>JARUPZ010000031.1:1273793-1776293 GCA_031213475.1 Nereocystis luetkeana
GTATACAATAGACTATGCTCAAGACTGGTAAAGGATAGCGCCCCAATAAAAATCTCAGGCTTGCGCGGACTGGGTGTTTCATGTTGGCTATACATGACATCGCGTACACCCCCCCCCCCCCCCCCCCCCCCCCCCCCCCCCCCCCCCGCCTCCCCCCCCCCCCCCGTGCAACTCCTCTTACCAAGATGGCACCCACTTTGACGACGGCCCCACCCGATCCCCACTTCCCCGGCCCGCTCGCGGCGCCAAGCCTCCCGTCTCCTGAGCCCACCGCGTCAACGAGGGCTCCAGCCCCTAGAGCCTTCACCCTCGCCGCCACAGCCGCCGTTATAGTCGATGAAGCTACTGTTGCTGCTACTGTTGTTGCTGCTGCTGCTGCTGCTGCTGCTGCTGTGGTCGATGAAGCTGCTGCTGCCGCTGCCGTTGCCGCTGCCGCTGTCGAAGGAGCTACTGTTGTCGTTGCTGTCGACGCTGACGCGCTGTAGGAGAAGCGCCGGAAGCCCTAGAGCTCGAGGTCGAGCTGGAGGTCAAGCTGTCCTCCTGCTGACCGACGCAATTTCCAAAATACCGACGACCACGATGACAACAGGAGAAAAGGCAGACACAGGGACGGGACACGGGCCGGACGGGGACCGTTTGCGTTAGACCGGGGGTATGGCATGGGTAGCTCATGTTCACCCTAAAGCAGACGGGACGCAAGCGTTACCAGACGTAAGTTTTTCACGATCGATTTCGCCAGAGGCTTAAAAAAACACCCCGGAAAAACAAGAAAAACAGTAAAAAGAAAAACCATAAATGTCACCACCGGGTACGTTTTTTACGATCGATTCCGCCAGAGGCTTGAGAGAAGGAAGAAACAAGAAGACGAGAGCGAAACATAAGCTTGAACCAGCGGGTGTGTTCTTACGATCGATTCCGCCAGAGGCTTTAAAAAAGAAAGAAAAAAATTGGAAAAAAAAACCATAAAGAATCAACAACACAACAACGAATCCTTTCCGGCCAAAGGTATACAACGAACCATATTCCCAGTGGCATTGGATATTTCCTACTGTAAGTTCAGGGGATGGTTTGGCTAAAAAGTGATCACCCCCTAGTAAGGATGCGTTTCTTTTGGGGCCACAAACCGCGACAATATTCTGGAAAAACCGTGTAAATATGTAATTTTTGGTGAAACCCGCCTATTAATGGTGTTAATCAACAGTATGGCAAATCGTAGCTACGGCAGTATGCCCGTAGATGGCAAGCCTCGATAAGCCCCCAGGCTGATAGAGAGCAGGATCTGTAGGCGGCCATCACCATCACCCTCAGCGCCACCACCGCCACCACCACCATCACTATCGTCACCACCGCTATTGCCACAACTACCATTAACACCACCAACACCACAGAAGAAGAGCACGGCAGGCCAGGGGGAAAAGCGCAAGCCAAATCGAATCCAAACCGGATCGAAGCAAACCGAACCTCGACCTGAATCGATGCAAACCAATCCAAACCAAGTAAATCCAAGCCGAGCCAACTCAGACCAATCCGAACCAAAGAACACAAGCCACACCACACACCAGCCCAATAAGCCTAGCCAAGCCATATCAAATCAACCCAAACCTGACAGACTCAACCCGACCCAAACCTGACAGACTCAACCCGACCCAACCCTAACAAACACAACCCGACCCTGACAAACTTAACCCGACCTGACCCGACCCATCCCAACCAAGCCAAACCCAAGCAAAGCTCAACCCGACCTTAACTCGACCCAAGCCAACCCAACCCGAGCCAAAAACCAACCAGCGAAATTCGGGAGGAAGTCGTCGACGACTTCTCGGCCTCCCCTTCCCCTCTCGCCCCTCCTTTGCCGCCTTTGACGGGTGATCGAACTCCTCCGCCTGCTCCTTCTTGCTTAGCAACGCCCGCCAAGGCCCCGTTGCTACTAACGTCCATAGCGTCGACCCCACCACTAGCGCTGCTGTGCTTCGCATCGCGGAGGAGCCGGAGTTCTACAAGAGGAACGCACAACGCCGGGGAGGGGCGGGGGGGGATAGATCGACACTATTAACAGTGCAGTCTACGAGGTATCAATGTTCATAGTTTCGACGCCACACCTATTACGGGGGACCGTAGTAAATAGGACCAAATATCGCTAGTAAATACAGGGAAATATATAGGTTTTTGTGCGTACCGTAGGTCCTATTTACTATGGACCCCGGAGCTCTACAAGAGGAACGCGAAATGCCGGGGTATGGGGGGGAGGGGGGGCAGATGGGTGGGCTGTGCCTGCAACAGTTACCGTTGCCGGGTGTGTGTTATTTATTGCCAAGCTAACCTTATTCGGGACTTACTGTAGAACCCGATATAAATATGAATACTACTATGAAGAATGGTATAGCTTCGACGTTGTCGCCAGCGCTGCCATGCTTCGTATTCGGAGGAGTCGGAGCTCTTGGAGGGGTACAAGGCGGAGGGAGGGGGGGGGGGAAGGGACTACTCGTGTCATGCATGGTCGTAGTCCTGTGACCATAGACCCTCGCATCCTCAGAATGCCGGGAAGAAGCATGTGAAGCATGTCGGGTTTTTACCAGCCACGCAGACATTGATTGCACCAAGCGCCGTGAGGTGTTGGACGAGTGGCATGAGGGGTTAAGTTGCATGCTACTACGTAAGAACTGCTCGTGAGGCGGACTTTCTTGACAGCCATCGGGCGGGGGGGGGGGGGGGGGGGGGCAATGCTCACAAAAGCTTAATGTGCTAATGCTACGTATCAGATTTATCAGACAAACCTGCTTGGGATTCGGTAGAGCTAAAAGAGAAAGGCACAGCAGTGCCGCCTGCAACAGTCGGATTCTGCCAGATAATTCATCTACAGATAAATCATCTACAGATAGACACACCCTTCTACACATAGATCATCTGGATAATTCATCTGTAGATTATTTATGAATAGATATACAGATCTACAGATCATTCACAGACAGACAGATCATCCATAGATAGACAGATCATCTAGTTTCTAGCCCGTCGCTACAGACGTTGTGCGGGATATGTTCGGATCCAACCCAGGAAACATGACCACTCTGTCCCAAAATATAAGGACATTTTGTACAGTACTGTTGAATCAAAACACTCCCAATAGTTAGGGAAAGAGTGGTACCACGCAGGTTATACGGCTCCCACCCGACAACATGAGCTAGATCATACAGATCATACAGATCAATACAGATCATACAGATCATACAGAAGGAATACATCTGCCCCGAAAGATCATCACGTAGGAATCGATGATTGACAAGTGCCTCCGGAGGTGTGCAATTTATCAGGTCTACTGTTCTATAGTATCAGACACCACTCGTGGCTACAACCCAAGAACCTCCCGGTATTTCTTGTACCAATAGAGTCTTAACATCCCCTTGGATTCTCGGGCGAGAGCGGCACGTCTACAAGGGGCACAGGTCCGCGTCGCTTCGCCGCGGGGGGGTCTTGCACGTTTGGTCCTTCTGTCCAGGAATGAAAGGACGGTTCTGATCGACTACTACTGTTTAATAAAAAACGCGAAAGCGATCCTTTGCATTGAGGTACAGAGCGGTCTCAGAAACATCAAAGGTGACACACAACAGACAGAACTGCTGCGAAAACACATCATCATCATCATCGAAACATCAAAATGTAACCGTCCCTTGGTACATAGAGTATATGGTACTGTCACACAGTACAAGCACCCAGTACCAATATCAAACAGTAAGCACGGAATTATTCAACACATAAAACATCGAAACATCAACAGACCACACACCACGCGGTAAACATCCAAACACCAACAAACAAACGCCGAGTATAAATTGTTGGGAAAAGGCCGGATCATTTTATGCCAAAATTTGCCCCATGTTGACATAACTCTCCCCTCCCTCCTCTCCCTCCCTCCCTTCCTCCAACTCCCCTTCCCATAAAAAAAACGCAACCCAACACGAAACGCACGACGAAACACTAAACAAAAAAATCGACGAGAAAATCAACGAAAAAGAAGACAAAGGTTAAAAAACAACAACAACAACAACAACAAAACAAATGCATGCTCTCTCCCCTCCCCTCCCCCCCCCCCCCCCCCCCCTCCCCCCGCCCGCGGCTGGCTTCCTCACCTTCCTTCCTGAGCTTAGCCTTCTTGTGGTCCAGCAGCAGCTCGTAGGCCACACGGATGTCCGGCCTCTTGCTCCTGCGCTGCACCGCCATCGCCACCTTTTCAGGCGTGGCCCCCCTCAGCCTCAACGCGCACACGTCCGCCACGATGCCCGCGTCTAGAGCTCGCTCCTGAAAACACGGGACAGGTTTTGGTAGAGAAGCATTCTCATAGGAGATCTCTTTTTTCTCAGAAGAATTTCCTCGCTCAAGTTTTGGGACATGTTTTGAAAATATGTATCGAGATACGGAGGCGTTCTGTCACAATTTGTGAAATTCCTCAGAAACAAAAAAATCAGGAAAGTTACTATTGATAGATTTCATGTATTTGGAAAAAAGAAAAAAAAAAAACAGGAAAATCTGGAGGAGTGAAAAAAATTGCGCGAAAAAAACGTGGAAATCATGGAACAAAAAGCCCTCCACTTAAGAATCACCCTCAGTTGGCATGTCTAGCATTGCGGGGGATCAATGTAATCAGGACCCATCATTTACACAAAAACCTACACCTTTCAAGCATAATTGGTCCTGATGACCATCTTTCCCCGTAAATAGTCTATATATACTTTTAGAACAAGAACAACAGTGCGAATTCGTGCTACATACTAGTGTGGGGAGTTCCTCGAGAGAAGTTGGCACCACCCAAAAAAATATCGGTTGCCTTCGAGATAAGCTGGCAACACTTAAACATGTGGGTTGGCGGTCTACAGCATTTTTTACCCGTCAAGGTCTCACCTGTCAAGGTCTTACCCGCCAAGGTCTTACCCGTCAATTTCTACTCGTCAAGGTCTTACCCGTCAAGGTCTCACCCGTCAAGGTCTTACCGCCGAGGTCCTACTCGCCAAGGTCTTAGCCGTCAAGGTCTTACCCGTCAAGGTCTTAGCCGTCAAGGTCTTACTCGTCAAGGTCTTGCCCGCCAAGGACATACCCGCCAAGGTTATTTGAGGCAAATTACACTACAGCAGTAGTCAGTACAGGCCCTGCCCGTCAACCGCCGACATCCTCCTCAGCTTCGAAGCGCAACACAAAACGCCGACGCGACGGCGAGTGACCTCATCACCAAAAAGCGCTTCTTTTGATTTTTGCAGCAGCAGCTGTATAATATTCAAATGTACAGGCCCAGGAATAAGAGAAAACAATAAAAAAAGCCTCCTTATAATACTATTACGCCGGGCTGTACGAAGTAGTCAGACCCGACGATGGAACCGAAACCCCTACATACCCGCTAAACACATCACATTTTGTTCTGGTCACTGCTGTATATGCAGCCGTGATTTATCTACCACCATGTTCCAATATATAGAGACCATTTACATACTTGCTATTATTCCATACAAACGTACCTTATATCTAGGAACAGAGTGGCAAGCCAATCAGAAAGCCAGGCTTAATCAGCCCCACCACTACGGGGGATCATAGTTAATAGGACCTACGGCACACTCAAAAACCTATACGTTTCCCATTTTTACTACACAATATTTGGTCTTCCCATTTACTATGTTCCCCGTAATAGGACATGCCTACTCCCGTTTGGGAGGGGACAAAATTATACTGGTTTGTCGCCGAAAATTGACCTTGCACGCCTCGGACGGGTCGTCGGATTCCCGCTTCATGATCTATTATTAATATTAAGAGAAGTGGACCCTCCAAGGCAAAATATATTATCGACCTTGACTACTACACAAGGTATGATCTGCACGATTTGTATGATCTGCATGATCTACAGCAGCTCATGTTGCCGAGCGGGAACAAGCCGTATAGTCTGCAGGATCTACGGCAGGACATGCTCCCTGGGTTTAGGATCTGCCCTATAGAAGGCAGATCCTGCACAACCTCTAAGAGCGGCAGACTAGGATCTATAGATGATCTGTTGATAGATAGATAGATAGATAGATAGATAGATAGATAGATACTTCGAAGTAGATAAATCGTGGGCTGTCCCAACATGTGAAACTATCTCTGCGCTCCCCGAGAGGGTTAGTTAGGACTGCAGACCCCTTTCAGGGAGGTCAAAACCGCTCCAGAACTTGCGTGGTTCGCCCCCCAACACGGGACACTGCCGCCCCCAAAACGGGACCGCAGTCCTCGAGGGATTGACCGCTATTACGCACCTCCTTGTCAATCTTGAAGGGCGGGTGGGAGAGATACAAGGGCAGTTTGGTCGTGAACCACGGGTGTCTCCTGATCTCTGGAATGGTGATGCGCTTCATCGGGTCCACCACCAGCATGCGCGGTATGAGATCCCTTGCCAGCTGAGCCAACACAATCAACACGAAACACAGAAAGCAACATCACGATCAGGGAAAAGCGGAAGAGGCGGGAAGAGGGGGAGGGGGGGGGGGGGGGGGAAGATGGCTTGCTAACTGAACAGAGAAATAAAGTAAAACATCGTCACGCCGCCGGGGGGGGGGGGGGAGGAAGGGAGGAGAGACCCATGAGTAACTCGAGTGCCAAGTTAACAAAAGCAACAGAAGACGAGTAACCCACGAAACAAAAGCAACAGCTGACGAGAAACCCACGAAAAAAAGCAAAAGCAGGCAACACAACTAATACGAGGGGCCATAGTTGATAGGACCAAATATTGTCAGTACAATTGGTTAAATGTATAGATTTTTATGTCCACCATAGGTCCTATTAACTATGGTCCCCCGTATTAACTATGGTCCCCCGTAATATACTATTACCGGAGACCATAGTTAATAGGACCTACAGTATATACAAAAACCTATATGTTTCCCTATTTTCACCAACAATATTTGGTCCTATTTACTATGCTCCCCCGTGATAACACGCAACACAACCATTAATATTGTACCAGGGCAACAAGCACCACAACTACACGGCGACCGGGGTAAGACAAGGGACACAGATATCCGGTGACGTAATTACCACTAACGGCTACAGCAACACAAGAGGCCAGTAAAAAACTAAACCAAGAAACACACTCTCTCTAACATGAGTACTCCGAGCAACACCCTCATACACAACTATAACGAGGGGCCATAGTTAATAGGACCATATTGTTCGTAAAAATGGTTAAATAGATAGGTTTTTTATGTATACCATAGGTCCTATTAACTATGGCCCCCCGTAATAGCCCAAGGGAACAAGTGTCAGGTAAAGCCTCGGTGTGAATCGATGACGGAAGAGAGTAGCCGAAGTCTTCCCGCGATAAGTAAACAAAAAAAAACAAGCCAAGAGCCGTACAGCGGGGAGGAGGGGGAGGAGAGCCTGTCAATACTTTGTGACTCCGGGTCTGAATTACGATTATTACTACGGGGGACCAGAGTATTCAAGACCTACGGTACACGCGAAAACCTATATACATGACCATTTTCACCAATATTATTTGGTCCTGTTTACTATGGCCCCCCGTAATAATAGGAGAGAGAGAAAAGAAGGGCGAATATCATGAATGGGATGGAAAATAAAGAAAGAGTAACGAGCAACCCGAGTGACGCGCAACACAGACAACACAAGCAGCACAAACAACACGATATGAGACAAAGTGCCCCAAGAAACACAGGCAATCAAAATTACTATAAGCAACGAGGACCACAACCAACCCCCAAGTCCACACACACATACCCAAGCAACACAAGCGTGCGTACGCGGAGAGCGCACGCAAGGACGCAGCAGCAACACCAGAACAAACAGACAGACAGACAGACAGACAGACACACAGACAGACGGACGGACGGACGGACAGACAGACAGACAGGCAGGCAGGCAGGCAGCCAGACAGGCAGGCAGGCAGGCAGCCAGACAGACGGACGGACAATACCAACACACCGACAGGCATATAGACAGCAAGACCCACCTGGCTGAGGTTGGCTCGGCAAACAAACACATCAGTGACTTGCCACACGCCCCGCAAACTTCTCGGACAACAACTTCCCCCCGACCACTCGCCGAATACTACCACACACGCAGACCCCCCCACACGCAGACCCCCCCCCCCACACACATAGACCCCCCCCCCCCACACGCAGACCCCCCCCCCACACGCAGACCCCCACCCACCCACCCACCTGGCTGAGGTGGCTCGGCAAGGAATACATGCCGGCCTTAATCTTTTTGAAGAGGGAAGGGATGCTTTCGTCGTCAAAGGGGAGGCTGCCGCACAGGAGAGCGTACAGGATCACCCCGCAAGACCAGACGTCCACCTCCGCTCCGGCGTAGAGGGTACCCGATATCACCTCGGGAGCCGCGTAGTTGGGGGACCCTGGGAAAAATTCATATGCATGGGCATGCCCCGGGGGGTTCGTGATATTGATCGGGTAGGGGGTGCGGGGGGGGGGGGGGTTCGTGATATTGATCGGGTAGGGGGTGCGGGGGGGGGGGGGGGGGGGGGGGTGTACTCGATAGGAGATATGTACTCGATCTCATGCATGGCCGTAGTCGTATGACCATAGACCCTCGCATCCCTACAATGCCGGGACGGAGCATGTCGGGTTTTCAGTATGACCATAGACCCTCGCATCCCTACAATGCCGGGACGGAGCATGTCGGGTTTTCAGTATGACCATAGACCCTCGCATCCCTACAATGCCGGGGCGGAGCGTGTCGGGTTTTCACCGACCAGGCAGACATTAGGGGGCGGGGGTGTATTCATGTGTTGCTTGTCTTAATCATGTTGACCGTGGAACCATTGACCACGCATCCCTTTCGAGACGGAGCACCGTTCCAACTCCTACCAAAAATAGGGACACCTCCAACATTTGGGCGCTCACTACGTTGTTTCCATGTATTACATAGAGCGGGGGGGGGGGGGGAGGGGAGGGAGAAAACGGAGGTTCAAAACCCGGTACGAAGCTCCAGCTTCAGGTGCTCTGGTTGGTTGGTGCTCAGCGCCATTTTTATCCAAGAGCTTTTTTTTTCCCTGTTTTTCCTCTCAGTGTTTGGTCAACAAAAAAAAACAGGAAAACACACGAAAAACAGGAAAAGCGAAAAAAACAATCTTCTCACATACTACAGGTACCTCGGGAAAAAAAAGAGAGCAAAACAAGAAAAACTGGTACCTCGAAAAAAAGAAGAGAGCAAAACAAGAAAAACTGGTACTAGATACAAGTAATGTCAGGAAAACCAAAAACAAAAAAAGCCTCCCCCACAGAAAACCAGGAATATTTGGAAAAAACGTTCTTCGAAATTTAGGAGTACTCATGCCGTGGAAAAGGCAAAAAAATCATCCAAGCCACCGCACGGAAAACTACCAATATTAATATGTACCTGGTACGAATAGTATTAGTTAGTACCATCAAACACTCTCTGGTTATAGAACAACATGAGCCATGAATTCATTATTTCAGTAGACACAAATGTAAAAGGTTCAACACACACAGGTCAGGAATAATTTGAAATATTCCGGGTCGGGCCGGGTCGGGTCGGGTCGGGTCGGGTCGGGTCGGGTCGGGTCGGGTCGGGTCAGGTCACGACATTTTAAACTCTCGCGGGTCGCGCCGGGTCGGGTCACCCTTACTCGGCCCGAACCGACCCGCGAGGGTTGACCCGATCCGTGAACCGCCCTACAAGAAATAAACATATAAAACACAACAACAACAACAACAACAACAACAACAACAACAACAAAAACAACTCGGAAGTGAACGAAAGATGGATGCAAAAAAAAAAAAAAATCGAGAAGAAGGCGACGTTCTGTGTTTTCGCTCTTGGGTTAAAAGTCACAAGTCTATACAAGTCTTACTGTCTTACACTCTTACCGCAAGATGTCCTGAGAAACTGTCCGTCCAGCATCCAGTTAGACAGCCCAAAATCGGCGATCTTGATGTTCCCGTGGGCATCCAGCAGCAAGTTTTCTGGGGGGCAAGGAACGCCGTGGGTAGGCGTCGAGGACGGGGGGGGGGGGGGGGGGGGGGTGAGGAGTGGAGGAGGGGGAAATGGGGGCGGAATAAAAGAGTAGTCGTATGTATAGTGCAGTAGAGTAGACTACAGTTCAAGTAGAGTAGAGTAGAGTAGAGCAGAGCAGAGTGGGGGAGAACAGAGTGCCGTGAGAGAGTAGAGCAGAACAGAGCAGAGCGGAAATAGTGAGGGTGGAGAAAAAGGTACACTTACAAACACAGCATAGCACAGCTAATAGCAGCAGCACAGCACACCAACTCCCCACCCTAGCCGACTCAAAACACCACAAAAACCCACACACAGCACAACACGACGTACCCCCATTCACCCCTCCCCCCTCCCCCCTCCCCTCCCCTCCCCTCCCCTCCCCTCCCCTCCCCCATAGTCAAAACCCCTCGCGTCTTACCGGGCTTCAAGTCTCGATGCACGATACGGTGGAAGTGGCAGTACTCCACCCCTGAGATGACCTGCTGGAGAATGGACCTCGCTTCGTCTGGATCAAGTCGCCCCTGCGATACGATGTGATCGAACAGCTCCCCGCCAGGCACATACTCCTACATAGGAACAAAAGGCAGGAAGCAGGGGGCCGGAGCGGGGGGGGGGGAAGGGGGCAGCACATCACGGCTTAGTCCTCGGACTACTGTGCGCACTGTGAAGAGCGGCTGTGGCCGGAGGGGGGGGGGGGGGGGGTACACTCGATAGGAGAGATGTACTCGATCTCATGCATGACCGTAGTCGTACGTATGGCCATAGACCCTCGCACCCCTACAATGCCGGCACGGAGCACGTCGGGTTTTCACCGACCAGGCAGACATTCCTTCCACCGAGCTTTGCGAAGCGAAGCGCAAGGCGATGGGCGAGTCGCAGGAAGGGCGATCTGCATCCTACTGAGAACGCTATTGAGGCGGGTTTTCTTGCATAAGGATGACAGCGTCAATTACTTCTTTTTTTTTTTTTTTGGTGTGGCCACTGCCAGAGACAGCAAGGGGCAGAGCATCATGGCTTAGCTATCGGACTCCTGTCGGAATTCCCGCGGCGGCGGCGGCGGGGGGGGGGGGGGGGAGGTACTCACTCGTTGCTTGCGTTTGACCGTGGAACCATTTACCCACGTATCCCTTTGGAGACGGGGCACCCTCCCTGCTCCTACTATACTAGAGACACCTTCAACAGCACTTGGGAGTTCACTACCTTACTTTCCATATAGTGGGGGGGGAGGGGGGGGGGGGGGGCATCATACGCTCAGCATCTCTTACTCGCAGCTCTCGGAAAGGTGTGCCGTGTGCGGTGGGCGGGGCCAACGCAGAGCATCACGGCTCAGTCATTGGTCTACATCGGATTGATTGATCGGACTGCTGTACGTGGGCGTTGCCACCGAGGGACCATAGTAAGGAGGACCAAAATATTTCGATAAAAAAAGGGGAATATATAGGTTTTTGTGTCCACCGTAGGTCCTATTTACTATGTCCCCCGTGATAGCTCACGGCCTACTGTGCGTACTACTTGTGAGGCAAGGTGGGGGGCATGAGAGAGCGTTCCAGCCTGGGTCTCGAACCATCGCCCCATTCCATTTCCGCAGGAAAAACAGGGTGGTAGGGAACCGTGTGTACGACATGGCGTCGACGCGAAGTCAACATCACACCCAACAAGGCAATAACACGGATTACTCCTTACATCGATTATCGCATCAATGTCACGCCAAGATGGTCACTGCAACAGTAGTAGTAGCACGCCATGACATAATTTCTCGCCTCAACATGACGATTTCAATACCCGTACGTATGACACTCAAGATGACGTCGGCAACACGACGACAATAATGATGATGATGCTGATGATGATGATGATGATGATGATTATGTTATCACATTAGCCCACCTCCCTGTGGCCACAAAACCACACTTGGCTCTGACCCCCCCGCTCCCCCCCGAGACACAGCACATCTGCTCACCATGACCACAAATATGTCGGAAGGGGTGTCGATGACCTGGTACAGGCGTATGATGTGGGGGTGGCTGCACATGCGGAGGATGTGTATCTCCCTCCGAACCTTGTCCATCATGTCCAGGTTCTTGATGCGGAGCTTGTTGATGATCTTCACCGCCACCTTCTTGTTCGTCACCATGTGCTGCGCCACTGGGTGTGTGTGTGTGTGTGTTTTTTTTTTCGCCCCCGGCCCCATATATTTTTTTTTTCGCAAGACCGTTTTTTTTTAACCGTTTTATTTCGATTTTTCCGAATTCGATTTTCCGTTTTTTTTTTGCGTTCCGTTCCGTTTTGTTGTTGTTGTTGTAGTTGTAGTTGTAGTTGTAGTTGTTGTTGTTGTTGTTGTTGACGGCCCACCAGAATATCGTCGTCACGGGAACATGCAAGGGGCAGTCACGGGAAAACATGGAAAGGATAAGAACGAGGTCAGCGATGGATCACGAGCTTTTTACGAAGCGGATGACGATGAAAGATTTCGTGCACATAAGGAAGTAAGGCAAACTTAAGGCGCCGACAACACAAGGCACACCCGGTACACAGCAGATAGTAAATAGCACGCTGCTGCTGTACAGTAGTGACCCCTCCACAATGCCGGTTGCCCACTGCCAAACTGCGGAGGGGGCACATTTTTCCCGTGGGTTGGATCTGAACTGCGCAGGTCAGATCCTGCAGAATAAATGATAGCGGTAAAGAAGGCTACAGCAGATGATCTCTACGACTCATACTGTAGATCATGATCTGCAAACCGACTCCGAAGTGTGAGAACCGTTTTCCGTACTGCCAAGAAAACGATCCATCCCACTTTACTCATGATAATCCCACATGCGGGAAAAAGGGTTTCCACTGAAACATGGGGAGGCGGTTTCCACCACGGGGCAGCACAAAAATCTCGGAACCGGAAAAAACACACAACACACACAAACCGCAGGTCGTTTTTCTCAACAAGAACCGTTGAGATAACCTGGTATAATCATACGGGTACTACTACACATATAATATCATACCCTGAAAATAGACGGCGAAAACGTGACGGTTTCAGAAACCCCCACTGCGTGATTGGGGGGGGGGCGGGGGGATGGTACAAGATTGGTGTCCCAGGTTACAATGGTCGATGGAAGGAGTCATGCGGTACGGGCGCAAGCAACATGATGCTACCCGTGCTTACCTGGGCCGACACCTCCAACAGAGGCACCCTTCATATTGGCGTTGACGATTACTGAATTCACAATGGGAAAAAAAGGCAGCAAATCGTACGCTGCAGCGGCAGCTTCGGTAGGCCCTCAAGCCACAGCTGCCGACCAGGGAGCGCCCTCCGGCTCTGCCCCGCTCAGCACCCCGCCCCCTAGACAGACCCCGGCTCCGACGTAGGGGAGGGGAACGAGTATTGCAGAGCTGACACTTGTTTCTTCAGTGCCTCCATTTCTGACACAAGTGTCCGCCAGGGCGGCCTGCTAAGCCGTTGGGCTTTGCCCGCGTGGGTTCGAATCTCATCGTCGACGCAGGCACCCTTCATACTGCCTGCGTCGACGATGAGATTCGAACTCACGCGGGCGAGGCCCAACGGCTTAGCAGGCCGCCCTGGCGGACACTGTGTCAGAAATGGAGGCACTGAAGAAACAAGGGTCAGCTCTGCAATACTTGCGGGGCCCGATGTCTGTTGACAGTTCTACGAATCCCAACACCTACTGCCGTGTTTCATCAACACCAAGTGTGCTGTCGTAGAAAGTCGGGGGGGGGGGGAATCTAGGTACAGACCGTGAGCAGGGAAGAAGAAGACAATACGTCCCCCTGTCAAGACTCCACCTACCACTATTACGTGGGACCATAGTTAACAGGACCTATGCTACACATAAAAACCTATATATTTAACCATTTTTACTAAACAATATTTGGTCCTATGAACCATGTTCCCCCGTAATAGCATTCCCTCTTGCCTCAGCAAAGATGGGCTTGAGGCGCATGGACGGGGGGGGGGGGGGCGATGTGGAGGACAGGGTACGTAGATACCGTCAGTCTCCGATCACAAATGCCAACCATGAAGATACGTTAGCCAACGTCCGGTCTATGAGATCCACCGTCACTGATGGGACCTTCATAATGGTTCACGTTCGGCCCACGAAGTCCGAACGCGCCAGCGAGAAAAGGGTCCTTCGGAAAAGAAAAGAACCCGCACTCTAAAAATAAATGTATAAGTTCTCTCCTTGCGAGACGCGAGGGAGAGTCGTGGAGGCACCTCGTTGCCACATATCACGAAAGAAAACGTGCTACGTCAAGGCCTCGGCCAACCCCGTCCAAGACGAAATCTAGGCCGACACTTCCAACGGAGGCACCCTTCATAGGTGAGGCTATTATTAATACCGCCCTGGCCGGTAATAGAAGGACCGGTTGGTATTCACATTCATGTCTGCGCGGCTCTTATATTTCCGCCAGGGGGGGGGGTATATAGTGCTTGACAAAAAAAAAAGAAAAAAGGGAAAACGAAAACAAGAACAAAACGATACGCACGTATCGAGATGCCCGATATATAGCATAGGTAGGCTATTATTAATACCGCCCTGACCGGTAATATAAGGACCGGTTGGTATTCACATTCACGTCTGCGCGGATCTTATATTTCCGCCAGGGGGGTATATAGTGCTTGACAACAAAAAAAAAAAAAAACGAAAACAAGAACAAAAACGATACGTACGTATCAAGATGCCCGATATATAGCCCCGGTGATCGGCTCGGAGAGACCTGTGCTGGGGTGCGCGGGGCGCCGACAAAAAAGAAAAGAAAAAAGAAAAAAAACTACGTACTGATGCGCACGTACATACTGCTGTCGTTACTACTGACTTGTACATACAGAAAGAGACCAAGAAGAAAAAAAAGAGAATCGAACAAATTTTACAAAGTGTGAATGCCGCGTCCCCCGGACACCCCCCCACAACAGCAGTGCGGTATACCAGGTATAGAGCAACATCCCCTTACGTACGCCGGGTACTTCCACGTACGACATTTTGAACAAATTTGAAAATCAATTTCCTTGGAT
This sequence comes from Nereocystis luetkeana, assembly GCA_031213475.1. Taxonomy (NCBI): domain Eukaryota; class Phaeophyceae; order Laminariales; family Laminariaceae; genus Nereocystis; species Nereocystis luetkeana. The sequence continues at coordinate 1,288,828 of JARUPZ010000031.1, forward strand.
CCCTGCCCCCGTCGTCCCCCCGCCCCCTCCAGAATGATTGAGAAGATGACGGAATGTGCGACAAGTGTTGTGATGGTCGACGGGGAAATACCGAAGTATGTTGATACTTTACAAGGAGTTGCACAGGGATGTACGTTGTCACCCAACCTATTCAACATATATATATATATATATTGACCTGATAGTAGCAGTCGAAGCAGCAAGGCGGGGAGTCACGGTAGGGCAAGATACGGTGTCGGGATTGATGTTTGTTTGCAGATGACTTCGTGGGGATTTCGGAAACGCCCGAAGGATTGCAGAAACAAATAGAGGACGCGCTAGAATACACTAGGAAATCGAGAGTGACGGCGAACGTCAAGAAATGCGCAGTAGTTGTTTGTAACGAAGATAAGGTGAACCCGATAAATTTCAGTTGGAAGTGGGGAGAAGATTAATTGCCGAACGTAGACCAGTATACGTACCTTGGCGTACATATCTCAAATGCTGCTCTTGGGATACACATAGAGCAAAAGCATTAGGAAAGGATAAAGCACACGTAGGCAAGATGGATGCGATCCTAACAGACTCGCACCTTGACACCAGGATTAAGAGATGTATCCTGATGAATGTGATAGTACCAAAGCTAGAATATGCAGGAGAAGTATGGGAAGGGAACGCGAAACTCCTATAAGAGTTGGAAACAGCAGACTCGCACCTTGACACCAGGATTAAGAGATGTATCCTGATGAATGTGATAGTACCAAAGCTAGAATATGCAGGAGAAGTATGGGAAGGGAACGCGAAACTCCTAGAACAGTTGGAAACAGTACAGATGACAGCAGCTAAAAAAATCCCCAAGATGCTCAAGTACGACTAGAAATACAGTATTAAGAGCAGGACTGGGAATTCACCCACTCAAGACAAATAGAGAAAATGAGAAAGTTGAACTGGAAATATAAAATAAGGAACATGCCAAAAAAAAGAGGTTGCCAGCCATAGTTGATAGAGCTGTATGGGAGAAAGTAACAAAAGGGCGAACTGGGATAAGGTGGGATAGCGTAGTTGAGAAAGTATGGAAGGACATAGGGGGAAGCCACGAAGAGGTGATGTCCGCCGGGTTTTTGGGAAGCACAAGAAATCCGTGGAAGAAAGGATAGAAACAAGAGAAACGCTAGCGCTACGAAACAAGGTGGAATCGGAGAAAAACTTAGAGGTATACGCGGGATTGAGGGAAGGAGTAGGAATGAAAACGTATTTGCACGGCCCAATGGACCTCGCGAAAACGCTGAAACTGCGCTTTCGTGCAGGTGACCTGGACCTGCGAGAAAGAAGAAAGAGGTGTATACCCGTAGCCGGGAGGAGGAGAAAATAGATGCACAGATTTGCCCGTATGGCAAAGCTATAGAGAGTAGAACTCACATAGTAGGAAAATGTGAAATATACAAGGAGGAACGGGATGAGTTAGAGGAGGAGATGAGGGAAATATACGAATGTGACATGGAGGAGTTTGATACACTAGATATGAGCGAGAAAACGATCGCTATCCTAGGAGATAGATGGTGGCCACAGGCGGCCAAACAGGAAGAGGATAAGATTAGCAAAAACTTTCTATGTAATATATGGAAACAACGCGATGAGCGCCAAATTGTTGGAGGTGTCTCTATTGGGAGTAGGAACGGTGCTCCGTCTCGAAAGGGATGCGTGGTCAATGGTCAAATGACTAAGGCAAGCAACAAATGAGTACGCCCCCTCCCCCCCCCCCGTCTCTGCCGTGCCGGGGGTTGGCTCGGTTGGCATATTGGTGCCGAACCGAACCGAACCGAACCGAACCGAACCGAACCGAACCGGACCGAAACGAATCCAACCGAATCGAGCCGGACCGACCGGACCGAACCAAACAGAACCGAACCGAACAGAACCGAACCGACCCCAAGAGTCTACTCGAACTGAACCGAGCCGAACCGAACCCAAGAGCTTACTCGAACTGAATCGATCAGGAAGCACAGCAATACGTACGTATAATAGCACGACATTTATACTTACGAACCCTACACAGACGGTGGTGCTGCTGCTGCCCCTTCTGCGCAAGGTGTTACAAGGCGCCAAAAAAACATTGCCGTGCCATTGTTTAGTTCACTATGGAATGTCAAACCTCTCGATTTTGTGATTGTACGATATGTACCTGGTCAAACAAAACTACTGCTCTACGCACCTACCGCTAGAACCAAACACTGTAGGTATAGCATGTGCTGCTGGATGGCACACCAGCCATAAAATGGGGCGCCAACAACTATTACGGGAGACCATAGTAAAAAGGACCAAATATTGTTATTACGGGGGACCATAGTTAGTAGGACCTATGGTATACATGAAAAACTATATATTTAACAAATTTTAATAACAATATTTGGTCCTATTAACTATGGCCCCCCGTAATAGTGAAAATAGAGAAATATATGGGGTTTTGGTGTGCACCGTAGGTTCTATTTAATATGCCCCCCCGTAGTACAACTTAGAACACAAAGTTACGAGCACATCAGGTACATGTTAATACTATTTGAAGGTATATACGAAGTACCACTGTAACCCATGTTGGGTGGGGGGGGGGGGAGGGGGGGGCGATTTTTCCCCTTGCAGGCGTTTCGTTCGAAGGATTGACGCAGTTCAGAACCCCATCTTATGTATTCACGCCCTGACCACGTAAAATTGCCGTGGTCAGAGTGCTCATAAGGCCCTTGAGAGCTGGGAGGAAACCCCGCTCGCTGTCCGCCAGACATAAAATATAGACCGGCAACAGCTAAAACAACGCTAAATCGGCACATAAAAACTCTGTTTGTGGTGCTTAGATTGCGGGCGGCTGCCTGTAAAACCTTCAGTTACATTGACTGTACCTCGGCGGCTGATCTTACAACCCTTTTCGGACCGCGGTCCCGAAAACGGGCAAACTACTTCACAGTAGAATCTGAGTCTTTTTTGTCTCCAAAACGGGACTGCAGTCTGAAAAGCGTTACAGTCCTGTTACGGACGACCATGGTAGATAGGACCAAACACTGTCAGTAAAAATAGGTAAATATATAGGTTTTTGTGTGTACCGTAGGTCCTATTTACTAAAAAATAGGACCAAATATTGCCGGTAAAAATAGGCCAACATATAGGTTTTGTGTGTACCGTAGATCCTATAGGACCAAATATTGTTAGTAAAAATAGGTAAATATATAGGTTTTTGTTTACCGTAGGTCCTATTTACGATGGTCCCCCGTAATAACAGGGTTATAACTTTATAATTTTAGGACTGCAGTCCCATTTTGGCGACAAATCACTCAAATCTTGAGTAGTCTGTCCCCAAAACGGGACATCAGTCCTAAATTTTTGAGTAAGTTTGTCCCGAAAAGGGGACGGCAGTTTTTGCCCCAAAAGGGTCAGGTCAAACCTCGCGGGTCAAGTCAAACCTCGCGGGCCGGGTCCGGTCGGGTAGGGTAGGATCAGGGTCACCAGGCCCGACCCGTGAGATTTTGAAAAAAAACTCCTGACCCGGCCGGACCCGGCCCGATCCGTGAGATTTATTGGGAGACCTGCCGAACGCGACCGGCGGGTCGGGTCGGGTCACGACCAGCGAAGAGCCCTTTCAATGACCAATAATCACTATCTCAGTACTGATCCGAGGCGTTGGGTCCGCGAAACTCTCAAAGTCAAGCCATTCAATAGCAGCCGTTTTTCCGGGCTGCTGTTCTGAGCTCTCGCTTGCATGCACACATACCGCTCTGGCCCGTTCTTGTTTTTCATACATGGTGCATGGAACAACACTGGGGGGCGTGCACGTAAGGGTCGATTCGTCTCCATGTTAATGTACAAACGGTCCTTATATTCACGTCCAGCGTGGCACATGATAGCACCTTAGCCGTACGTGTATACTACCGATGTGCCTGGTGTTCATGTATCACACCAGGTATACCATAACGTTCGAATACCGGTATCGTGCCCTCGGGTGTTCCCTGCTGAGTCCCCGAGGCGTTTCTCGTCGAGACTGGCGAAACGGACCGCACAGAAGTACATGAGCGGGTCGACCAGACCTTCATCACCCCCGCGTGCATTCGATCTCAACGTTCCAAAAGTTTGATCGCTGGTGCCGGAAATATATATATATATTATATATATATATATATATCCCTTGAATTATTTCAAGCGAGTATTTTCGGGCCGAAAAACTTGCGCGCAGGTCACCGGCAGGGGGGTCGCGTCCGCGATCAACGACTGCAACTACTCGCATCTTGCCGGGGGCATCATCACACAGATGCGCTCTAACGTAGCTGTGTTATACTTGCATTCGCGTAGACTATTAACAGTTGTGTTTGTGTTCGTGTTTGTGCCTGTATTCGGACTGGTATTCGTCCTTGTAATTGTTTTTGTATTCATTAAAAAGAAAAAACTAAAAAAAGCACGTCAGCTGTGAGCTCAACCGAAGATCGGTCGACACCCAACTTTGCGATCTGCGTGAACCGTTCGCGTAATTTCCATCATTTCCCCCGCGCGATCGACTACTGGCCGGTGACTCCCCTGGAGGCATTTGTGCCATTTGCATTGCATTTTGTCTTGTATCGTCGTGCGTACATACCAACATCTTGTGTTTCGTCGTGTACTAATAAACATGTGCCTTACAGCACTATTAATACCAGCATGATGCAGCAACAGTGAAAAACTCCACGCTCTCCATGTACATAAACACCGCGGAGAGTAGCAGGATGAACGGTATACCTTGCGGAATATGCGCTAAATCCACTCAACGCGCCAAAGCCCTAGACTTCTGAACGCATACGTAGCCCAGCCGATAAACCTTTTCAGGAATGCAGTCCCATTTCGGGGATAAACCAGCCCAACTTCCACGCAATTCGTCCCCAAAACGGGACTGCGGTACTATTTACGGGGGACCATACTTAATAGGACCTATGGTGTACATGAAAAACTATATATTTAACCATTTTTACCCACAATATTTGGTCCTATTAACTATGCCCCCCCCCGTAATAAAAAGGGATAAACGGCGAGGCAATATCTCTGTCTCCTAGTCTGTAACCACAGAACTTGCGTAGTATCTCTCCATCAACAAAGGCACAAAAAGACTCAGCACGGACACTGGAAGCGCCAGATGCCAGGTGTCGATAGGCAGATACAATACGGTATACATGAGAAGAAGAACCCACACACTGCTGCCTCGGGCGATGACCCTAAAACAAGATGTTGCACGAGTTTATTTGCAAGGTGGTGTTGCACTTAGGGGCACCCAAACGACCCATATGCTGCGGTAACAGATGGGCCCCTAGATTGTCCAACGAAAAAGGTGTTGCACGAGTACATTTGCAAGGTGGTCTTCCGATCAGGGGCACCCAAACGACCCATATGCCGCGGTAACAGAGGGGGACACCTTCCTTTGGGCCCCTAGATTGTCCAACGAAAAAGGTGTTGCACGAGTACATTTGCAAGGTGGTGTTGCACTTAGGGGCACCCAAACGACCCATATGCCGCGGTAACAGAGGGGGACCCCTTCCTTTGGGCCCCTAGATTGTCCAACGAAAAAGGTGTTGCACGAGTACATTTGCAAGGTGGTGTTGCACTTAGGGGCACCCAAACGACCCATATGCCGCGGTAACAGAGGGGGACACCTTCCTTTGGGCCCCTAGATTGTCCAACGAAAAAGGTGTTGCACGAGTACATTTGCAAGGTGGTGTTGCACTTAGGGGCACCCAAACGACCCATATGCCGCGGTAACAGAGGGGGACCCCTTCCTTTGGGCCCCTAGATTGTCCAACGAAAAAGGTGTTGCACGAGTACATTTGCAAGGTGGTGTTGCACTTAGGGGCATCCAAACGAGCCATGCTATACCTGGTAACCAGTAGGGGGAGTTCCGTTTGGGCCCATTCTCCGACTGCCAAGGCCCACGTAGCTGCTGCCACCCCTCTTGACCGAACGTCGAGGGTTCGGACGCTCGAACCCCGGCGAAACAAGCCCACATCTTTGGTCGCCGAAATGACGAGTATATCATAGGCGGTGACATCAACATCTTAACATCCGTGTCAAAATCGACGAGCCGTGAGGATGCTGCTGAACCCTCTTGAGCGACAAAGACGATTCGACGACAACCAACTACCGGGTACACGGGAGAAGAAAAGACACCCCCTACGACCAACAAAATACGGCACTACTGTTCGTAGGACGGAAATATAAGGACCGCTCGTGAATGAATATCAATACCCAAAGGTCCTTACATTTTTGTCCGGTGGTACAGTATACCTGGTGTAGGAGACCGGTCTTTGCTTTGCGGGCGCGTCAAGGCATCCGGTAGCCTTAATGTACCACTTTTTAGTGTAAGGGGGCGGTCAGTCAAGGCGGTCAGTCACGAGATCAAAAAACAAAACCGCGTTCGCCCGGGAAGATGATTGGTCACCACGGCAATGGTCCAGGAGCTCGCCGAGCCTGAGAAAAAAAAAAAATGTTCCCTCCCGCAAAATGAATGACTGATCTGATGGGAAGAAAAAGCGACGCCACTTTCGCCGAGAATGGAATCCCACTATTTAATATTACGGGGGACCATAGTAAATAGGACCAAATATGGTTAGTAAAAATGGGTAAATATATAGTTTTTTGTGTGTACCGTAGGCCTTATTTACTATAGTCCCCCGTAATATTAAGAACTGCAGAAATATTAACGTTAGGCTCCAAACAGGGACTATATTTCTGGACAGTAGTGTACTAATATTAAGGGGGGCCATAGTTAACAGGACCAAATACTGTTAGTAAAAATGGTTAAACATATAGGTTTTTATGTATACCATAGGTCCTGTTAACTATGGTCCCCCGCAATAGTATAAACATAACTACTGCCAACCCGGAAGTATGTAAAAGGTAACTTGACAAAACGAAACCGGAGCTTATAATTGCCGTCGCCGAAAGCGCGTGAGGGCGAGTAGCAGGCCGAAACGAATCACAGGTTCGATGAAAACCGATGATGCAGCTACGGAGCATACATGCACGTACTACGTAGTGCGAGCCCTCGAGCAACCAACCACCTACTATTAATGACACATGTATATATATATATACCAGGGCTTTTCACGGGTCATGACTCGACCGGCGGGTCGGGTCAGGGAGGTTTCAAAACGTCGCGGGTCGGGTCGGGTCGGGTCAATTTTTTTCAAAATCTCGCGGGTCAGGTCGGGTCGGGTCAAAATTTTGAAAAATCTCACGGGTCCGGTCGGGTCGGGTCAAAGGGTTTTGAAATCTCACGGGTCGGGTCGGGTCGGGTCAAGAGGTTTTGAAATCTCGCGGGTCGGGTCGGGTCGGGTCAGGAGGTGTTCAAAATGTCACGGGTCGGGTCGGGTCATGACCCGTGAGATACGGGTCATTCGCGGGTCAGGTCATCATGACCCGCGATTTTTTTCCGGCTGACCCGCACGTCCGACCCGCGGGTCTGGCCCATTGATCAGTATTTTTGCTAAAGAGTGCAGCTACCTGCCGGAAGGCCGCCTTTGTGACCCGCGGGTCCGGCATTGTACAACAAAAAATACTCGCCGTTTCCCTCCCAAAGGCTTCTCTCGTACCTATACGTAGACCTCCGAGAGCGTATCATAGCGTGTAGCACACGCAAATCCCGGGTCGGATGAAGCCGTACAGAGTAGTACCCGGTATATTATTGTGTTGATGTTTACGTCCATCCATTTCCACAAAAAAAAACGGCCACACTCTCATGCAGGGTGCAACAATGAAGACAAGACACGACAGCAGTGTAGGAAGCCCGCGCTCGTCGCGGCAGCGGCAGTAGCAGCAGCAGCAGCAGTAGCAGTAGCAGCAGCAGGCCCCGGATCCTCGCGGATCGTGGCCCCCCAGCAGTAGCAGTAGCAGCAGCAGGCCCCGGATCCTCGCGGATCGTGGCCCCCGCGGTCAGAACCTCCGCTTCAGTGCTTGCTGCTGGAGTCTGCACAGCTAGGTCGCTCGCCGGGGCGCCAGCAAAAGCCATCGGGTCAGAGCTATATAGGGTCGACCCAGGGGCCGGGAGGTACCCGCCCGGCAGAGTGCGGGTGTGTGCCTTTCTCCATGTCATCATATTTCTGATCATCATGGTCTTTTTTGAAGCGCACACCACTCAAAAAATACAAAAAATGAAAAAACCGAACACAAACGTACTACATTTTCGGAAAAATCAAGGGACCAAGGACCATCCAACCGACCAACGTACCAACGTGTATGTCTTTGGACCCGTGAGCTTTCGTCGTTGACCCGTGAGATATGTCATGGGTCCAGTTGACCCGACCCGCATAAAACCCGTGTCTCACGGGTCAGTCGGAAGGTGGCGGGTCGGGTTGGGTCGGGTCAGCAAGTGTTGAAAACCTCGCGGGTCGGGTCGGGTCGGGTCAAAGGGTTTTGAAATCTCACGGGTCGGGTCGGGTCGGGTCAACAAGCTTTTAAATCTCGCGGGTCGGGTCGGGTCGGGTCAAGAGGATTTCAAAATCTCGCGGGTCGGGTCGGGTCGGGTCAACACACCTCAAAATTTTCGCGGGTCGGGTCGGGTCAGCTGACCCGACCCGACCCGACCCGACCCGACCCGACCCGACCCGACCCGACCCGTGAGGTTTGACCTGACCCGCGAAAAGCCCTGATATATACCTGGTACCTGGTATATTACTAAGAAATTGAGGCCCAGTTTCTTCGGGACGCTACGAAATGCCTTCTATTGGTGGTATACTGCTGGTGCACAAACAATCCAGCTATACGTATACGTCTCTAGTTCCAAGCCGTTCGTCATCCGTACCCCAGATTCAGTTCCATAGTGGTTGAAAAAAATGTTCACTGCTCGGCGAGCGCGACACACAACAGCAGAAGAGCAGTATTGCGGAGAACTATACCTGGTAGTAAATAGGACCAAATATTGTTGAAAAAATAGGTGCATACCTGGTATATAGGTTTTTGTGTGTCCTATAGGTCTTATTTACCATGGTCCCCCGTAATATTAATAGTAGGGGTCCCTCTATGATGCCAGTTGAGCAATGCCGGCGCTCGATGACGTGCCGGTAAAACCGTTTGGCACAGATGGGATTAGCTTGACCATTTTAGGACCGCAGTCCCGATTGTGGGGACATACTACTTAGAATTTGACTGGCTCGTCCCCAAAACGGGACTGCAGTCCTAACAGCAGTCCTCAAAAGAGTTGTAACCACTGCGGCAGTGTGCAGAATAATGCCGGTGCCGGCTCTATTGACCTGTGCATTGGCCTGGCACACAACAACCATATAGAGGGACCACTACCGCTGTACATACGAGAATAGACCCATGTTCAAGTAGGGCGTCACAAGGGGGCTTCGACCGTGCTCTAGAGGAGTAGGCGTTTCTCGCTATGAAAACATTTGCCAGGTATGCTTTACACCAGGCGTAACACAATATATGTTTGAGATTCAACCAGCGTTACACAAAACCTCACACGCACCTCACACGCACAACAGACTACGCTCAAGCTTGGTGTCACAGCAGTGAGGTTTCGGTAGCGCTCAGAGCAGAGGCGTTTCTTGCTGGGGGACTCACGCTAAAACATAATACCTGGTATAATATTAAAAAAAAACTCGGCAGCACCGTATACCATACAGCAGTTGCTGAGACAGTGCTGAGACAGAAGAAACATGACGGCAACTTCCCCGTGGATGCGAACCGGACGCCAGTGCGCAGTCGCATAATCCATCAAGACATGCGCATGCATGAACACACCAGCCGGTACCGTTTTCTGCAGTATCTGGTACCTGCCACCTGGCACCTTGTTGTGTACGCAGGGAATTTACCGCAGCGGGGGGAGTGGGGGGGGAAACGTCGAAAACAAATGACCATCACAGCAGGATCGGCCACACCACACAGCCCCAATCTGCTATTAATAGGGTATCATAGGGCGTGTGTGTGGCCGAAGCGTGGTGCAAGGAGCTGTACGTCCGCCGCCGCCGCTGCCGCTGCTGCTGCTACTGCTGCTGCTACTGCTCGTTGCTGGTGCTGCTGGTGCGGCGGGGAAAACGTGTGCATCGTCCCGCCCTACCACAGGCGTTTCTACTCCCGCGCCGGCATACTATTAAGGGGGACCATATTAAATAGGACCAAATATTGTTGGTAAAAATGGTGAAATATATAGGATTTGGTGTGTATCGTAGGTCCTATTTACTATGGTCCCCCGTAATAATGCAGCTGTTAATACAAAGCGTATTTGCGGCACTACGGCGACGCCGTCAAGGACGTCATGGCCCATCTTTCGGGTGCCACAAAACCCTTGACGGCACGCGCGCAGCCTGGCGAGATGCGCACCCTGACGCGTGATTTGTCCGGGCGTTTGATAGGTGCGCACTCGTGGCCTTCTTTTCACCCTTTTAGGAGTGCAGTCCCGTTCTGGGGACAAACTACTTGGAATTTGACTGTTTTGTCCCCAAAACGGAACTGCAGTCCTAAAAGGGTCAAGAGCTTCAACAGGTCTAGCCCCGCACTCCTGCGGTACGGGAAAAAAAACAATTGGAATAGAGCCAGCAATACTGTAGGTACATACAATACCACGTACCTGGTATAGAGCAACAGTGCGGTAACTATTACGGGAGACCATAGTTAATAGGACCTATGGTATACATAAAAACCTACCAGTATATATTTAACCATTTTTACTGAAAATATTTGGCCCCATTAACTATGCCCCCCCGGAATAAAAGGGCTGCCCCTCCGATTACGGGGGACCGTAGTAAATAGGACCAAATATCGTTAGTAAAAATAGCGAAATACATAGGATTTTGCGTGTACAGTAGGTCCTATTTACTACGGTCCCCCGTAAAATAGGGCAAGCTGCAGTCCCTTCCAGGCGACAGACTACTTGGAATATTTTACTGGTTGTCCCCCCCCCCAAAAAAAAGGGACTAACTGCAGTCCTAAACGGCTCATCAGCGCGTTATCTCTGGACCGTCAGAACGGGGTGTAAGTGGTGATTCCTCTAAAACAGGTAGGGCAGTGAGTTGCCTACCAGCTGTTAACTCGCCGACTACTTGTTAGCTGTCTATATATACAGGTACTAACCACAGCAGTTGCCGCAGTCGCGTGGCCCGGGCGTCATTCGTGAATTGCGGAGTTCCGCGTCTTTTGTACATGTCTGACTGGTTGGTGCGTTTATTTTCCGTTGCTGAACGTGTTTTTTATTCCTGATGCAAACAACCAGATCAGCTATATACGTACCGAATTAAAAAAATCGAGTCCGCACAGAGGGTAGCCATCGTTCCTTGTTCTTTCAGCGCTTGATGTTTTCCAGAACGAGGAAGGTTTTCAATAGCGAAGGCGTTTTCGGAAAGGTCTGGTCTGGTCGAGAGAGCCTTCCGAAAATAGAGCGTCCCCCTTCAGCACCCTTGCGTACCGTTGTAAGGGAGAAAGAGAAAACTATTACGGGGGACCATAGTAAATAGAACCACATATCGTTAGTAACATTAGTAAAATATATAGGTTTTTGTGTATACCGTAGGTCCTATTTACTATGGTCCCCCGTAATAGCGCTGAAAAACGATCACACCCCTCTGCGGTCTCAACCCTCTTCGCGGTACAAGTGTACTGTCTATAGACCCCAACAGAGCGAAGAAACGAAACTGATGACCTGGTATGTAATACCAGGTAGAATATATGGTGGGTACCGTACGGCTGCGAGTTGGCTGACAATATATATAAGTCGCCGACTGATTCTTAGTTGGCTATACAGATACAGTACCGACTACTGTAGTTATGAATTGGTCAGGTATCACAGTTTCATTGCCGACTAACAATTTAGTTGGCCACCAGATACCTGGTAGGTACTACAGCTACAGCAAGTGCCGACTAATTATTACTTGCCTATTAATAGTATACCTGGTACAGGTATTATTGCAGTTACACTATTAATAGGAGTTTCGTGGTGGGGAAATTCCTGATGTGCGGAGTTCCGCATCTTTCGTGCAATATCTGACTGCAGCCCTTGTTTATTGCTCAACGTGTCTTTGTTATTGGCAGAAATACCTACTGGTACAAGCTATCATGAAGCAAGCCAGTTAGACGGCTAACTTCGCCACCGAGCTGACGACTATCGGTGTGTACAGCAGAGAAAGTTCGTAGCCGCAAAAACGTAAAACCCAGCAGACTTGACCCTTTTAGCACCGCAGTCCCATATGTGGGGACAAAGCACTCCAATTATAAGTAGTTTGTCCCCAAAACGGGACTAGGGTCCTAAAAGGGTTAAACGTAGGCCCAATAATACCGTGTACCAGTTAATACACACCCAGCAGACTAGAACGTAGGCAATACGCTAGCGCTAGCACACACCCTCGGACAAATTTCAAAGTCGGATTCCTCTCGACCTTTTTAGGGCTGCAGTCCCGTTTTGGGGACAAAACATTCAAATTCCAACTAGTTCGTCCCCAAAACGGAACTGCGGTCCTAGAAGGGTCAACAACGGGGACAGAAGCGAAAACGGGGGGGATAATGCGTTTACGTAAATATCCCGACACGATAATTCCAAAGCCAGCACACCTGCTGTCGTTTGTGTATGCATGCCTCTCTAGTTTTGGACAAACGTGTCTCGGAAATTCGTCCCAGGAGGTGTGTGTTATCTTCTCACCCGTGTGTTATCCTATCACCCGTGTGTTATCTTATCACCCAGTGTGATATATGATCACCCGTGTGCTATCTCATCACCCGTGTGTTATCTCATCACCCGTGTGATATATTGTCACCCGTGTGTAATCTTATGGCCCGTGTGTTATCTCATCACCCGTGTGTTATCTTATCACCCGAGTGTTATCTCATCACCTGCGTGATATCTCATCACCCATGTGTTAACTCGTCATCCGTGTGTTCCACGGCAGGCACGGCGACACGCTACGTATACAGCATCGACTGGCCCTCTCCTGGATCATCAACATACGCCAGTCTGATCGATCATACAAGGGACGTTTAGATGGCAACAAACCGTTCAAACTTACCTTCTATTCATGGTCAGACTGGTACACAGCAGCGTCAGATAACATCGGGATTGAGACTTGAGACCATCTACCTGATACTGGTGCTTACTCGTAAAGCTAAAACCATGTGAAAAGAATTGGACCGGACGGTAAGGAGGAAGCAATACCGGGGACGGGGGAGGTAAAAACGGTAAGCAAAGCTACCGCAGTTTAGGGGGGTGGCGGCTAAACCCGGGGACCGGGGACACGAACGAAATGCTCCCGTTGAAAAAAACAAAAACATACCAGTACACGATACGTACGTATAGTGGAACAAAATTGTAAAAACCTGCGACATTTTGTTCTGTTCTTGTTTTGCCGTTCGCCGAGCGCCAATCGTGCTGCTGTACGTGGGCGGTTTGAGGGCAAACGAGACGGCAAACCTTAACTTAGATTGTTACCCATCTGCCGGAGAATAAAAAAGAGGAAAAACGAAAAAGCTACGATACGTACTGATAGTGCGACGAACAGAACCCCGGGTCGGCCGAGAAAATCATGGAAGAGAAGGGTGTGGTTTACAGTATTAATAGTGTGGAAACGGCAACGGCAACCCGGGTGCCATTTTACGGATGGTTTCTAGGGAGACACACAGGCGTTTCTTGGGATGGAATAGGGGCTAGAGGTCACGTGGCGGGAAGAACCGGTGACGTGAACGACGTGGCGTGGTGTTCACGGTGACCGGGGGACGTCTCCTATAATATTTTACCGGGAACGGTCCAACGGTCTCACGGCTGGTTAGGTACACAGAAGAAGCAGTTCGAGCGCCGTGCCCGTACAGGAAAGGAGCAGTGCTGACTGTTGCTGTAGTGGTGGATGGTATACTACTGCTGTACTCGATCCAAGATGGAATCGTCATACATGAGACAAAGCAGTATCACAGAGGCAGTTGGCAGCAGCAAGCAGTTGACACGCGACTTTGGCAGTTGACGCTCAGTTGACATGCCAGTCACGGCGACACCATCAACCGATTTCCAGAGTATAAAACAACCCAAAGTAGCAACAGGGTCCACAATGGAGACACTGAGATAAATACGTCGCAACATATTGTACGATTCTAATCGCATTATGATGGCGCAACGTGCGTATCGGGTGCGTATGATACGATATATTCTGATCTTATAAAGCTGTAAACAAGATAAACATATCACTGGTACGTTCGAGTATGCCCCACCTGATATGTCATGTTTTTTTCTCTTGTCTCGGTCTGTGACCACAGAATCAATATCTCTCTAGGATAGGGGATCAGGAGGGACGGGGTGTGCTGGTGTGGTTGGGGACAAAACACGGTTTACTGCGAGGACAACACACGCGCACCCTCACGTACCGCCTGCTTGTGCATACACAAGGTGCATGATACGTACGATACTGCCTACCTGGAGCCTACGAGCACCTCTGGGATCTGAGATCACCCACCATCCGGCGGCTAAAATATGTCGCGCGCTCAAGTAGATATCGGACAACTCGCGAATAAGGAAACCACTCCCTGTGCGGAAAATGTCGGGAACTCCTCGGCCTTGATATGAATATCCAAACCGTGGTTACATCTCTCCGTACAACGGTATTGCTTAGACGACTCACCCCATGTACGGGACGGGTCGGCACAAAACGTTACGCAGGGTGCGGGTCTTACTGGTCAAAGCTGGCCTTCAGGCCGCCCGGAGGGTTTTTAGAAAAACGCCACCAAACACGCGGCGGGGCCGCGCGCGTGGCTGCCCCTGCCGACCTCGAGCCCCCCCAAGGGATGGGGTTCGGGTTTTAGGGTCAGGCCTGGGGTCGGGGTTGGTCTGGGCCGACGTGCAAGGTTGAGACTAACGACACACCCCCTGCACGAAGATTTTGCGCCGACCACTCCTGCGCATTGCGGAATCTTGGTTTAGACGTGTCATATATACGTACATGCTGTTGATATGTGGAGGGTCCACGCGACAAAATTCGTGCAATAGATGTCGGTATGTCGGTACTGCCGAGCTGTGAACACAGGACCACTATTAATACCTGGTAGTACGATTCTGGTGACGACAAGACGAGTGTTCATCATGTGCCTACGCGTATTACTGCTGCTGCTGTAGTTCCGTTTTGAACTTGGTCTTTTCGTCTTCTCTGCTGGGCGACTCGACTACAACAGGGTGCTCGTACTCGTACGAGCCACAGGTATGATGCATGGAGCACACAGAGACGATGCTTTGGCAACTGAATACCTGGTACAGCACCCCTGTATAAGGCGGTCTGAGTCGGGCGGTGTCCCGAAGTGTGGTGCTTCGTTCTTACCAATCCGCCGGAGGATGAAAAAAAGATGTAGGGCGGTCAAAATCGCTTGGTGCGACTGGAGAATTGCACTCACAAAGCTGGAATGAGCAAGACGGTATCCCGATATAAGGCGGTCATATTGTTCTGGCACACCACCGCCCTATTGGTGGGGGGGCGGGGGGGGGGCGTACTCAGTTGTTGCTTGCCTTAGTCGTTCGACCATTGACCACGCATCCCTTTCGAGACGGAGCCCAGTCCCTACTCCTAATAGAGACACCTCCAACAATTGGGCGCTCATTACGTTGTTTCCATATATTACACAGAAACTCTTTGCTAATCTTGGGGGGGGCTACGGAGACGATAACAGCAAGGAGCATCGGGCTGTACGAAGTACGAAGGTTCTCACTGCTTGCCTCCCTACATCATATAGGTCCGGTGCATACAGAGTGCAGAGTAGACCCATACCCAGCTGCCCACACTCACCTATCAATCGCCGATTATTTATCTACCTCTCGCCTCTCGGAAGTTCATCAGTACATACACTCTCATCTGCTTGCTGCTGCTGCTGCTCTGCTGAACCGCACACCAGAGTAGTATACAGCGGATGTACAGCACCGGCACATCAAAGTGCAGGCAGTGCTCTCGTGTGATACGATGACCACATGACGCGTGTATTATTAATAGAGAGTCGGTTGGGCCGTTCAGCTCAATATCGTCCCGCTAACCTTGTTGGATATCTGGGCACTGGCCTACTGGCACTGGTTTGATACGTACGCACCGAGCAGCACTGGCGTAACATCAGCACAGCACACACCTTACAGCAGCAGCAGTACTGCTGCTCACGGCATCCTACGCGCGTCGCTGCTGCTGCTACATGTTGGTTGTATAATACTCGCTCTTTTACTCGAGCCAGGGTAGAAAAGAAGGCACATCTGTGTCTTGGTGTTCGAGACTCTGCGGAATTTTGCGGTGTCATCGTAGGTACAGCGTGTAGCAGAGGTGTCTCTGCGCCAGCCCGTGCCGAAGCGCGACGATGGCACTACCTGGAGACGACTCTGCAATTCAGGGTCAACCTTTAGAACAGGAGGGACCCTACGCATATACGAGTCGCACATTGTCTTGCTTGGTCATCTCGGTAGGGATGTCACACCCACAAGCTCTACTCTGTCGCTAAACAGGAAACGTAGGACAAAAAACAGCGTGTGGGGGATGATGTATGATACCTGGTAGAGCGTACTCGTAGAAGGGGGGGGGGGAAATGGTTGGAACGAGAAAATACGAAGAAGCAACCTTCCTAGCGCAGGCAAGAACGGTGGAGGCCTTTTGCCGCAGCATCGGCGCCGAGGAATGAGATGTCGGAGGTGAACGGAAGGGCGTATTGGGTTGCCGAACGACTCACGTTTGACCTTGCCGAAAGCCCCGATGCCCAGCGTGGTAAGCAGTCGGTAGGGACCTATCTCCACAGCCGAATCCATGGCGCTTTGGAACGCGGAGGAGCCCAGTGAACGCGACCTGTTTCCTCGCTTCCAAGCGCCGCGGCCGGTGCTAACGTCCCTCCGGAGAGCTTTCAACCCATCTCCGTCGGGACCAGCCCGCCCCACACTACCGGTGCGCTTAGTTTCCCACGTGATGCTTGGTATTGCTCGACAGCCCACGCTGGCGATCTAAACACAACACGTCGTCGTTGCGTCGTTGCGCAAAGTTCGGGGAAATGCTTGGAACTCCTTGCGTGTCTCTGACTGGGTGTGAATAATATTCGAAACTAGGCAAGGCAATGCTTACATAATAGAGCCTACTACCCCAAAGGATATATTATTTTCCTGCTTTCGCCAATATGTTGGAACTTTAGCTTATTATGTGTCCCCGTGTCCCCCGTCCCCCGTGTCTCGCCAATTTCTACGGTCGTCCGCTGTGCAGTCCGAGTCCTGTTCATCACGTAATAACGGGGGACAGCAGAGACACCTGCTCCTGCCGTTAGGACACCCTCCACGACTGCTGTGCCGACGCTGGCAGCACGAAAACGATCCCACTGGAAGTTTCATCCCCTGAGCTGGTACTCGCCTGCCCTTTGCCTCGGAGACTGATTGTTTGGCGCTTGCAGTGAACCGAGGATCACTGGACAAAAGGAAGCGATGGCGCCTGCTGCTATACCTGAGAATCGTAAGCTGCCCAAGCGCGAGGGGGATCTTTTCAAGTCTATCCTGGTGAGTGGGGCTCCTCTTTGCGTATGCTAGGTGTGGACAGCTGGCGTAGACCGACCGTCGTTCTCCCCGTGAGTGAGCAAGTGCTAGCATTGACCGTCGGTGTCGCTGAGCACTTTTGCGCCGATTTTCGATCATCGGGTGAGATAAAAGGCACCCCCTCTACGTAATACGACATACCTCGACCTCGTATGATATGTACCTGGTATGCTATATTCGAGCACACAAATTTTGCTTGCTCTTCTCGTGCGTCGCGGCACCCTCGCCGCGCCACCCGCCACAAACAAGGCAGGAGTCTCAAGCATATTTACCGGAGAAAAGGTGTCGCTTTTCTCGTGCTCCAATCGTGCCTGCAAGCACTAGTAGCAAGCGGTGCAGCCGAATTTTGAGAGGGTATCTCTTTATTCTCACTCAATCTCTGGGCAGGGAGGGCAAGGGCAACCTTGACCTTTCGTAGAAAATCTGCCGATCCATTCGGCTCCTCTGCAAACATGTGCAACGATCGACGACCTTCCGCTTCAGCTCAAGCGACCTCCGGAACGAGCCTTGCCTTGTTACAGGCACCCCCTCCCCCCGCCTCGCCCCCCCTGTTCTCGCTCTCCACTGACCCTCATGAACGGCCTGCACAAGCCCAATCACATTCACTGCTGTTCATGCCTGTTGCTTGTTGGCCGAATTTGGAATTTTTCATCACGACATCCGCGGATGAAGTAATGGAACAAAACACGCCTCTGTTTGCGGAAAACGGGCGCACTCATCACGCCTCGCCCCCGCTGTCCCACGGGACCCTAGCCCGGGGGTGCAGAGCTCCGTTTCTCACCTCGAAGTTCTCGTTTGTTGCCATCGCGAATCAGATACGACGATCGTCATGACTTGGTGCGACGTTTCTTTTTATTATTAATAATATTATTATTAGATAATACGGGGGGGCCATAGTAAATAGGGCCTGTGGTATACACAAAAACCTATATATTGAAATATTTGTATCAACAATATTTGGTCCTATTTACTATGTGTCCTCTGTAAATAACATTTCTTGTAGGCTTTTCGAAGGAGAGGGGCGGGGTGTTGTTACTCCGGGCGAAAATACAAGGACCGTTTATACAGTAATGTGAATATAAAGAGATCCTCATATTTACAGACACCAAGAGAGGTGACAAATAATGCTTGCAGTGAAGGTAGTAGGTATTAATAGTATACGATTACGGTAGCAATCTCTTGCTGTAGATTACTGCAGACTACTAAATTTACGTGGCACATGTTTACCTCATACCAGCTCAACGAAAACGGTTTAGAACTGCTGCAGTCTCGTTCTGGGGACAAACCACTCGAATTTGAATTACCACTGCTGTAGTTTGTCCTCGAAACAGGACTGCGGTCCCAAAAGGCTTGATGGAATTATCTCGACGGCAGACGTCCGTTGTCTACAAGCGGAGCTTCTCGTGGCGGGCTGACGCCCGCCTGCAGCTTCGCGCATGCCCGTGGTGGCGGAGAGATGTATGATCATCGTAGATGAACCGAAGCCTCACAAAAGGAACCGTACTGCCAAGGGGTGTACAGCAGTATATAGTACGTACCAGGTACCTGGTAGTAAATAAAGTACGTGCCTTCGATACAAACAACAGATTGACGGTATGATAAGGTACTGCCGTGTGAAGGACATCTCGGATGGCATCGCGAGGCATTGTTGTGTCGCGAAAAAAATGCTTAACATTATGTCTACACGTACCTGGTATCAAAAGCCGAGGCTCGCTCACGGCCAAGTACCAACAATATCATTGTGTCCTGTATTTATAGGTGCATCGCTCGTCGTTTGCACCTTCCCCATTGTCGAAAAAAAACAGCTCCGAAATTCGTCCGATGGGGTGTGTTATCCCGTCACACCGGGTGTTACTGGTACTATACTACACGTACAACCAGTCTTTATCACCCCGGTCGCCCCGGTGGTTCAAGTGGTTAACGTCGAGTTCTACTTGTTTGAGTCCTGGGTTCGAGCCCCAGGAGGGTCGGACTTGGACTTTATTTGCAAAAATAAAAAAAAGGAATCCAATTGTTGAGAGCGCCTTGCAGCGTGGGTAGGCACAATTCGATGCGAGTCGACGAGGGAAGGAAATGCTGAAATCTTCTCGCGATAAAAAATGAAGGCACGTACCGTAGCGGGAAGGGGGGAGAAGAGCCTGCTATGTGACCCCGGATCTGAGTTACGAGTTGGAAGGAGAGAGAGAAGAAGATGTGCGAAGATAATAAATGGGATGAGAAAAAAAAAAAAAAAAAATAGTTTGGACGGCTTGCTTGTGTTTTGTGCGTACAGAACAAACCTACAGGTGTTCCTTCTTCTAGAACATTATTTAACCCTTTTACAACGGCAGTCCCGTTTTGGGGACAATGCACTCAAATTATAAGTAGTTTGTCCCCAAAACGGGACTGCGGTACTAAAAAGGTCAAGAGCACAAGAAATGCGATCGATATTCAACCGTGAATTTTGAAAGAGCGCGCAGCAGTACATCCGACTATCACCGTACGTGTCGTATCCTCTGGTAGCTCTGAGCTTCGCGCTCCGGAAACATCCAATGTCCCACCACCCGGGGCTGGTTCGTGTCGCCGGTAAGGTGCTATTAGTAGCATTGCATGCTGAGGCCGGTCGCCCCGGTGGTTCAAGTGGTTAACCTCGAATTCTACTTATGTTTGAGTCCTGGGTTCGAGCCCCAGGTGGGTCGGACTTTGACTTTATTTGCAAAAAAAAAAAAGGATTCAATTGTTGAGAGCGCCTTGCAGCGTGGGTAGGCACAATTCGATGCGAGTCGACGAGGGAAGAAAAATGGCTGAAATCTACTCGCGATAAAAATGAAGGCACGTACCACCGTAGCGGGAAGGGGGGAGAAGATCCTGCTATGTGACCCCGGATCTGAGTTACGACTTGGAAGGAGAGAGAAGACGATGTGCGAAGATAATGAATGGGATGAGCAAAAAAAAAAAAAAAAAATGCTGTAATCGATGGGTAATATGGTGAGTACATACCTTGTACCTGAATATAAGGACAGTTTGCATATAAATATACAATACAAGATGTCGTTATAATTTGGGACAGGGTGGTGACGTTGCTTCTCTTCAACCCCGTTCGGGACCTAAACAATGATGGAAGTTTTGGTGCTGTCAATGCAATGCAGAATGGCCAAATGAGCAGAGCATGTATGCGCCGATCAGTACAGGTAGACCATCTTTGCGGCCGTGCCGTACGACTCCATTACATTTGCTGTAACTCGGACACCATGTTGTAGAAGATCAACCCCCCGACCACGCAGTGACCCGTCACTTTTCATGGTCGTTTTTTCGCTTTGGAGTCCCAAGAGTTAAACCCCTCTATTTATAGTACTGCAGTTCCGATCTGGGGGCCAAAACCGCTCTGATTCCAAGTGGTTTGTCCCCAAGACGGGACTGCAGTACTGAAAGGGGTAAGGTACAGCAGTATATAGTGCGGCGCTTGCCCGCCCCTTTTAACCCTTTACGCGGAAATTGCTGTCCCGTTTTGTGGACAGACCACTCAAATTGTCTGTGAGGAGTTTGCCCCCAAAACGGAACTAACTGCGGTCTTCCCTAAAAGGCTTGTTGAAGCCCCCAACAACTCGGAGTCGTACCAGGTGCCAGGTACCAGCATTTACCTGTACATACAACTCGTCGGGCTGCTTGCTGTGTGTAGGCTGGACCGGGTAGTCTGCACCAAAGGCATGTACGGCAAGTAAACTAAGTAAGCATCCCTTTGGTGCTACAGCAGTAGTTCGGCAAATAAACCGACCGCCAACCCAGCAACCGCCAACCCGAGCAGCAGCCCGCGTTTGCTTCGGTGGTCGATGCTGTAAGGTACTACAGAGCAGTACCAGTAGTCGTCCGCCAGTTTCGTCAACATTCAGTTTTAACCCCTCTCCAAGTCTTAGCACGACACAACATCATGCAGCAGCGCAGTTTCTCTGCGTGCTGTACGACCGGCACGATGACCGACGAAGCCGCGAGCGTGTCGTGCATGTGTGGGTTACCCGGTGGCTGTATAGACGGGGGGCGATAGCAAAAGGCGAAGCTAAAAATCGTAAACCCTACTTCAGGTATTGGGACCGTGGAGCTTAGCAATTATTCGAGATTTGCTCTGATTGGCTAGGGGTCAAGGTTAACGGTTGCTCTGATTGAGTTAGGGTCAGGGTTGCGGTTGTGCTCTGATTGGCTCAGGGTCAGGGTTAGGGTTGCTCTGATTGGCTTGGGGTCGGAATAAGGGTCACAGTTCTATTCGTCTCGTACATAGTGTGTATCGACCTTTTTTTCGAACAAAGTGGTAAGCAAGCCCCTCCCCCCCCAGGCAAAACGGACCGCAAGTGCGGTCATATCAACCTTCTGCTGTATTTAATAGGGAGAACACGCCACAAGCAGGAAGTACTGCTGTAGCACAAGACAGCAGTATATGTAGTGCATGCATCATGATGCTGCCCGCGTGTCGTGTGATAGGACACGTATCCTTGCTTTGCACTCCGGGCAGAATCCTTGTATGCTTGCTACACCTCGGCAGCTTCTTATCCATCTACTGCTGTAGGACACACTGCAGTCCCGTTTTTGGGCACACACCAGTCAAATTCGATGTAGTTTGTCCCCATAAACAGGACTTCAGTTTTGTTTAACAGGCTGCTCCGCGTGGCCGATGCTGTACGTAATCGTTCTTATTTTACACAAGACAAAGTGTCGTGCTCGCTTTTTTTGCTCTCACGTACGTCCCAAAGGGATTCGTGTTGGGGTATTACATATGGTTCTGGTAACTGGTACAAGTAGTGGCGATGCCCCTTTAGAATTGCAGTCCCGTTTTCGGCGCATGTTACTCAGATTTCAAGTGGTTTGTCTCCAAAACGGGACTGCGGTCCTAACAGGATTAACTAAACCCTGCTGGAACGACCCTGCCATTGTGGGGACGAAACACTTGGAATAAGAGTCGAACACATGCTTCCGCACAGCAGTGCAGTAGTGTTGAATGGGTTCTAACCCTAACCCTAATCAAGAAACGCAATTCGGGAGATAAGAAAGACCACAGGTGAATCGTTTTTTTTGCCCCTAGAAAAATAGATCCCCGGTATATGTTCGGAATTGGTATGGTCAGTATGTAGTAAAATATACCTGGTAGCGCCCTAGTACTATTTCCTACCAGGTATTAGAGATGAGACAAGGTGCGTGGGCTTCTCACCGGGTGGAATTTGACTCGTTTGTCCCCAAAACGGGACTGAAGTCCCGAGAAGAGTTAAACATCGGTACCCACCCCACTACGACTGCCTGTGGAGCCAGAAAGCACGCGAGCATTGAAACGGAGTGTAGATGGCCCTCTACCCTCTACTTCGTACTTGACGGAATACTCGTCAGGTACGTACGGAAGTTACCACCATAAAATAGGGCGTATTTCAAAACTTGGAACTGCGTCCGCGTTTTTGGAACACACACGCCTGTGACCACGGCTTGTCCAGATGATCGCTGAGGGTAAAACCTCCTACATAGGAGTTAGGCTGGAAAGTAAAAAGTGACGATTTAAAAAAAGAAGGAACAAAAAAAAATGTTTCAAGACTTGAAATTACAGGACAGTTTTTTTCGGCGGCACCAGCAGCAGCAGCAGTTAAGGGCCAAGTGGTCTTGGAAGTTTTGGAACATTTCAGAAGGTACCTCAAACCCACCAGGTACACCGGTCCTGTAGTAAGTGGTAGGACTTCGTGGGCTGTAACATACTGCTTTACCCTGTGCTTTCACATCGCGAGTGCGCTGCGTCCTCCTGTATGCGAGGTACCTGGTACGAATAATAGACTTTTACGGATATCCCCCCCCCCTTTCGGACGACACCCTCTGCAATTCTCTCCGCCTCTGTGGACCTCCCTTTTTTCGGACTGCAGTCCCGTTTTGGGGACAAGCTACTTGGAATTTAACTGGTCTGTTCCCAAAACGGGACTGCGGTTTTAGAAGGGTTATCTGCCGATTGGGAAGTATTTTTTTCCCAAAAGGGTTATAACTGTCGACGGTGAAACATTTTTTCAGGATCGATCCTCGAGTCGTTGTATGCCGACTCCAAAAGCATTGCCCTTCAGTACAAGAGAATTTCATCTCCTTTCTCACTGTCGATACATGTTGCTTTTCAGTACGCAAGAGTTTCCTCTCCTTTTTCGTTTTCTTTTTTTTTGTTCTTCTGTCTGCATCGGTTGTCCCGCATCACTGGGCTCTTGGCATTTGCAACGCCCCTTGCACCTACTGGTAGTCGTGTTGCCCCCTGTCTGTCTTCTTGAGCGAGCTCAAGCGGCCGGCGTGTAGCCGCCCGCGGAGCGCAGCCTTGTAGTATCATACCGATACCGCCATAGGCGTCCTCCCGTAGACCACGCCAGGTATACTACAGAGCATTCGTGATTCATTTGATCAGGCGTCATCCATTTTGCCTGCCGTAAGTGTTTCTGCTTCTTTGCTTCGCGGGTCAGGGCTGGCGGCAAGGTCGACGCTTTAGCCATGGGTGCTTGGACGCTGTCGTTTGTGTATGTGTGCCTCTTCGCTGCTCGCTGCTTCTTCTGCCGCATCTGCAGCCGCTGCGGCAGCCCCCTCGCTGGAGCGGCATGCCAGACCCCGTTGCCTCGTGTTCCGGAGCGCGCGCTTGGTTTGTGTCTGGTGGGTTGTATCCCTCAGGACCAGAGGCCCGGTTAAAGCGACCAAAAAACACGATGAGGAGTGCGTTCTTGCCAACCATCGTCGCGCGAGAGCTCGCAGCAGCAGTACACGTAGCACAGCAGCGGAATTGCTGCGTTTGTGTCGTGCACCTGGTATTGTAGCTCCTTACGCTGCTCTCCGGGCTCACGCCCTGCGACTACTGCTGCACGTATCACTCACACGTGCCTGTTCTGTCCGACATCTACCAGTATACCACAGCATCTACCTACGTACCAAGTACCCAATTCCAGCCATGAGGTAGCTCCTCCGCCTTGCCGGCATGGACCCCTGAGCGCGTTGGCGTGGCCATGACTTCGGCCCTGCTGTTGGCTACTCGATCTCTTCTTCGTTCGCTCTGGCCACGCGGTTTTTCTACTCCCGAATGAATAACGGTCCTCGGAACGCTTCTCGGAGCACTTTGCGGAACGGTGCCTTTCTGTTGTACGTGTGGTTGGCGGCACTACCCGGCGACCAGGACTGGTCCGTGTGGCGGATTGGTCCGTGGGGACCGGTGCTGTGATCATCAAAGATGTCACAAGAGCAACGCAAAACGTGCGCTGTCAAGGGTGTAGGGCCGAGTGTCCTACACTAAAACCTAGTAATTTGGTGTCAGTCAAGGCACGTCAAGGCAGTCAAGTTGCTGTCTGCCAAGGAGTGGAAGTGCCGTCTCCTGATATATTTGGTGATCGTCTTTCGTTGGGGCGCTGCCCCCCCCCCCTATTCTATATCCAAGTGTAAAGCAAATCTGTGAGGGGTTACAAGTGTGTACTACGTAAGTGGTGGGTCTGTATTGGCTGGCAGGGGCGCGGACGACGGGGAAACGAAGGCGGGGTATAAGTACGTAGAGACGGGGGAGATACGTAGCTACTGCTGCAGTTCGCAGTTTGCGTTGCGGTTGGACAAAGTGACAGGAGCTGCAAACGGCGTGGGGGGCCTTGTACGCATCGTAAAAGTTTAAGGAATGCAATCATGCCAAATCGCGTACCGGTATCGTACACGAAGGTAGTCGTACCCGCTGCTTAGTGGTACGGCCATCTTGCTGCGGCAACAAACAACATCCGCAACAACTGCACCTAAGCAGCAACAAACAGTACCTGGTGTGCAAGTTTTGGGGGATGGATCACCTGGAAATTGACTCGAAAAAACCTCTGAGTTATGCATACGATGGCACATGAGAGTGTTGCTTTCTTTTTTTTTCACTATAGACGTTGGCGTGTTTCCGTTTGTCCGTCGGTTACGGTTACGGTTACGGTGGCGGTTACGCCGTGCCATGGTGCAGCCCTCTGTGTAGGGGCTACTACGGGTGCAGTAGAACATTATTCAATAGAAAAAAAACGTGCAGCCCGCAGTGATAATCTAATGCCGCAGCACGGAGGGTTTGTTGCTCTGATGTCGGCATTTGGGGTCCGTTCTCGACCCGGCCATCTCGTGGGTACCCCCGTCCCGCGCAGTGTTGGGAAATGGCGCCAAGGAAGGAGCGATACGATTAATGCGATACGGTCTTGTTTCGTTTTTCTTCTTTCTTTCTTTATCGCGATTGATCGCAGAAGAAGAATATGATTACGTATCGCGATTTACGGGCGGAGTGTTATAAGGATTGCCTAGGGCTGGGTAATCGATCGATCTTTTACCCCTATAGCTCAGTAGGTAACACCCTCACATTTGACGTCGTCCAGGTAGAGTGTTCGAACCCCACATCGAATGTTTCTTTTACAGAAACGCTTGCGTGTGCACACCTAAAAAACACATCTCCCTGGTTCCCCAGGTAATGAAACGAAGCGGGTAGGTCAGCGTACGGATGTATACGGTTCCGACGCCCCAAAGACCCCGCCGTTCAGAGGGGGGGAGAGTGTTAGAAGGATTACCCTGGGCTGGGTAATCGATCGATCTTTTACCCCTATAGCTCAGTAGGTAACACCTTCACAAAGTGGTCCTCTTACGAGGCAACCCGTCACTAAAAGAAATTGTTGACCCTGAAAAAATTGAAAAGCAGAGGGTCTGAATGAAGTAAAAGAACGTACCTGGTACAGGAGATGCGAGTATTTGGTGAACACCGGGGTGAGAATGGGCGCCATGGTGTCAGCGGGACAAGACGAACCAGGAAACAAAACGTTGGTAACGTTGCTCCTGTTGTGCTCTACAGAGAGTTTCGGAGGCGTTATTGCATTTCAAAGATGTTGCGATCGCGGGGGATTTTTCCGCGATCTCGATTAGTATATCGTATGGCGATACATCGCGATTTTGTTATCGTGATCGCTCAACGCGACTGACAGCACTGGTTGATGATCCGCCGAGGTTGGAGACTGCTGCTGTGTGATTGAATTTGAGCTTGATGTCGTGTCGAACGTTTCGACGTATGTATACGGGGCGTTTAATGGTATCGAAGGCGTTCTGCCCTCTGTCCCCTGGCTGGCTACCTTCGCACTCCTTGTTGTGTTGTTTTGGCAGAGATCTCTGTTATTTATTCGTAGTGGTGCTCGGTAGCGATGGTGGGGGTGGGAGTCCAAAGGGCTCTTCGCGACACTTATGCCTAAAACAAAGTTTTGAACTTTTTTTTGTTTTTTTGGAAAAATCGTGCTAATAATTCGTTTCAAAAGTTTTTTTTTTTGAACTTCTGCGTTCCCATTGTCATCCGGTCTTGAGCTTGCCACACATATCGTACCAGGTACGTACTATTAATATTAGTACTGTCATTATAATTCTAAGACAATAATATTACGTTACTATGAAGAAGAATAGCAATAGTAGTAGTATTAAGAATAATACCTGGTAGTAAATGATGATGAAAAATAATAATTATAATTATAATTTTAATTTTAATTATATTTATAACAGTAGAAGCATTACAATTCGAATGATCTACAATAGTGTCGTTAACCCTTTTCAGAACCGCAGTCTCGCTTTGGGGACAAACCACTCAAATTTCAAATAGTTTGTCCCCAAAACGGGACTTCGGTTATAAAGGGGTTAACATCCAACGGTACTTACTTTTACCCTTCGGAACAGACTGGTAGCACTCTGACCGAAAATATAGGTAACGTTTATACCTTAATATCAATAATAAGCGTTCGTTATATTGACAGACATTCAGAGCGGTACACACCATACCATGTACCGGGGGGGGGAAGGGGTGGAAATCTGGGACCACGGCTTTTCCACAAGAAACCCCCCCCCCCTTGCCCTACCCCCACCCCCGCCGCCCGGTCGAACCCCCGGTTTCTGCCCCACCCTGGCTCTGCCCCCCCCCTCAACCTGCCTCGTCGGTGAAAACCCGACATGCTCCGTCCCGGCATTGCCGTAATGCGAGGGTCTTATGGTCATACGACTACGGCCATGCATGAGATCGAGTACATATCTCCTATCGAGCTCCCCCCCCCCCCCGTCCTCAACACCCCCCCCCCCCCCACACCCCCTTTCAATCCGCCTCACAAGCGGTTCTTGGTAGGATGCAGCCCACCCTTCATGCGACTCACCGAACAGCGCCTCGCGTTTCGCTTCGCGCTTGATGCGAGGAATTTTCTGCCTGGTTAGTTTGTGAAAAAGCCGACGTGCTCAGTCCCTGCATTGCAGGGATACGAGAGTCTTAATTCTCAATGTAGTTCCCTGCTTTGTTGGGACGCGAGGGTCTATCCTTGGTCGCATGACTACGGCCATGCACGACAATGAGTACACCCCCACCCAACCCTCCCCAACCTCCCTTCCTCCTCCGTTCCCCGTCGCCCCTCTGCCCCCCCCCCCCCCCCTCCCCCGGTGTCAACGGCTATATTATACTCTTACCACCCTCAGAGGCTATATGAGCTGAAGGAGCACAAAAAGGCCCTAAAGGCGGCGGACACGATTCTCAAGAAATTTCCTACGCATGGAGAATCCCTGGCGATGAAAGGGCTGACCCTCAACTCGATGGGAAAGAAGGAGGAGGCGCACGACCACGTCCGGAGGGGCCTCAGGGCCGACCTGCGCAGGTGCGAGGCTTCCGGGGGTTTCCAGGCGGGGGAGGGGAGAGTTGGGATTGTCGTGACGGTGGATTGTCTAGAGGCGGGGGTTGCGGTCAGTGGTGGCGCACAGATACGCTTGGAGACCGGTTGCATTTTGGAAGCGTCAAGACCTCTGTTTACGTTGACATACTAATTCATAGAGGGCCGACCCCCGTAGATGCAACGCCTCTGGGGGTTTCAAGAGGGGGAGACGGAGGGGGAGGGGTGGAGTGAGATTGGAGTTGTAGGGGGCCGTACTTGATCGGAGAGATGGCACTCGATCTCATGCATGGCCGTAGTCGTATAGCTATAGACCCTCGCATCCCTACAATGCCGGGACGGAGCGCGTCGGGTTTTCACCGACCAGGCAGAGATAGGGGAGGGGGGGGGGGGGGGGCAAAGGGGGGGGTTGCAATCGAGGATGGTAGATAAAGAGGCTAGGAGACCGCTCATTTTGGGCGCGTCAAGCCTCTTTCGGCCGTATTATATGCCTCAGGGCCGACCTACGCATCAGGTGCTACGCTCCTGTGGGTTCTAAGGGGGGGAGGGGGAGTTGGAATTGTGGAGGCACATTGTTGGGGGAGGTAGCGTGTGGGGGTTGCAGTCGGTGATGGCAGGCATATAAATGCTACCAGGTAAATGCTACGCAGAGATCGGTCATTTTGTGCGCGTAAGGGCCTCTTTTGGTGTTAATATATACCTGGTACCAGGCATACATATTAGTGTTAATATATACCAGGTATATATATATATTAGATATATATACCAGGTATATTAGTTTTGGTGTAGGGGGGCGTCAGCCACGGGGTCGAACGGCGGTTTCCTAACATCTTTGATGGCGAGTTATATGGGAGGGGATAGTTTTTTCGGAGGAGGTTGGTGGTGGTGGCCTATGACGGCTCTGTTCCGAAGGCTGACGTCTATTTGTTCTGCACTCGTGTCTGTGTGTTTTGTCGCTTGGGGTTATACACACGTTTTTTTTGTTTGTTTGTTTCGTCATTTGTAATATTTTATTATTCCCGTGTCATTTCATTTTGTTTGGTTATCGCTCTGTTTCGTGTCATTTTGTTTCGTTTTTGTTCTGTCTCCTTTTTTGTTCCGGTTGACCTTCTTTTCGTAGCGTGTGTCCGTTCGGTTGGTATCAAAAGCTATCATAGGCAAAATATGTCAGGAGACATGTCAAGCAAGGCAAAACGTGCGCTGTCAAGGGTGCAGGGCCGGTTTGTTCCGCACTAAAACCTAGTAATTTGGGGTCAGTCAAGGCATGTCAAGGCGAAGTTGTTGTCGGTCAAGGGGTGAAAATGCTCTCTCCTGATGTTCATTCGTAGGGAAGGGGTAGGAAGGGGGGGGGTGTACTCGGTAGGAGATATGTGCTCGATCTCATGCATGGCCTTAGTCGTATGACGGTAGACCCTCGCATCCTTACAATGTCGGGACGGAGCATACTGGGTTTTCGCTGACCAGGCAGACATTGCTTGCACCAAGCGCGAAGCGCCGTGAGGTGTCTGGCGAGTCGCATGAAGGGTGAGCTGCATCCTACTAAAAAACGTTTTTGAGGCGGGACTTGCAAATGGATGACAGCTTCAATGAATTAATTTAATTTCCGGTGTAGGCACTTCCAGAGACAGCAATGGGAGTACTATGTAACTGCCTCTGGAGTGCCCTACCATAAACGCTACCTGGTACCAGGTACGTTATACGATAATTCCCACTTGTGCGGAGTATAGGTTGTTCACCTCGCACACTTGACCTAACTCGACAACCAGTTGCGACCAACCTCCAAAATAAATAAAAAAAAAACGGTACCTTGGTTGTCTAGCTCACGTAGTGAGCGGAATGTTTTACAGCAGTGTCGTTGCCAACCGACGCCAACCCAACCTATATAGAATGGGGGGGGGGGGGTCACTTTCACGGGCTCTTTGTTTCAGCGGCTCGAGAGCCGCTTTTACTTCCGCGTGGCATGGCTGTACACACCCCATTCCTTGCGCTTTTCGGGTTCATGATATGTGCACTGCCTTGGAATTGCTCGTTACGCTGCCTGCGACATCAAACCGTCCATCTATGTACAATACCCGTTCCTTCGTGTATCACTTGCTTCCCCTTACTACCTTCGGCTTAATTTTTTACTTGGTTTTCATATACTCCCGGGTTGGCATATCATGTACCAGGTTAATAAGCTCCTACATTTATTTCTTTTCAACTCGTTTGTTTTTTTCAACGTGTATTTTCGTACAGGGGCACTGGCTTAAGTGGTTTACGCTCGTAGGTAGCAGTGAAAGTGGTGACGCTCCCCCCCTCCTCGCATAACACTATTACGGGGGACCATAGTTAATAGGACAAAATATTGTTAGTAAAAATGGTCTAATATATAGGTTTTTCATGTGTACCATAGGTCCTATTAACTATGGTCCCCCGTAATGGGATAGGCGGGGATCAGGACGGACACTGGGTGTACTGATGAAGCTGGGTAGAAAGGACGATTTAATGTGAAGACAACAACAACGACAACAACAACAACAACAACAATGTTATTAATATTACGGGGGACCATAGTTAATAGGACCAAATATCGTTAGTAAAACTGGTTAAATATATTGGTTTTTATGTACACCATAGGTCCTCCCAGGTGTTGGCTATTGTCCCCCGTAATATTACGGGAGACCATAGTAAATAGGACCCAATATTGTTGATAAAAATAGGAAAATGTATAGGTTTTTGTGTGTACCTTAGGTCCTATTTACTATTTACGATGCCCCCCCTCGAACAGCAGAAAAAGTGTGTGTGTGTCATGTATGGAAACAACGTCATGAGCGCCCCAACAGTTGGAGAGGTAGTGTCTCTATTTGGAGTAGGAACGGCGCTCCGTTTTGAAAGGGATGGGATGATCAATGGTCGAATGGCTAAGGCAACCAAAAACTGAGTGCGCCCCCCCCCCCCCCCCCGTCCCCCCTCTCTTGCTCCCTACCGCAGTCTTGGTATTGGTTTTGCCTGGTTTCGTTTCTTGCCTGTCCCGTTCCGCTTCCTTCTCTTGTGTTGTTTCGCGTGCCTACCCTGGTATTTGTTATCGTCTCCTCCTTTCGCCCGTGCTAGAAAATACCCGGTACCATATAGGGTTACGAACCAGGTATTAACAGAGCATTTTTTTGCCCGAAACATTTCTGAATGGCAAAAGGGGGAGGGGGGGGGAAGGTCCTGAACTGATAATTTACTACCCAATATTGTTGGAACTCCCGTCGTTGTTGTACAGCAGTAGTATTATTCGTTGTATACCTACAGGCCGTGGGATGCGTCTTCTTGATTTTCTTGGGTTTCGTCATTTTTTTTTGGGGGGGGGGTGATGTAGAGAGCTCTTCAGGAACCTCGCAAAAATCAGCAGCTACCAGGTACAATATAAACCTGGTCGTATATACCTGGTATTATGTACAGTACGTCTATACGACACATATTATACCTGGTATATTATAGACACCAGATATTATACATACTTATATACTGTACCTGGTAGCGATGATATATACTATTAATACATATTGTAGCTATTGTATGTATTACATATTATACCTGGTACCAGGTAGCTATTATATACCAGAGTTTATTTAACCAGGTACCTGGTATGTTTTAACTATTATGTACCCTGGTACCTGGTATGTATTATGTATCTTACCTCTGCGGCAGGACGCGTCCTTGTCCCGTTTTCGCCTCGTCCCGACTCGTCTCTTCCTCTCCCCCGTCTCGCCCGCACTCCATGGTTGCTTATGTTTTTCCCTTTCTCTCCTTCTCCTTGTTTTTTTTCGGGGGGGTGGGTTGCGCTGTCTTTTTGGATGGGAGCGCAGTCACGTGTGCTGGCACGTGTACGGCCTCCTGCACCGCTCGGAGCGCAACTACGCCGAGGCGATCAAGTGCTACCTCAACGCCCTCAAGCACGAGCCGGAAAACCTGCAGATCCTCAAGGATCTCGCAGCACTCCAGATTCAGATCCGGGAGGTCAAGGTGAAAGAAAAAAAAATAGAAGGTGTACGTACTCGTATACCGTAGCTGTTGATAAAAACGCCTCCAACTCGAAAGCCTTTCTTTCGTCCATCCGCCGGCATATCGTTTTTGAGAGAAGGAGCGGTTTCATTGGCACAAGAACTGAAATGCGGTACTGCAGTGATGGGCTGGTGGGCCTGCCCGTTGCGTTGCGTACGTGAGTAGCCGTTCCGAAAATTGGACACAACGGACAGGGAGAGTCATCGATTCTCACTTGATATGATCTAACCACCGGTAGATCTTTTCGAGGCAGATATATTCCTGATCTGTATGATCTGTCTGATTTGCATGATCTAGCTCATGTTGCCGGGTGGGGCGCCGCATGATCTGCATGATCTGCTAGTGGCATATGTTTCCTCTGGGTTGGATCTGCCCTATATGGGGCAGATCATGCGCAACCTCACAACGGCAGGTGAGGAACTAGATGATCTGTATATGGATAGATCATGATCTATCTGTATGTGATCTGACCGACGTGTGGAAAAACGGGACGAGTTTTTCGAGCCGAGTTTCTCCAAACCCCATCACTCTTACCCCGCCTCGACCCCACCCCACCCCACCCCACCCCACCCCACCCGCCTCCTCGTTTTGTCGCAGGGTTTCGTAGAGACTCGTCGGAGGCTTCTGGGTCTCAAGTCTAACCTGCAGCAGAACTGGACGGCGTATGCGGTGGCCAATCATGTGGCGGGCAACGCCGAAACGACGGTCCAGGCGATCGACGCTTTCGTCAAGACCCTTAAGGTGTGTACGCCCCGGGGGAAAGCGATAGGGGGAGGGGGTGTGTAGGGGGGGGTGGGAGGGGGTGGGGGAGGGGCAGGGGGAGGGCGCGCGCTTATTTGTTGCTTGCCTTAGTCTTTAGGCCATTGACCAGGCGTCCCTCTCGAGACGGAGCGCCGTCCCTACTCCTAGCAGAGACACCCTCAACTTTTGGGCGCTCAGTACTTTCCCCCCCCATACATTGCGTAAGGCACTTTTTGCTACTCGTACGTCCCCCCTTCCTGTTTGGCCGCATGTGGCCTCCATCCATCTACTAGGGTAGCGGGGGAAGGCGGGGGAGGCGGTGGGGGGGGGGGGGGGGGTACTCATTGGTGTTGCCGTCGTTGTTCCCTCGCAGCCCTGCAATGGTTACGTTGGCGTTTTTTTTTCAGCAGGGGAACAGAATCCTTGCTTTGGAAACCTTGAGAGAGAGGTGGACCCACAGCAGTACGTTAACAGCTATTCCACGAAGACCGAAACAGTGTTTGATGTGTGTTCGGTGTTTGATGTGTGTTCGTGTTGGGGCGCTGGGGTCGGCGTTTTTCGAGCAGGGAAGCCGAAACGAGAGGGCGGAAGAGAGGTATACCCACAGCGAGCTCCTTCTCTACAAAAACCTCGCCCTCAGCGACGCTGGCATGACAAAGGAGGCCCTCGACCATCTCGAAGACTGCAAGGATAAGGTCAGGCTGAATCTGATGGGTGTTATTTGGTTTGGTTTGGTTTGGTTTGGTTTGGTTTGATTTGTTTGGGTTTGCACCTAGAAGAGGCTGACCCTGATTGGTTTTCGGTTTTGGTTTAGATTCGAGCTCGGGGACTGCGAGGAGAAGGGTGGGGCTGACTCTGGTTGTTTTTGCTTTCGTTTGCCCTGCTTCGCTAATCAGCACGAGAATTACAGTAAAACTGGCTCTGATTGGTTAAATTTGGCTTGGTTTTCAGCTCGATTACAAGGAGAAGGTTGAGGCTGGCTCTCACTGGTTTGGATGGGTTTGGTCTCCACGTCGAGAATTTTAACGTTTGGGGGCGTCCCGCCTGGCCTAGCCTCGTCAAATGTATTGTGATTTTTATGTGCTGTGCTGTGTCGCGTTGATCAATGCTTTTTTCCTGTCTGTTCGGCGTGCGCCTCTGCTGTGTGGTGCTCTGCTGTGCGGCGCTGCGTTGTGATACGACTTTTGACGTCGTTGAGGGTCGGCTCCTTTTTTTGTATGTCCGGAGATATAATCAACATTTGTATTCACGTAAAAAGCCGATAAGGATCCTTACATTTCCGTACAGAAACTGTTGCCGAGTTATCGCTCTTTTTACGCGGTCGCTCCAAAATAGAGACCTCCCCCCGCCCTGTCCCACCCAAAAGCTGTTTTTTTTTTTTTTTTTTAATGCATTTTCGATTGATTAAATCACGACAAACCGATGCCTTCCTTCCTTCCTTCCTTCCATCCACCCATCAGCGCACACAGAGTATAGACGACAGCAGTAGTTTACTCGTGCCCGCCATGGCCAATCCCTTGCAAGAGAGATGTGATGTGTTTCGCGTTTGTCATAGAAAATCGGCCGCTTTTTTGGTATCGAGGCGGTTTTTTTTTTTTTTTTTTGCCGTTTTAAGGCAAAAAATCCACTTGATCCCGGGGTCCGTACGGGTTTTTTCCCTTATTCAATTTGTATGTGTAACTAGTCGAGGGCTGTACGTGATGATCTCCACACATCCGCAGGTTACATACAGAAGCGCGGGCAAGCTGCGGCTTATACGAGTATCCATTGCGTGGGACTTGTTTCTTCGCAAGCTGTCTCTATTACGGGGGGGGGGGGACCATAGTAAATAGGGCCTACGGTGCACACAAAAACCTCTATATTTCGCTATTTTTACTCACAAGAAATGGTCGTATGTACTACGTATGGTCCCCCGTATTCGTCGGTGGCAGTGGCGGTGTTGCTGTGGTTTCGGTGGTGTGTTCCGAGTTCGGCGAGATTTTGTGTGTGTGTGTTTTTTCTTTTCTTTTTTCTTTCTTCTTTTTGTGTGTGTGTGTGTGTTTTTTTTTTTTTTTTTTTCCTTCGAACGCACGCGCGCGGCCTGCTACAAAGATGATGAGGCCGCCTTGCCTAATTTACCTCTCTACTACCAACAGAAGTACATGTATTTTTTTTTTTTTTTTTTTTTCCATCCCATTCATTATCTTCGCACATCTTCTTCTCTCTCTCCTTCCAACTCGTAACTCAGATCCGGGGTCACATAGCAGGCTCTTCTCCCCCCTTCCCGCTACGGTACGTGCCTTCATTTTTATCGCGAGAAGATTTCAGCCTTTTCTTCCCTCGTCGACTCGCATCGAATTGTGCCTACCCACGCTGCAAGGCGCTCTCAACAATTGAATCCCTTTTTTTATTTTTGCAAATAAAGTCAATGTCCGACCCTCCTGGGGCTCGAACCCAGGACTCAAACAAGTAGAATTCGAGGTTAACCACTTGAACCACCGGGGAGACCGGTGCTGGGCAATACGTGGGACGAAGAACAAATGCGTCGTGAACGTGATGCGTTCACCGTATCATGAATACAATCGTAACGGAAGCCAGTTCGCCGAGGGTAAAAGTATTTATGATGCTCGTACGAGTACCTGGAGTAAATTTACCACTACTGCTGTCTCCCTAGTGCAAGGGCTAACTACTTGAATATTGACCCTTATGTGGCGAACTGCAGTCCCGTTTCGGGGACACACTGCTCAAATTCTAGGTAAGTTTGTCCCCAAAACGGGACTGCAGTTCGAAAAGAGTTACGTATAACCCTTTTAGTACTGCAGTCCCGTTTTGGGGACAACCCACCTGGTATTAGACTGGTTTGTCCCCAAATCTGGACTGCGGTACTAAAGGGGCGTAAGAGGCTACCGACCCTTTAGTTTATAGGGACATCACAGCAGACAGCAGTGGTACATGAAAAAAAAAGTGTCCATTATATGATATAGTATACCGAATAATACTCGTTGAGATCGAAGTTTTCCTGAAGAAGCTTTCTTCTCGCAAGCTCGGTGTGCGTGTGTGTGTGTGTGTGTGTTTTTTTTTTCACGGCTTTTGCGTGCGTACGTATATATAGGGCGTGTGCATGTGTTTTTTCGGAAGCTCGGTGTGTGTGTGTGTGTGTTTTTTTTTTTTCCATTCACGACCTTTGCGTACGTATATAGGGCGTGTGCATGTGTGCCTGGTATGTTCAGTGATGGTTGGCCTCCTCTGGTTGTTCTCTTGTGTGCATTTGGTCAGGTGCTGGACAAGCTCAGCTGGACAAAGAAGAAGGGGGAGCTGCTGCTGGCGCTCGGCAGGCACGAGGACGCCGAGGAGATATACAGGTGTGTGCATCTCATGTGAACCGATCCACCGCTTGTACTCGTGAGCGGTTTTTTACCACGGGCTCGGTTTTGACGAAGAGTTACTGCCTTCAGAACAACGATGACAACAACAACTATTCATATCACGGGGGACCATACAGTAGTAAATAGGACCAACTATGGTGAGTAAAAATAGTGATGTATATATATATATAGGTTGTTGTGTTTACTGCCGGTCCTTTTTACTATGGTCCCCCGTAAATAGACGCTCTCTTGCCCACACGTAACGAGACTGCATTGATGGTGTTGCTGTTGTTAATGGCACCTCGTTACGGTCACATGTCACGCCTATTGCATTGCAGCACCTCAACTGCTGTTATCGCCATAATAGTTGAGCGGTGCCACCTCTCAGCACTCTCACGACGTATGTACTGCTGTTGCATCCTAGACACGCATCTCGGGGTTTCCATCGCCGGGACGGAGATACTAGCAGCCTGGTACTCCCCCCTCTCCATCACCGTAGATGGCGTGTGTTCGCCCACAGCCCATTGAAGCCCAAACCATTGGAAACCCCACACCTTCTTCCCCTTTACCACCCTCCCCCCCCCCATACCCTCGCCCCCCCTCCCCCCCCCTCCCCCCCCCCAACACACACCAGAAAACAATCAATTCGACGCTGTCATCCATATGCAAGAAAGTCCACCTCACAAGCGCTTTTTAGTAGGATGCAGCTCTCACCCTTTGTGCGACTCGCCGAACACCTCACGGCGCTTCACGCTTGGGTCAAGCAAAAATGTCTTGTCTGGTCGGTGAAGGCCCCACGTGCTCCGTCTCGGCATTGTATGTAGGGATGCGAGGGTCTATGGTCATACGGTCATATATGCAACTACAGCCATGCTTGACATGAGTACCCCGCCCAACTTATATGGGCATACGACTACGGTCATGCATGATAATGAGTACACCCCCCCCCCCTCCGTGCGCTCCTTGACCCCCCCCCCCCGTTATCCTCCCGCGCTTCCCTCTCTCTTCCCCCCGCCTTACCTCCTTCTCGATTACGCCGCATGCAGGGGTCTCCTTGGCCGGGGGGAGGAGAACTACATCTTCCACCGGGGCTTGCAGTGCGCGGTGCTCAGGCTGACCCCGACGGAGTGCGCAGGGGCTCTGAAGCTGACCGCGTGCTCCCTCCCCTCGGGTGCCCTGCGGGCTTCGGGGCGGCTGGGCGCGGAGGAGGTTTCGGTGCTGACGGAGGCGTACCGAGGGCTGAGGGAGACTTTCCCCGGCAGCCCCTCCGCCGCGCGCATCCCCCTGACGTTTTTGGAGGGGGACAAGCTCCGCGATTCGTTGGGTAGGGTACAACTATCAGTACTATTCGTATTCGTAATGTAGATACGTACCTGGTCGGTGTTTTTTTTTTTGGGGGGGGGAGGGGAAGGGGGGGGTACGATAAGGCACCCACCCCCCTGACGTTTTTGGAAGGGAGGGAGCTCCACGATTCCTGGGGAAGTGAACGTGGGTACAACTACGAGCACTAGTATTAATTGTAGTCTAGATGCGTTTTTTTTTGGGGAGGGGGGGAGGGATGGGGGGGTACGACAAGGCACTCACCCCCCTGACCTTGTTGTAGGGGAGGGAGCGCCCCCGATTGCTTGGGTAAGTGGAGCTGGGTACAATCGCGAGAATTACTGTTACACTGGTGCTCCAGATACGCAGGCGTTTTTGTTCATGGCAGAAAGGGGATTGGACGGGAAGGGGGGCACAATGAGGCATCCCTCTGACCTTCGTACAGGGAGGGGCAGGTGCTCGGCGATTCCTTTGCTGATGAAACCGGGGAATCAGGCATGTGCGAGTACTGCTACTGCTAGTAGTGTCGTACGAAGACATCCTGGTAGATGATTTTGTTCATGGCAGGCAAGGGTTTGAGGGGGAGGGGAGGGGGGGCACGATGAGGCGTGTCTCCGACCTCCTCGCGAGGGGCAGGAGCCCCGCGATTGCTTGGGTAAGGAAACACGGGTACAAGTACATATGTACGAGTGCGGTTGGTAGTCCAGGTACGTGTGGAGGCGTTTTTGTTCATGGCAGGGAGGAGTTTGGAGGGAAAGGGTGGCACGATAAGGTATATCTCTGACCTTATTGAGGGGGGCAGGAGCTGCGCAATCCCTTGAGCAAGCTTAACGGGGCATAGACTGCACGTATACTGTACGACTAGTCGTGGGCGTTTTTGTGCTGCAGAAGGAAGGGGGGCGGGCTAGGGGCGGCTGAAGGGGGGGGGGGAGGGGGGACGCCGGTTGTTTTTTGTTCTATCAGGGGTTGCAAGGAACGCACACGCAATCCCTCCTCCTCCTCCCCGCGTTCGTTCGTTGTCAGACCGCGGATGAATTCGCCCTTTCTGGCGGGAGGGACGGGGGGGGGTTGTCGATTTTGTTCGTGTGTCTCTCGCTATCTTGTTTGCGTGTGGTTTTGCTAATTTTGTTGGGTTTTTCTGTAATTGTTGGGGGTGTTTTTCGCCTCTTTATTCTCCTAGTGTTTTTTTTCTTTTCCGTGACGTTTTCGGTGTCTATTTATCTTTTCGCTGTTTTTACCGTGTTTGTTTTTCTTGTTTTCCTCCTTTTTCGTAAAATTCGCGTTTACTTTTTGTTTGCTCATTTGCAGGTGAGTACATGCGGCGTCACCTTCGCAAGGGCGTGCCGTCCTTAGGCTCGGACCTCTCCTCCGTCTTCGAGACCGAAGGGGTGCGGGGGGAGGGGAAGGGGGGGGAGGGGACGCTGGGGCGACCATCCCCTGTGGTGACCGACGCCTTCGATCTGCGGAAGCACCCTGTGCAGCAGATGGTGATGAGCCTGACTAACAGGTAAGCAGGACGGACTCGCCCTTCCCGCCGCGTTTTTTGTTCACCGCGGCGTTTTGTCGCGTGTATTGCCGCGACATGTCGTGTTTTGTCGCGTGTTCTGTTGGACTGCTGTGTTCAGGCTATGCGTGTGTACGTTGCGTGCTGTATATATGTATGCGTCCCTTCAAACAAGTAAAACCCGGATGGACCCACCCCCCTTCTTTTTCCTTGCGGCGGAACCGGCGGATGCGTGTTCTACAGTTACGTAGAGTCTTTACGGTCGAGCGGAAGGTTTCCATCGACTGAGGCGGAGGCAGCGGACGGAGGGGAAGGGGAGGGGGAGAAGGAGCCGGAGGACACCCTTGCGTGGACGCTGTTTCTGAGGGCGCAGCTGGAAGAGAGGACGGGTTTCCTCATGGAGGCGTGCGACACGCTCGAGGTCAGGATTTGGATGCGTTTGTCGTCGCTTGATGTATACTGCAGCAGTACATGTGTCAACACTGATACGTGCCAAAAAAAAAAAAGCCTTGTGCTCGTTTCTAACAAGCACCATTTTTTTTTTTTTTTTTTTTTGCTCATCCCATTTATTATCTTCGCACATCTTCTTCTCTCTCTCCTTCCAACTCGTAACTCGGATCCGGGGTCACATAGCAGGCTCTTCTCCCCCCTTCCCGCTACGGTACGTGCCTTCAGTTTTGTCGAGAGAAGATTTCAGCCTTTTCTTCCCTCGTCGACTCGCGTCGAATTGTGCCTACCCACGCTGCAAGGCGCTCTCAACAATTGTTTTTTTTTTATTTTATTTTTGCAAATAAAGTCAACTGTCCGACACACCTGGGGCTCGAACCCAGGACTCAAACACAAGTAGAATCCGAGGTTAACCACTTGAACCACCGGGGCGACCATGGTATGAGAAATTTAGCCGGGAGATCGAGGATTTATTCGAAACTCATCTTTGCAAGCTGCGTACGCTGCGTACTTCTATTAATAGATAATATGTGTATCGGGTTTCAGATGTAGTTTTTGTTTCCCGCGGCATACTTTCACTTTTTTTCCTCTCCGGCTGGCGGTTATTTCTCGCGATCTCGGCCGCGGGGCACGCGGTTGGTCCTCGTGTTACGCACACGGCTCAAGTAGCTACGAGATCCGTTTCCGCCGAGCCAGAGCCTGCCAGGTCAATGCAAACCCCACTTCTTTTTTTTATACCAAGTATGTTTTTTTTCTTTTCTTCTGCTGTTCGTAGGACACTGCTGTCCTTCCGGCGTTCAAGCTTTGTGCATTTGGGGTAGCCACGATACAGCAGCAGTCCCGCATCGGGATCTTCCCTTCGCGGCGGAGACGGGCGGTGCTTCTGCGTGTGCGTGCGTGTGTGTACCATCCCTGTCTTTTTGGGAATCGAAACGGACACATGCCGGTAGTCTCGGCAAGCATCGCGGGGGCAGGCAGATATCCCACCGCACTCGGAGTTACAAAGCAACGCGCAGCCACGAGACACACTACTCCTGCGGTACAACAGCAGGACAGCAGCAGCAGGACAGCGGGAGTATAACAGTACCCAGGCGTCACGCTCTGGCCTTTTGTGACAGCCAAGCCAAGGCGGTTGTGCTGTCGTGTTTTGTCTGCGTGTGCGGTTTTCAACCACCAGGAAGAGATGCAAACTTCGTGACTACGTACAGCAAGCAGCGGTACATTTTCACGTCCGATTTGCCTATAATAAAAAAACCCCGCACATCGACGAATTAGTTTTGAAGATCCATAAACGATGTCATCATCACCACGACTACTTAACCGAGCAGCAGTAATTACTAAGGACAATGGGTAGTCACTACTGCAGTGTTTTTCGTTCGTCAGCATTCCTCGTGAAGGATTTTGTCTATAAAACAGGCGGTGTCTTTTTTCCTTCTCTTTTTTTTTCTTGGTATTATTTTTTTTCTCGGGGTATTTTGACCGACCTGCTTGGAGGTTTCACAGCTGACGCAGTCTTTCGTTAGTACCGTACCTTGGTGTAAATACGCATGATGTTTTTCTTTCCCTGTTTTGTTTTGTTTGTTCTGATCTCGTTTCTGCCCCCCCCCCCCCCCCCCCCCGCTCCGTCTCGAAAGGGATGCGTGGTCAATGGTCAAATGACTGAGGCAAGCAACAAATGAGTACGCCCCCCCCGCCCCCCCCCCCCCGCCACCGCCGTCCAGGAGTGCGTGGTGCTTCAGCCATCCATGCTGGACTTCATGCAGCGCAGGGGAAGGGTGCTCAAGAAGATGGGAGCGTTGACCATGGCGGCGAGGGCGGTTGACTCGGCGAGAGAGCTGGACAAGGCCGACCGTTACATGAACAGCAAGGTGCCGTTTCATATTCCCGCCTCTTTAGTGCCGTTTCGCGTCACATGAACACATGAACAGCAAGATTGCAAGGTGCCGTTTCGATCTTGCCGCCTTGTACATACCGATTTCCTGTTTCGGCCCCGCCCTCTGGTGTTTTTGCGCTGTTTCGCGATACTTAGACAGCGAGGAGCCGGTTCGCTCTTTTGCCCCTTTGTTCCGTTTCGTGTTGTATACGTGAAAAGCACTACTGTTGTGCCGTTTTGCTGTTTCTCTCTCGACCTGGAACGGCAAAAGGTGTCGGCCCCTCTCGCTCTCTGAATTCTTTGTCCCAGATCAACCATTTACGGGGGGCCATAGTAAATGAGACCAAAGATTGTTAGTAAAAATAGGTGAATACATAGTTTTTTGTGTGTACCGTAGGTCCTATTTAATATGGTCCCCCGTATCATCACGTTTTTGTATTTTGTGAGTGTGCTGCTGCGAATTCCTTGCCGTTTAGCTTGTCACCGTCGCCTACCGTTTTGCGCTCGCTTTTTTTCATGTATGTACCGTTTCGATTCTGGGGTTTTTTATCTCTGCTTTCGTTGTTCGCGGTGTTGGCGATGGTGGTGTTTTTTTTCTGCTGCTGAAAAAGACGGTTATTTTATTGTCGGCGTTACTGTTGATGGTGGGGATGTTGCTGTTGTGGTTGGTGGTGGTGGTGGTGGTGGTGGGTGCTGGTGGTGATGCTGTTGTTGTGAACTTTGCCGTCGTGGTGGTGGTGGTGGTGGTGATGTTGCTGTTGTTTTGAACTTTGCCGTGGGTGCTGATAGTATTGCTGCCGCCGTTTCTCGTGCCCTGTGTTCTGGGGCTGCCTGGTCCGTTTGTTTCTCTTGGACAGAGCCATCATTCAAGATGATACAATCCGTTTGCAGAAGCCGGCCTTCACTTTTTTGATGGAGTGAATGAACACCACCTATTAATAACAACAAATGGCATTCGTCATCTTTTTTTGCCTATATATATATATACCAGGTATAGCTCACGAGGGTTTTGTACGTTTTTTATTATTTTTTTATTTCTTATTTTACCCCGGTTCGTTTTCTCTCCTCTCGTTGGCGGCTTTGGGGTGTCTTCGCCTGTTGTTGCACGCCGCGCATGGCAGGCGACGAAGTACCTCCTGCGTAGCGGGCAGATCTCCAGGGCGGAGCAGACGATCGCTATCTTCACGAGGCACGAGGGAGACCCTCAGCACAACCTCTTCGAGATGCAGTGCAGGTGGAAGAGAACGAGCGAGCGCCACCCTTCGTCCTCCCCTACGCCCTTGACGGCGCGCGTTTCGCCTCGCTTTGACACATCTCCTGACCCACGAAAAACCTTCTGCTTTCTGTACACGAACGAGACCCAGAGGGACTGAACGCTAGACGATGGTTGACCGACTGGGTCTGATTGGGTTTTATAGCGATGGTTGTTTTGATTCATTGATTCTTTCTCCCGTGGTTGATTCATTGTCTCCCCGCCATGAAAACGAAGGCATGCACCGCATCGTAGTGGGGGGAGCGGGGGGGGGGGGGGGGGGGGGTTGCTTTGTGGCCCCGAGTGTGAGATACGACAGGATGGGAAGGATAATAAATAGTGCAGGGCAACGACAATGGGTCGGATGGGTTCATTTTACCGTGCAACCAGCATGTGTTCGTCTGGAGTATGTATGTTTTGTCGCCGAAGCGCGAGCAAATCGAGCCGGTTATTCTCGAACGGAGTCCGACCATCTGCTCGCAGATAGGTACGAGCGTGCAGTTGGAAGTGGGGGGGGCTCGGTTGAGGCCTCGGCCGAAACCGTCCGTCCATGCCCTCGAGACACCCGTCATCATTGATGGTATATACATACCATTCTGTCTCTAGATGTAAGATGTAAGGACCTTTTGTATCGAATAGTACCTGGTAGTGTTTCAATGATTTTTTTTACTATATTTCGGGACGGGGTGGTACACCCTAACCCTTTTAGGACTGCTGCCCCGTTTCGGGGACAATCCAGTCATAATTCTATTGCGGGGGGACCTGTGGTACACACAAAAACCTACATAATTCCGTATTTTTACTATTAATAGTTGGTCCTATTTACTGTGACCCCCCGTAGTAAGTAGTTTTTCCCCAAA
Organism: Nereocystis luetkeana; assembly: GCA_031213475.1. NCBI lineage: Eukaryota > Phaeophyceae > Laminariales > Laminariaceae > Nereocystis > Nereocystis luetkeana. Next base: position 1,332,317 of record JARUPZ010000031.1, read on the forward strand.
AACGGGACTGCGGTCCAGGACCTGTGGTACACACAAAAACCTACATAATTCCGTATTTTTACTATTAATAGTTGGTCCTATTTACTGTGACCCCCGTAGTAAGTAGTTTTCCCCCAAAAACGGGACTGCGGTCCTAAGAAGGTTGAAGAGCTTTGAGTTCGCACAGGAAGGAAGGAAGGAAGAAAGAACATGCGAATCGTTCTTCGGCGGTCGATTTTTTTTTTTCTTCTTCTCTACAACGAACGGAACGGCAACGGGTGCTCTTGAAGTCGAACAACGTACTTTCTGAAAGGCTTTCTCTCAACCCCAGATATTTTCCGAAAACAGCTTGTTCGGTATTGGCGTTCGGAACAATAAGCAGCCTTCCCTCTCTGGCAAAACCGAGCGCTGGAGATGAACGATCGTGTCTATTATAGCACCCCTGTGGGGACTACAGTAAAACGCTCTTGAGCCATTTAGGACCGCAGTCCCGTTTTGGGGACAAACTACTTACAATGTGAGTGGTTTGTTACTAAAACGGGACCGCAGCTCTAAAAGGGTTAAGGTGTATACTCAGGGAAGCCCCGTTTGACGAGGATCGCGTTTGGACGATTTTTATCGCCATAAATAACAATCATATCATGCCAGAAAAAAAAACGCAAAAAAAAAACAGCTGATCAAACGGAGGCCCAAGGCAAGTCCAGCTTGTGCGTAGAGCAGTGTGTGATACAATTGCGTACATACGAAGTATTATAGGTGGAAAATAAAATAAGAGTCGACAACAAACGAGCGGAAAAAATCGAACAAAAGCCAGACGAAAAAAAGAAATTACGAAGAGTAGTAAAGCAACGAGCGGGGAACCAAGAAAAACGAAATGGTATGAAATATACTATTAATAGTAGTAAATAACATGTTCAAGGCCCCGCCTCGGAGTGCTTGTTGCCGCGCCTACTCTCCAAGCTTGAAAAGAGGCTCTTACCAATATGTTACGTCCGTCTCTGCCCCGACCACCCCCCCCCCCCTACCCACCCCCTCGGTTGGGTTTCCATGTGATTTGCAGCTGGTTCGAGTTGGAATGGGCGGACGCGCAGATTCGAGCTGGCAAGCCTGGCCTGGCGATGAAGAAAGCCCTTGCGGTTCACGCTCACTTCGAGGACTTCGTCGAGGATCAGTTCGACTTCCACACCTATTGCATGCGCAAGGTAACGCCGGGGGGGTCGGGGGGGGCAGAGGGTTGGGGAAGGCGGGAGGGGGAAGGATGGTACTACTGGTATGTCTGGCCAGACAACGTACCTGGTATGTGTGTACCAATTGGATACACGATCTGCTGATGGATTTGACGGTCGGCCTGCTTTGCGCTGCTGCGCGATGCGGAGGCTGTGGTGTGCCTTCTGTCCTATTCGGAGCTGGGCTGAGCTGTGCCGCGCTATTTTAGGCCGTGCTATCCTGTGATACGCTGTGCCATCAAGTCGATCAGCTTTCAGCGCTCCATAGTAGCGGACATGACGTCATCACGTCCCAGTCCCACCCCCAACATGCTGCTCACAACCAGCGCTTCAACCGCCATCAGCCGCACACCGTCAGCCCTTCGCCACTCCGGAGAATATCCCGACTCTATTTCCAAGCAATTTTACTCTTAAAAACCGTGCGTGCGGTTGTGACTGATTAACCCCCTGTCCCCCCCCCCCCTCCCCTCCAAAAATAAAACACGCTCACACGCCATAAAAAAAGGTGACCCTTCGGTCTTACCTGGGGATGCTCCGAATGGTCGACGAGCTGCGGTCCCAAAAGAGCTACCGGCACGCGTCTGGAATTCTTATCCGCGCCTACCTCAAGATCTACGACGACAGGCCTCGGGGGGGGGGGGGGCAGGGCGGGGGCCTCCCTGACATGACCAACATGACCGCTGCGGAGAAGAAGAGGGCTAAGGCCAAGGTGGGTTTCGATAGTTTCGCGGCAGGCGGTGTTGGGGACGGGGAACAAGCTCCTTTTTCGGCTGAGCCTCTTCGATGAGCCAAAAAGTGCAGCCCCTAAAGCTGGGTTGGTGTTCGGGGGATGGGTGAGGCGACGGAGGCGGTGTTGGGAAGGGGAGGGGGGAGGGGGGGGGGGGGGGGCACTCATTTGTTGCTTGCCTGAGTTATTTGACCGTTGACCACGCATTCCTTTCGAGGCGAAGCAAAGGGGGCGGGGAAGTGTACTCGATGGGAGGGGTGCACTCAATCTCATGCATGGCCGTAGTCGTATGAAGGGGGGCATGACCAGCATGACGGCCACTGTCAGAAAAGGCTTGAGGCTACGTACGTACGCAAGGCGAGTTAGGTCTCCGGGAGATGGATTACTGTAGTTGCGGGCGGAAGTTTTGTTCATGACGGTCATTTGGGGCGGGAGGGGGGGGGGGGGGGGGTCATACGGCCGTCGGAAGGGGGGAGAGGGGGGGTTATGGCGCTCATTTTCGGACGGGGGGACGTTGATCGGGGGGTGGCCGGTTTGTTCCTAGCTGAAGTTATTTGTTTCCTCTCCCGCTTTGTACGCACGATCAAATTTTCCCCCCCCCAACGTTTTGTTTTCTTCCAAATTTGCCTCACTTGGGAGGGGGGGTTGTTTAGTTCCGCTTCGCATGCTTTTCCCCAAGATATAATGACCGTATGGATTGACGTTATCTCAAGATATAAGGACCGTTCGGAATACAATCGTCCCAAGATATGAGGACCGTTTGGATTAATATTATCCCCCGAATGTAGTGACCGTTTGGATGAAATATAATTCTCCCGAAGATATAAGAACCGTTGGGATTAAAATTGCTCCAAGATATGAATAAAGACCGCTTGGATTAAGCACCTGCCTTCAAACTGTACTCATAGTGAGGGGCATAGAGTGGTACACGTAGAATACACCAAGGCCAAGAAGGAGAAGAAGAAGAAAAAGAAGAAGAAGCGCAGCAGTACTGTAGCATCGTTTTGTTTCTCGTGGGTTCGTGCCGTTTTTTCTTGTGTGTGTGTGTGTGTGTGTGTTTTTTTTTTTTTTTTTTCTCTCTTCTTTCTTCTCTGACGCCTCCGCCTATCGCTGTGCAGGTGAGGAGGGACGCGAAGAAAAAGGCTGCGTTGCAGGAGCTGGAGAAGACGAAGCTTCTCGAGGAGGTGGGCTTGCTGATCGGTAACCCTTAACTCCGACGAAAACGCGTACCGGTGCATGGTTTGCAGCGCCGATCTTGGAAGCAGTGACCAATATCGGGGCGCGTACTGGTTCTTGTTGCTCGCCTGGGCCGTTTGGCCATCGTTGCACGGGGTTGCATGGGGGACCAGCGCTCCCTCTTCGAGACGAAGCTACTGGGCTAAGGTCTTGGGGAAGTTTTGTGTCGCGCCAAATTATGCGCACGGGGTTGCATGGGACGCGCGCGCGCAGCGATTGTACCGCGGTAACACCTCGGCCGCGTTGGTGCCGCATCAATGGGTGCTACACGACGCCTGGGTCCCTTGAGGGTTTCGACTATTAAGAGGGGAAAGTTGCCGATTAAGAGATCTGCGATTGGAGCAACGGGACCAACGACTGGTGCGTGGTTGGAGGGATGATTCGACTTGGCGTCCGAACTTTACAATGCTAGCAGTCGTACTTGGGCGTCACGGGTATCGTATTACGGGGGACCATAGCAAATACCTGGTAGGACCTACGGTACACACAAAAACCTGTATATTTACGTATTTTTACTGACAATATTTGGTCCTATTTACTATGGTCCCCCGTAATAGCTAAACTTGATGGATCCCTATCCGTGGACGGGTGGTCTGTGGTCCGGACGACTGCGACCATGCATAATATCGAGTACCTCCCCCTGGGTGCAAGCACTCGATGCCTAACTGGTCGGTGAAAAAACCGACATGCTCCGTCCCGGCATTTGTAGCGATGCGAGGGTCTATGGTCATACGACTACGGCCATGCGTGAGATCGAGTACACGTCTCATATCGAGTACACCCCCCCCCCACCCTTTCGCTGTTGCCGGCCTGTCCCCTTTCAACGCCTCATTAGGCCGCCCGTCAGGCCGCTCTTGCCAAGGCAAGCGCGAACGGCGGCGCTTCTAAGACCGACGACGCAGCCGAAGAGAAAGAGAAGAAGGGAGGGCACAACAAGCGCAGAGGGAGGGCCACCGCCGCCGCCACCCCCGTTGACGAAGATCCGTTGGGGCTAACCCTCCTGGAGAAAGATCCGTTGGCGGAGGCGTCCCGGCTGGTGGCGCTGCTGAGCGCGCACGCCGGAGCGTTTATGGAAACCCACCTGATGGCGTTCGATGTGGCGGTGAAGAGGGGGAAGTTCCTGCTGGCGGCTCGAGCGGCCATTAGGTGGGTAGTGGGTAGCAGAGACCTCGCTCGGCTTAGTTTTTCACCAGTTTTTTTGTTTTTGTTCAATGTATAAATATGTATTTTCATATACCGTTGTTGGGTAGGTAGGATGAGCTTCGGGTGTTTTTGTTAATGTTTTGGTTTTTCTTCATTTAATATTTTGTGTGTGTGTGTTTTTTTTTGTTCGTTTTTTATTGTTGCTATCAGTGAGTGTTGACTTTGCTGGTTTTGAAGGGCGGGAAGGCTCCAGCTCTCTTCGAGTCAGCGCTGCTGTCAGTACGCACGGCCAATAGTACCAGTATCACTTTTGGACGGACAAAAAGGACCGTTGGATCTTACTATCTACGTGTGGACGATCATGAATTTCCGCCGAGCGTTGTATATGACGCTACGATCATACATATGGTTGATCCGTAGTGGTAAGCAACTATGAGTCCGTCGGATGCTAAAGGAGAGGAGCTGGACACGCAGTCTCGCCGCGCAATGCGTGTGGCTTGTACCGAGCCACAGCACCCGCTCAAGTGGCTGTGCACATCATGCAAACCACACTGCAAAGTTTTATTCTACGAAACTGAAATGTTCCAACACGCTGGAGGGTCCATGGCTGGGATGCCGGGATTCTCTTAGGGGTGCGTGTACCCCAGACCTCCCGAATACTTTCAGTCAGAGCGAGAGGGGGGGGGGGGGGGGGGGGGTGTAGTCATTATCATGCATGGCCGTAGTCGTGGGGGGGGTTACTCAAAATCATGCATGGCCGTAGCCGTATGACCATAGACTCTCGCATCCCTACAATGCCGGGACGGAGCGCGTCGGGTTTACATCGACCAGGCAGACTTTGCTTGAACCAAGCGCGAAGCGAAACGTGACGTGTTGAGCGAGGTCGCATGAAAGGTGAGAGCTGCATCCTACTGAAAATGAACCGCTTTTTAGGCGGATTTTCGTGCGTATGGGTGACAGCGTCAATGAACAGCGAGGTGGCGGGGAGGGCTGTTATGTGAGGAGAGTACGTTTCAACCGCGATCGACCCTTTTAATGGTTTGCCCCCGGAACGGCTCCCCGCTTTCCCACGCTCGAAGCGATCAAAACGACGGGATTGTTGTCACGGGGCGTTGGCGTCCGGCCTTTTCGCTTCCTCCCATCCCTCTCTCTGTCCGTGCGTATGTATGTCTGTTTGCCTGCCTGCCTGCATGCCTGCCTGCCTGCCTGCCTGCCTACGTGCTTGTTGTGGTCATGCTTTGTGTCACATGGGTTTGTGTCACATGGGTTTGTATCTCATGGAACGAGGATCATGTGCCAGTGTTCATATTTTGCTCTCGTTTGTTTTTTGTTTTTTGTTTTTTCTGTTCGTTATGGGGATGTGACCATTCTACTGGACTTTTTTAGTGTCTAATATTTTTTATTTTATTTTTCGTGTACGTACATATGTGCCTTTTGTCACTCTTTTTTTTTCTCTCCATTTTTTTTTCTCTCTCTGGGCGTCGCCTGCCACTCTCTTTGCCAGTGTTCTATTAAATACGAGGAGACTGCGGTGTGACCGATTTGACTGACCGCCCCGACACTAAAGCTAGTATATTGAAGCCAAAATAGGCCTTAACGCGCGGGTTTGACTATTAATGCTTGACTCACGATACGCTGAAAGTATCAATAGTACCACCTATACCAAAGCAAAAAGAGTCCTTGAAGGGCCGGTGTTGACCGCTTGACGGACCGCCCTATACTAAAACCAGTAGATTACATACAAAAGAGGCCTTGACGCGCCGGTTTGACCGCTTGACGGACCGCCCTATACTAAAACCAGTAGATTACATCCAACAGAGGCGTTGACGCGCCGATTTGACCGCTTGACTGACCGCTCTATGCTAAAACCAGTAGAACAAATTCTAAAGAGGTTTTGACGCGCCGGTTTGATCCCTTGACTGACCCCCCCTACGCTCAACCTAGTATATTAAAACCGGAAGAGATCTTGACGCGCCTGTTTGACCGTTCACCATACACTGAAAGTTGTATTTCAAAGCCAAATGAGGCCTTGACGCACCGGTTTGACCGCTTGACTCACCATACACTCAAACTAGTATATTAAAGTCAACACGGGCCTTGACGGGCCGATTTTCTCGCGTGACTGACCACTACACCAAAACTACCGTAGTATATTCAAGCTAAAAGAGGCCTCGACGTGCAAGTTTGACCGCTTGGCGGACCGCCCCGACGCTAAAATTAGTATGTTGCAGAGACCTTGACGCGCCCGAAAGACCGGCAAGGTCGCCTCGCATTTTTTTATTCTCGTGAAAAGGTAAAGACGTGTCTACCTGGGCTATAAAGGGTTTAGACAGCCCCAGCCCAGCCCCCCTCCCTCTCCTTCCTCAGGGAAACCGTCAAACTTTTTTTTTTTCGTATTGACGAAGGAACGCCTTCACGGACTGAACTGCGAAGCGGAGAGCAAAAACCACAATCACCAAGAAGAGCGCGCCGGCTGTTTTTTTTTTTCAACAAACCCAAGTATCTCCTCACCCCCCCCCCCCCTTCCATAACCCGACATGCTCCGTCCCGGCATTTGTAGGGATGCGAGGGTCTATGGTCATACGACTGCGGCCATGCATGAGATCGAGTACATCTCTCCTATATCGAGTACACCCCCCCCCCCCCCCCCCCCCCCCCCCCCCCCCCCCCCTCTATATCTCCCTCCACCTTGGCCGGAAATATAACACCCCGTTTGCATTCTAATATTAAGATATAACGGTGCTTATATTCATGATCAGTGTGATACATATATAGCTCAAATGTCCCTACTCGTTTTAATATAATGTGATCGTTTGATTGAGTACAGTATAGGCCCGTCAATAAGAAAGTGCCCGATAAGAACACAATGCTCACTTTTTGGAGAACGCTAAGAAAATTGGAATGAGAAAAAGGGCCCAGTGGTGAAGTCTACACTAAATCCTACCTGGTATACATTAGCCTATGCTCAAGGTTGTTTGAAGATGGCGCCGCGATAAGAATCTATCTCAGGCTTTGCCCAGATTGGGGGTTTCTTGTTGGCCGGCCCATACTGTATTTTTGCAGTATACAAACGATCCTCATATCGCTGCTGTATTTTTTTTATATTGCTACTGTATTTTTTTTAGTATACAAACGATCCTTATATTGAGGAACAGAGTGGTATCTGGTACTTGGGAACGGGCAATCGGTGAGAAAAAAATAAAACATCCTCGGCCCCAGCCGGACCGGCATTCTATATACTGCTACGAGCTCCCTCTTAAAAAAAAGTGTATTTTTTAGCTTGCCGTGGAACGTAACAAGAGTTGGAGAACAAGTTTTCGTAGTGCAAGAAGGCAATAATACGAAGGTGTGATGTGTATGTATACCTGCTGTACGTAGACTAACCAGGCTATGGCTCTAGAGCTACATTTTTGGCTTGTGCCAAAATGTTATTGAGGTATCCCATGAAACGGCTCCCTTCACCCCCTTCCCCCCCCCCTCTCCTTCCCCTCTTCCCCCCCCCCCCCCCCCCCCCCCCCCCTCCTTCCCCTCTTCCCGTTACCCTCCTCCCTGCCACCCCACGTTCGTTCCGTTCCGTTCGTTTTTTTTTCTCTTGTTTGCACCCTTCCGCCCACCGACCAACCGACCGCAAACGAACGGTCGAAACGAAACGAAAAAAAAAAACGAAACGAAACGAAACGAAACGAAACGAAACGAACGCACGCACGCACGCACACACGCGATTCTCTCAGAGGCCGCGTCCTCGATCCATCACACCCGGAGATCCTCCTTCGCGTCATCCAGCTTACCACCTCGCGCAAGCCCCCGTCCTCGGGAGACACGGGGGGCGGCGGCATAGACGGAAGCGGTGGTGGCGGTGGCGGCGGCGGCGGTGGCGGCGACGGGGGCGGCGACGGGGGCGGAGCGGGTTCCACGAGCCACAGACCTTCCCCCGTAGCGGCTCGCGTGCTAGCCGAGGAAGCGGAGGGGCTTCTCGGGACGGGGGGACTAAGCGGGGCGGTCGCGGCGCTCGTCGCGCTTGCGGAGGGGGAGGGGACGGGGTCGTTGAGGGCCCGGGTTTGCGCGGCGCAGGCGGTGGCGATGGTGGGGGGGGGGGCGGGGGGGTGGGGGGGGGGAGGGACCAGGCGGTGGAGCTTGTGTTGGCGGGGTTGGAGGGCAGGGGGGGGGTGACGGTGGCGGGAGTGTGTCGTCGCGCTTGAGGTGGTGGAGAAGATTGTGGGAGGGCGGCGGGGGGGAGGGGGGGGGCGGTGGAAGAGTTGAGAGAAGCGTGCAGTAGGGTTTTCCCCCTCGCTGAGGCGTTTGGCGCTTGCTCAGGGGGGGGGCGGCTGCTGCGGCTAGTGCTGCTGTGGCCTAGAGTTGGGAGGGAAGGGGGGGGGGGGGGGGGTGCGTGTACCACGATTTGTGCTATTGCTGCCGGTGCTGCTGCTTAGAGCGTGTGGAGTGGGGGGAGGTGGGGGGGGGGTAGTGGCGAGGGGTGGTTGGGGGGGGGGGGGGGGGGGGGGGGGGGGGGGGCGGGGGGGGCACGATCGCGTGTCCCTGACTCGCGCGAGCTACGTACGTATCTTCAGCATTTGGAGTCTCGCTAGCTTGGGCCAATTGTTAGTGGTTACGCTGTGGTCGGGGGGGCGGAGGGGGGAGGGGGGGTTTCTCGATATCATGCATGGTCGTAGTCGTATGCCCATAGACTCTCGCATCCCTCTAGAATCCGGGACGGAGCATGTCGAGTTTTTTAACCGACGAGGGCAGGCATTGCTTGCGCCAAGCGCGAAGCAAAGCGTGAGGTGTTGGGCGAAGTCGCATGAAGGGTGAGTTGCATCCTACTACGAACCGCTTGTGAGGAGGACTTGCAAATGGATGACAGCTTCAATGAGTTAATTTAATTTCCGGTGTGGCCACTTCCAGAGACGCCAATGGGAGTACTATGTAGCTGCCTGGTGGGTGCCTTACCATTTGTTTGTTGTTATTCTCACATTAACTCACAATTCAATGCAAGTCCGTGGTCGCAGGACACCATAAACACTACAGGTACGTGATACGGTCATTCCGCTTTCGCGGAGTAAAGGTTCTCCACCCCGCAAAAAAAAAAGAAAAAACTCGACCACCAGCTTGCTGTGACCAACCGTCAAAAGAAAAACAAGAAAAAACAAAAACGGTACCCTGGTTGTCTAGCTCAAGTACTGAGTGGCACGCTTTACAGTGTCGTTGCCAACCGACGCCAACCTAACCTCTATATAATATATAGGAGAGGGAGTGCGGTGGAGGGGGGGGGGGGGGGGGGTTCTTCGACGGGAGTAATAAATGAAGAGCAATGAGTGGCTGTTTTGTGTACGGCGTCTGCCAAGCCGTGAAGAGCATATTGTAGGCTGTCTCTCCTTTCGTCGGGGAGTTCGAAAAATTATAATGCTATCCATGCTACCGATATGGTTCGTTTTTGTGGAATAACCTCCGGCGGGAGATTGGTCGCGGACAGGGCTCTGCGGTACTACCCGCTGTGATGCGCCTCGATCCACTACAGTAGTTGTGCTGTACTTTGTTTTGGTGAACATGAAGTGGTACTGCACAGACAACAATACCGCTGTCTGCAGTATTACTGCTGTGTGTCTGCACAGAGTACTGTATTGTCTGCGCAGTACCTGTGCAGCACTGCCTGCATGTTACTGTATACTCGTACCGTGCTCTGCTCTGCCATGCTGTGCGGCGCTGTGCTGTGCTGTTAACGTGGCGCTGACCAACAGGCGTGATGGCGCCTCGAGGCGGTCACCGTTTTCAGCTTTTTTTGAGCCCTAAGCGCGATGTCGTTTGTGTCTTCCTTTTCACTCTGCATGGTCGCGTGTTCTTGATTGCATACCCGCGTCCGCCCCGAAGTTCCTGCACCGCCAACCGCCTCCAAACCCCACCACCACGTCACTGCAGCTGCTGGTGTGGGTGATGCTGCTGCTGCTGCTGCTACCAATGCTTACGACGTTGCTGCTGATGCTGATGTATTTTATTTTGGCTGTTGTGTTGCTGGTGCTGCCAAGGCTGCTGCTATCTTCTGTGTACTCTGGTTGGAAAGTCGACGTGTACCTATTAATAGTGTACCTGTTGGGGCTTTATCCCAAGCGTCGAATGCTGACAGATCATGCTCCACTTTTTAGTAGAGAAGAGTCACGCAGCGTGCATTCGGCGGCTTGTGGAGGTATTTTTGCTACTTGCCCTCCCGCCCCCCAATGGTCAATACCTAAGGCAAGCAACAAATGAGTACTACCCCTCTCTATGGTCATACGACTATGGCCACGCATGAGATCGAGTGCATCTCTCCTATCGGGTACACTCCCCCCCCTCCACGACTACAGCCATGCATGATATCGAGTACACCCCTCTCCCCTCCCCCCCCCCCCCCCCTCCCCACCTCTACTCTATTCTACCGCTAACCTGACGGAAGGAAGGCGGGTGTTTCCCTGAAAAAAACGCCTTCATATTTTTCGACCCACGCCTGTACAGGGTTTGACCGGTCTTTTTCTTCGGGCTCGTCACGTCATTTAGCGCACGGGTTGTGTTGTGTTGTGCTCGCCTTCTGGCTCACAGCTGTGGACAGTTTTCGTCGTTTTCCGGAGACGGGCATTGGATTGCCTAAGCTCTCTGACCAGCGGTTCCTGAGATAGACGAGTGACGGCGTTTTTTTGTTTTTTTTTTCGTGCGTGGTCATCTGCGTTTCGTCAAAAGCAGTGAACCAAAGCAGCAATACCGGTAGACCCACCGCCGCGGGCTGCTATTACGGGGGACCGTAGTTAATAGGACCAAATATTGTTGGTAAAAACAGGTAAATATATAGGTTTTTGTGTATACCGTAGGTTCTATTTACTATGGTCCCCCGTAATAGTTAGTAGTGTTAGTGGGGGAATGGGTGGTGATCGGTGTTCAGGGCTGGATTTTGTAGGGGTGGTGACCAGGCGGCGAGTCTTCTGCGGGGATGGTGGGTAGTAAGCAGCAGTTCGCCCTTTTGAGTGAGTGTTCGGCTTGAATGGTCTCGGTGGAAACCCGTGTATGATGTCAAGTGATCGACGTCACATGACGTTGTTGGTCCAAGGCGGCATGATATAATAAGCCTTTTTTACCCTGCCCGTCACGTTATGTTTGTTTGTTTTTTGTTTTTTTTTTTGCCGTCGAACGGTTGAAAGTGCATCAAGTAGCTTCTTCGCGCAGGAAGGCTCTGCGTGTTACACTCATCCACATCGGTTTAGCACGAACTCATCAGCAGCCAAGAACAGGAGGAAACGAAGGGTAACAGGGGGGGGGGGGGGGGTCTACTGATAGGAACGCCTTCCACGCACTGTAGATAGCTAAATTCCTAGTATACGTGTAGTGAACTCGCATTGGGGTGGGGGCACCTTTGTTGGTGAGGGTGAACTGAGCAAGAAGAGAGGGGGTTATTTTTCGTGTTTTTGTTGTTGTGGTTGTTTTTCTTCTTCGCTCACCTGTGGGGGTTGTTTGGACGTTGAAAGTGATACCTGGTAAGGCTTATCATGCTAATAAAGATGAAGAATTGATTGATGGCAGCTTTGTTTGGTGGTGTGGTGGTGGTGGTGACTGATTGATGGCAGTCTAAAATGCATCTGAAGAAACCGAGTTACTACTGTATTAGCACTGTAGTAACGCTACTATAACGATACTGCTGCTGTACTTCGTACCTGTGGTGCATACCTCATACGTGATACATACCAGTATACATGTACCAGGTATAGAACAACTACCACAGTATAATGTAGCTATATACTCGTTTCGGCGGGTCGGGCTTGCTTTGCCCGGCTACTCGCTCGGCGGCCACCATTGCTTTTTCTTCTGCTTTCAAGAGTCTTGTTATATTTTGTTTCATGCTTTTCATCGTTCATTCCCCTGCCTTGGGAATACGATGGTACGAAAGCCTGCCGCTAACTGCCGTGTTCCCTCTTTTCGGCTTGCGACTGACACCCCCCCCCGGGATTTCCAGCCAACCCCAACCATCCCGAAGGGGATCCTTGTACACAGTATGAGCTTTAATTGTGTGTAATAAGAAGAGGCTGTTTTTTTTTTTGCTGTTGTCGTATGTATCGTAGCATACCCTATATGTCTATCGTAGCCAGCTGCTGCTGCTGCTGAAGTTCCCCACCGCGCGTAATTTTGTTTCATGTTTGAACCCTCTGACGAGCTCGCTAACTGCAGCAGCTGCTGCTGCTGCCCCTGCCATTTTTGTTGCTGTACGTATCATAGTGTTTCCCTGTGCTGCCAATACTAATGAGTCCATACTCGTTCAATCAAGCCATTAACCCTTTTAGAACCGCAGTCCCGTTTGGGGGACAAACCACTCAATTTTCAAGTAGTTTGTCCCCAAAACGGGACTGCGGCTCTAAAGGGGTTAGCCCTTCAGGGCAACAGCTGCAGTCAGTCCCGGTGTGGGGACAAGCCACTCAATTTCTGAGTAGACGGAGGGGGGTAGGGGAGGGGGGGGGGTGCTCGATAGCAGAGATGTACTCGATAGGAGAGAGGTACTCGATCTCATGCATGGCCGTAGTCGTATGACCATAGACTCTCGCATCCCTACAATGCCGGGACGGAGCATGTCGGGTTTTAACCGACGAGGCAGCAGACATTGCTTGTACCAAGCGCGAAGCGCCGTGAGGTGTTGGGCGATTCGCATGAAGGGTGAGATGCATCCTACTAAGAACCGGTTGTGACGCGGACTTGCATATGGATGACAGCTTCAATGTGATTTAATTTAATTTCCGGTGTAGCCACTTACTTCTTGAAGGGGGGGGGGTACTCGATAGGAGAGATGTACTCGATCTCATGCATGGCCTTAGCCGTATGCCCATGGACCCTCGCATCCCTACAATGCCGTGACGGAGCATGTCGGGTTTTAACCGACGAGGCAGACATTGCTTGCACCAAGCGCGAAGCGCCGTGAAGTGTTGGGCGATTCGCATGAAAGGTGAGAGAGCATCCTATAATATTCACTATTGAGGCGGATTTTCTTCCATATGGATGACAGCGTCAATGAATTGAATACTGTTCTGGTGTGGCCAATTCCAGAGACAACAATAATGGATGTACTATGTAACTTCCTCGTGGTTGCCTTACCATGTACCAGGTATATGTTATACCTGGTACACACTACTACTCTACGTGATACGATCAGCCCTCTTGTGCGGAGTGAAGGCTCTCCCCGCACAAAAAATGATCTATAACTCCACCGCCAGCCGTGGTGATCGCTTTAAAAAAAATGAACAAAACAAAAAGCGACACCCTGGTTTTGTTTGTCTAGCTCACACAGCGAGATGCATGCGTGTTTTACAGCGTCGTCGCCAACCGACGTCAAAAACCCAACCTGTTCATAACAGTGCGCGTACTCGTTTGTTGCTCGTCGACCCGTTCGTTGTACGATAGAGAGAGGTAGCACATTTCCGCTATTTTGTTTCTGAAAGACGGGGCTCCTTAACCCGAAATCGTCGGGATGTCAATCTTGATTTCGAAAAAAAAAGTTTTTTTGTAGACTTGGGCCATGGGACTATTCGCCGCGATGCATTTTAATTTTTGCTAAAGTCAGTTTTCGGGTGAGGTATGGAGCTCCTCAAGTGAGGAGCCTCAGAAAATTAAGGGCTAAGCTCTATCGTAGAACGCCTCCGTCTTTCAACCATTGAGCCCCGCACCCCTTTCGAGACGGAGGGGGGAGAGAGTAGGGGTAGGGGGTGCTCGATAATATCATGCATGGCCGTCATCGTACGACTATAATAGACGGATGGGAGGGGGGGTATGTACTCATTATCATGAATGGCCGTAAAGTCGTATGACCATAGACCCTCGCATCCCTACAATGAATGCCGGAACGGGAGGGGGAGGGGGGGGGGGGGGGGGGGGGTCGACTCTGAGTGCCGAATAAAATGCTGAGTTTTTTTTCCGAGGAAAGCCGATCGGACATTGTACCTACCCTGATGGTGTTAGAGGGAAAATCGAACGGACATTCATCGCCTTGGTTTTGGAGGTAATATCGAGATGGGTTTTACAGTGGCAAGGAGGGGCACTGCCGCCATGGCAGAGGGGAAAGTAATCGGACAGGACAGAACTTACAAAAATAGAGAGGCCGCCATCGAAGCCAATCATCACACAGCCGGCAAAAAAACTATCAATCATACCCAGTATAATATTACAAATGGAACGCCTTCAAGGGAGAAGAGGAAGGAAGGGTTTTTCGGCCGCCTACATGCGTTCTCGGAAAAAAAAAAAAATTACAGTAGTGATTGATCTTGTCGAAAACTTCGTTGCTTCCCGAATAACCATGCCCAAACGCATGACTTGCCAGCAAGCAAAAGCCGGAACCCGTAGTGCGTACGTAAACATTGGGTAGGCGGTACTACCACCACCGCCGCCACCACCACCACTACCTCGCGAGTCTAGCGCCACGAGATAGAGGGCACCGCTATCCGCCCCCACGCCATTGGCCTGAAAAACGCTCACCAGCAGCAGCAGGCCAAGCACACTCCTACTCCACAGACGAAGGGAGCGACATCCGACACGACTACGAGGATCCTCCCCGCCACGCTACAAAAACAAAAATAGCATCCGCGCCCCCGCTGTTTTCCCCAAACCGAACCGAGAGCAGGCCACGCGAAAAGGTCGCGACACCACAGACACAGAACTCAGGTCTCGCGTGAAGAGAAGCCTCCCTGTTCAGCTGGCGTTTGCTCTGCTCCTTTCCGCCCAAACCATTTCTGGTAAAAAAAAGGGAGGGAGTAGTCATGGGCCATCCTCTACCTGATCTATAGTCTTATGATACGCAGAGCAACAACCCCCCCCCCCCCCCCCCCCCCCTCCGGAAACTCAGGCGGAGCATTTTTTTGTGGGTGGGGCTATTTCTCGTTGCATATGCCTTTTTTACCATGGAGGGCCGGTACTACCTACCGTCTACACCTGGCAGGGTGCCGACAGGCTTTTCACGAGGCGTTTTTTTTTGCTGGCCACCACGCACGCGACTCGGTGGTCCGATGAGCATGCAACCACAGCACGCCAGGGCGCGCGCAGTCAGCCCCACCGGGAGGACAGAACAGACCGGAACAGACCACACAAAAGCGAGTTAGTCCACTTTATTTTCGGCTGCTGCGGCGGCTGTCGCTACGCTCGTTTCATAAAAACAGCTCCTCAGCGAAGCAAGCAAGCAAAACGCGAACGAGCAAACCAACACAAAACGCCAAAAATCTAGAAGAAAAAATAAGAAAAAATGAAAAAAAACAGAAGCACTCCTTCATGGTGTCCGCCCGCGTTCCGTCTGCCCGTCCATCCATACTCCACGCCTAACACGCCTCAGACTGCTCCACGGCGGCGCGCAGAGACCCCCCCCCCCCCCCCTGCCCCCCTTCCACCAAGACAAAAGCAAAACTTTTGATAACTCCCCCCCACCCCCTCCCCGCCACTGCTACCAAACGGAAACGCGAGCTTCCAGCATATCTATGTAATACAAAGCTAGAAGCCTGGAAGATCCGTAAGAGGGGGGCGGGGGGGGGGGGGGGGGGGGGGGGGCGGGTAGGCTGCACTCCTTCTTGCAACGGCCAGCGGCAATACATACACCGCGACAGCCTTCGACACCCCCCACACCCTCCACTCGGAGGTTCAGAATCTCCAGCCTCCACATATGCTACCACTGGGTACGAACACACGGGGTGCGCTCGAGAGCCGAAGCGCATCCCCCCGCATCACATGGACGAAGAAGAACAAAAAAAAAAAGAAAAGACGAAAACGCCTATATACTCGTACGTACGATGCCACATCTTGTCCTGTCGCGAGCCAAATCTCGCTTGCGTGTGAACTCCTGTCCGGCTATATCTGCACGCCGCTATCTGCGCGTTGTTGGGGAGTGCGCAATACCCACGGCCTTCAATTTCCCGGCATGTCTAGAACGGAGGATAGCTAGAGATGGGGTTGCAAGCCTCATCGCCATACCCGCACGAGGGCATACGGAAATCCAGAACAAGCGAAAAACGGGACGAAGACAGACAGAAAAAAACCCACCCACCCCCAACCGTCAAACGTAGTCGTTGTCGTTTTCGGCTCTATCCGCCCCTATCCGGGAAGACACTGCCGCCATCAACCACTCGTAAGCTTTAAACATGCAGCACTACTACTAACAACTACGAGTACGCATGACAAGTTTTGTTGTGCGTCACTCTTTGGTGACCAAACCCGATTTTCAATTAATTAGCTTTTGCAAGAGGGCAGAGCTGGCAACATCGGGGAGAGGTGGGGTAAGACGGAACACGTCAAATTCACGTCGTCAGCGCCAAAGGATGGATGGAACTCTCCGCACCAAACGGCGCCGCCAGATATTTCCCACGGCGCCGCGAGCGGTTTACAGTACACCGGAAGGGGTCTCGAACGCTCGAGGACAGCATTTTCTTCAAAAAGCATGCCATGCCCACGACGTCCCCAGTGCGGCGGTGCTCAAGGCGATCTCCGAGACCTCAATGAACGTTGTCATCGGAAGCGTTTCCACCCCCTCCCCCCCCCCCCCCTCCGGCCCCGCCTCTCCCACTTTCCATCCTCTCTCTTTTCGGAGAGCCTGCGCGCTTGCTCGCTCCGCCTCGCCTGCTCCACTCCGATTGCTCAGCCTAGCCCTCGCCCCATTCCGCTCTCCCTCTCTGTTTCCATCACCCCATTCCACTCCTCTAGCTAAGCTTCGCCTACTCCAATCCGCCTAGCTTTCGTCCCGGGAAAATGGTATCAGCGCAGGCAGCATCACGTAAAACTCACTTCACGCCAAGGCTTCACGCTAAGTAATCACGCTAAGGTTTCACGCTAAGACTTGACGTTAAGGCTTCGCGCTGAGGCTTCACCCTAAGACTTCACGCTAAGGCTTCACGCTGAGACTTCACGCCAAGACTTCACGCCAAGACTTCACGCCAAGGCTTCACACTAAGGCTTCGCGCTAAGGCTTTCGCGCTAAGGCTTTCGCGCTAAGGCTTTCGCGCTAAGGCTTTCGCGCTAAGGCTTTCGCGCTAAGGCTTTCGCGCTAAGGCCTTCACGCTAAGGACGGGATACGCATGTAGGCGAACGACGGAGAGGACTTGTACCCGGCGAAGAAACCCACCCCGGCCGCAAACACGCCGCACGCTCCCGCCAGGGAGAGGAGCGTCCCCGTGCTTACACCAGAGGAGCTGCTGACAAGAAGGGAGTTCCATGGAACGCAAGAGGGGGAAGCAAGGACGGCAACCACGATCACAGGGGCGGCAACGGAAACATTTTTTGTTAAAACAAGAAAAAAAAAAAAAAACGCAAGAGGTTTGTTGTGCAGTCAGGTGCAAAAAGTACCATCTATAATATGCCAGGTACTGGTTACGCTCTTTATAATAACCGCAGTCCCGTTTTGGGGACAAATTACTTGAAAATTGACTGGTTTGTCCCCAAAGCGGGACTGCGGTTCTGAAGGGGGTAAAGCCTGCCAGGGGTAGATGCTGCCAGCGGAATTGAATTGTATACGTCGCTACGAGGGCAGAGTACTGACTGTAGCTAATCCACTGATTGGGCCCTTCACGTAGATGCCGCCAGTAGATTTGATTTGACGTACGTCCACGAGAAACCGCTAATAATATCTCGTATGCTATACTTGTATGATGGAAACGCATCGAAAGGCGTGTGAAAAAAAACAATCGCCTGGGATTTGTAACTACAGCTCGTAGATTCCCTACACCAGATCAGGCAGCACACCAGCTACCCGCCATCAGGGTATTCGCAGCATTACGGGGGGCCATAGTTAATAGGACCAAATATTGTTAGCAAAAATGGTTAAATATATACCAGGTAGGTTTTTATGTACACCATCGGTTCCATTAACTATGGTCCCCCGTATTAGTATGTTGCCGACGGTCGTGAGTCGCGAAGACTACAAGGAAAGACAAGGTATATACCGGGTACTGCTTTGATCTATTACGATACTATTACGGGGGGGCATCGTAAACAAGACCAAATATTGATATTAAATAGTAAAAATAGGGAACTAAATAGGTTTTGGGTGAAACGAAGGTCGTATTATAGGTCCGCCGTAATAATGTTAACATTCATGGATTCATGGTGACGCATGAAAAACGCCCACTTCCGAACTCCGACGTCATGAAGTAAGAAGACCTACGAGAGCACATTTCACGAATAAAAACTCAAACAAGAACCACGTGTACGCATGAAAAACGCCCACTTCCGAACTCCGACGTCATGAAGTAAGAAGACCTACGAGAGCACATTTCACGAATAAAAACTCAAACAAGAACCACGTGTCACCTACCCTGGTATAGCAGTAGCACCTCGCGCGAGGGCATATACACAGGCCCCCCCGCCCTACGGCCCCTTTAGATGTAACTCCGTTCCGTTTGGTTTATATCAGCAACGAAAATATAGGGGCAATGAAAGACTCCAAAGAGTCACTCGCCTCTCTATTTCAACGCATCTCCCAGATGGGGTAAACGACTACTATACCTAAATGGTGCTGCTCCAACAGGTCTATATTCCAATACTGATAGCAGTTGTGCACAACGTATGAGTTGCACTTTGGACACATCTCTCCGTATGATTTGGACTTCCGAGACACCTCGCCTGAAGAAAGAGGCAGCTGCCCGTGTTGCTCGTCGTGCAACAGACAACGGCAGAAGGCTGTCCTCGCCGGCGTTTTCGGCCGGCCCGCTGTGCAACTGTTGTCTGTTGTGCTTACTGCTGCTGCGCAATTGTGCAGGAAGTATTTGTTACTCGGTACCTGGTATTTTTAATACCAGGTATATATATACGTATGCAGCATTTAGTTCCACTCTCGACGTACAAGCATATAGATGTAAGGGACACTACTGCTGTACCAGGTAGGTATCTGTACTTAGAAACTTGAGTGTAAACCGTTGGCAGTAGCCCGCCGTTTACCATTATGTCGCATGGATAATGGCTTGGATTAGCGCGGCCTCGCGGGCGCGCCGGCATGGGGCATCTCGGCCCTGGGCATCGCCGTGCGTTGGGGGGGCAGCACGCAGCGCAAAACCGAGTCTCAATTTTGGCGCCGGGACCGAAGAAAAAACGCAAAAAGAAGGACATACGCGGTAGAAGAGAATAAAAGAAAAAGAAAAAAAGAGAGAACGAAAGAACGAGCCCTCTTTTGTGCAGGTCATCCATCGTACGCAACGCCCCGTGATTTTTTTTGTTTGTCGCAGGCTCTCCTTCATCTTGAGCTCCACATAAAAACAAAGCCTTGCCATCAAAGTACGCCCCCCAAAAAGATAACGTGTTTGAAGTACAACGTGAATATTTGAAATACATGACTACATATTTTTTTTGTTGTTGTTTTTAGTCGTACCGCTCTGGGCGCGGGTGTAAGGGGACGCTACGGGGTGATCCTTGTACATCAATGTCTCTCACATTTTCGTACATAACCTCGTGTTATTACCGTTAGTAGTGGTGAGTTAGCCTGAAGCGTCGCGTGTCGGGTGCGATTAGCTGGTCATTTTTTCACGTGCATATGCCTATTCCAGCGCCTATCATGCCATCGTACAAAAATATGTCAGGAGACATGTCAAGCAAGGCAAAACGTGCGCTGTCAAGGGTGCAGGGCCGGTTTGTTCCGCACTAAAACCTAGTAATTTGGGGTCAGTCAAGGCGTGTCAAGGCAGTCAAGTTGCTGTCAGTCAAGGGGTGAATATGCTGTCTCCTGACATCTTCGTCTCACGGGGTGCCCAAAAAGATTGAAGAAAAAACAACATGCGGGATCAGAGTACATATCAGTCGAACTTCAAGTATACAACAGTGGAAGTACTGCCAGAAAGACTCCGCAATCTACAGAGCATGCTCGTATTACCAGGTATAGAGTACAAAGTAGCAGGTACGTACAAGTCAGGTCGATCGAACAGAGGAGCAGCGAAACCAGCACCCCGCCTGAGGCTTGGAGAAGCGCAATCGCACGCACCACCCGTACATGCAGGGTGGCTGGCTTTGTCGTATGATACGTAGCCCCAATACACCCATTCAGTACAAAGCGTGGCTGGCTCTTTCGATACATCAGCTACGTACTGCGAGCGATTGAGAGATTCTGATCCACAAGGTGCAAAAAAAATACCTTCCCCCCCGGCCGGTAAGGGGGGCCCGCCGGAGGCGCCCCCGGAGGACCGCGCTGGAGGCGCCGCCCTGCCGCAGGCAGTTTTGACGCGATTTGGCTTCAGGGCGGGCCATGTTATAAACGAAAGCTTAACCCTTTTAGAACCAACTACTATTGGGGACAACTATTCAAAGTCCAAGTAGTATGTCCCCAAAACGGGACTGCGGTTCTAAAGGGGTTAAAATCCGCTGAAACCCGGCCTTTCGTGCCGAGAGGACCGGACCTTTTATATTTTTGCTACATGCAGGTTAGATATTGCACATACCTGGCGTATACTGCAGATGACTCTTGGAGGAAAGGCACCCACTAACTACCGACTACCAAACGTACCGTCGTTTGGACACTCAGCCTCGAAACAACAGTTTAGGGCCTCCCATAGGGTGGCATTCCTATTACTAATAATAGGTCGACTAAAGAAAATGGTAGGGCCCTCCAGTTGCGGAACTCCCCCCCCCGGTGGTATTCCTACAGCAGTAGGTTAACGAAAGAAAAGGATGGGTACTACAGCGGTAGTTGCGGAACCCACCTAGGGTGATATTCCTGCGTTAGACTTAGAACCCTTTTAGGGCCGAAGTCCCGTTTCGGGGACGAACTACTTAGAATTTGAGTGGTTTGTCCCCACAACGAGAGTGCGGTGCTTAACCCTTTTAGAGCCGCAGTTCCGTTTTGGGGACAAACCAGTCAAATTATAAGTATGTTGTCCCCAAAACGGGACTGGGGTTCTAAAGGGGTTAAGGGGTAAGAAACAAGACAAAGAGCGGACAAAGTGCATAGTGGCAAAGGAGAGGTCAACAAAGCCCAGGCCATTTTTAAATATGGTCGAAGCAGCTTCGTCTATCGCGCTCACAGCAGTCCAAGCTTCTCCCCCCTCTCTCCTCTGTTTCGCGTGCTAACATCTTGGCGCCGGTTCTTCGGGGGGGTTTCCGCTATATAGTGTGAGGCGTTGTTGTGCGACGTACAATAAATGGTCAATACACCCTGGCAGCCCTCGTAACCGCCTCTCTAATATTAAAGTCATATTCTGTTATATCTGAAGGGCATTGTCTATTTTGCATGATTTTTTTTTCTCATCCCATTCATTATCTTCGCACATCTTCTCTCTCTCCTTCCAACTCGTAACTCAGATCCGGGGTCACATAGCAGGCTCTTCTCCCCCCTTCCTGCTACGGTACTGATTTCGTGTTGTTTCGCTACATCTGGGCTGCACGACACATTTTTCTTTTTTTAGTTTTTCCGATACGTTTTCGTTTGTTTCTTTCGATTTTCCTCTTTTTTGGAGAATGTCTATGTCGTGCCTGTCGTATCCAGTACGAGGACATGGCACTAAGTTGTTTACTTTGCTCACTGCATGACGTGCCACCAGGTGTGTGTGTGTGTGTGTTCTTCACATTAAACCGTTCTTTCTACCCGTCGACATCCAGCACAACCAGTGTCCGTTGTCTCCGTGTGTGGTATTGATAGTTTTGTGACCACAACAGACAAAGCTTGTATCTGTGCGTGTGTTGTTTACATTAAGCCGTTATTTCTACCCGTCGACACCCAGTACAACCAGTGTTCGTGCCGATTCTTCAATCCTAAAAAAACACAAGCTTTGGGTGTCTGCGTCGTCTTCACATGAAATGTTTCCGAACCGCAGTCCCCTTTTGGGGACAAACTGCTTACTCAGAAGGGAAAAGCAGTCCTTGCTTTCAACCCAGTCGGATGGCGACGGTTAGGAAATAACGGTTTAATGTAAAGAACACACACACAGCAGTCGGTCTGTTTCTCCAGTGTCCGTCTCTATTAACCCTTTTAGAACCGCAGTCCCGTTTTC
Source organism: Nereocystis luetkeana (assembly GCA_031213475.1). NCBI lineage: Eukaryota > Phaeophyceae > Laminariales > Laminariaceae > Nereocystis > Nereocystis luetkeana. Next base: position 1,354,567 of record JARUPZ010000031.1, read on the forward strand.
GGGACAAACCACTCAAATTTCAAGGAAGTTTGTCCCCAAAACGGGACTGCGGTTCTAAAGGGTTTTTTTTTTTTTTTTTTTTTTTCTCATCCCATTCATTATCTTCGCCCATCTTCTTCTCTCTCTCCTTCCAACTCGTAACTCAGATCCGGGGTCACATAGCAGGCTCTTCTCCCCCCTTCCCGCTACGGTACGGGTTAAATAGGATTGAAGAATCGGCACTTAATATTGATTAACAACGAATTTCTGTCGCGTCCTTTTGTGACCATAGAACGTGTAACTCTCTAAAACTCTCTACAATAAGAGTGAAGAATCGGCACGGAAACTGCTTGTGCTGGACGCCGACGGGTAGAAAGAACTTTTAGAACTGCAGTCTCATTTTGGGGACAATCCAGTCAAATTTCAAGTAGTTTGTCCCCAAATCGGGACCGCGGTTCTAAAAGGGTTAATGTGAAGAACACACACACGGACACTGGTTGTGCTGGATGTCGACGGGTGCAAAAAACGGGTCGCTGTGAATTATTAGCATTATATAACAGTAATAATAACACACAACTCTCTCCGTCCGTTACTCCATCGTGCTCGCGGGCCCCTCCTCTGCCTACAATTACGGGGGTCCATAGTAAATAGGACCAAATATTGTGAGTAAAAATAGGTAAATATATACCAGGTAGGTTTTTGTGGACAACATAGGTCCTATTAACTATGATCCCCGTAATATTAATATTACGAGTTAGGAGTCGTTTTATTATCAATAGTGGGACGTGGGACGTACGCAAGCTACCAGCATCCTGGAATCCTGACACCTCCTTCAGGCAGGAGAGATGTATGTCTCCTTCAGCCAGGACCAGTGCTGAGCCCTAACGAGCAGGCTTTCAACCGATACATTTGCAGCAGTTGAGCGTAGGCACAGCAACACGCATACTAATAGTCGATATCATACCGAGCTTTATCTGTTAACCCCTTTAGCACCGCAGTCCCGTTTTGGGGACAAACTACTTGAAATTTGACTGGTTTGTCCCCAAAACGGGACTGCGGTTCTAAAGGGGTTCAAGCTTTGCAAGCTGGGTCACGTACCCACAATACTGCTTTCTACCTGGTAGGCTGCAGATCGGCCAGCCTGTTCTACACGGACTGTTGTCTTACATACTCGGATATAACATACCTGGTATAAGAACCGTGATGATTGAAATCCACGTTTTCGACGTTTTGAGGAAAGAAACAAACTCACCGACGTTCCTTATTTTTACTGCGAACGAATCATCGAACATTGTCATGTTAAAAGTCTGTGTCCTACAGATGGACCATTAATAGAACCGGTACACAAATAAGAAAGTGTGTTGGGCGTAAGCTTTTTTTACCCAGATCTCAAGGAAGATCAAACAAAAAAAAATGGGAAAACGATAAATCGAGTAGACTCCCTACTATAATATTAATACTACCTACCAGGTACGCGACTCCGCGCACGACGGGTACCATGCGCCATACCTGGTACCAGGTACCTACCTGGTAAACACGCCGAAAAACGTACGACGTAAGTCCCGAAACAATGGACAATAATGCACGTACGCAAAAAGGGTACAGCAGGCATTATAGTAAGTAGGCCAGCCGCCTGGCCTGCCGGTACGTATGAACCACCTACGACCACCAGCTCTCTCGTTTACAACCCGCTGGAACTGCGAAAGACTCTCGAGGCGAGCAGCAGAACTGGAACTCAACTTGTTTGAACGACAAAACAGAACGCGGTTTTACAAGAGCAGAACTCGCTTCCTTCTTCTTTCGGGTAATCTCATCTGTATCATATCATATCATATCATATCACATCCCTGGTGCATATACGTATGTGTACGTAAAATAATCTACTAGCATGTACTACAGACAGCAGTATTGATATTAATATTACTATTAATAAGGTCCTTGAACAAAGACTGCAATTACTTGATTAATTTCATACCACGCAGGTACCAGAAACAAAAAAAAAACTGAACGAAAAAGCGATCGATCACGCATATTAAAACACGGCGAAGCTGGTCGTTCACCACTTTGGCCATGGGTCGGTTGTGAAACCAAGTCCTACGATATGGGTCTGTAAGTGATGTATGTCATCCAATCGTCGGCAAACGGGCATCTCTGCAGGACGAGGCAACAGTCAGGCTCGTAAACAATCCTGAAAGCTTCACCCTGGCGGAAAACCGATCGTAATCGTAATGTTGTGTTGCTGCTGCTGCTGTTCGTACAAGTACTGCTGTGTTGCAGTGTACGACTACAGCAGTAATAGTTTTACATGTCGGAAGTACTGCTGTCGTTTGTACCAGTAAAATGAGAGCTAGCCACCGCCAGACCGGGTGTATCAAACACATCGGCTGGCCTCGCGGACACACAGCAGTCCGACGTCCCAGCAGGCAGAACGACAACGAGCGACGAGAAAAGCAGAGGCAGAGTGAACTCCGAAGACTCACCTCTCGGTTGTTAACCCTACGAACGACCCCATCATCAGATCCGGCTCGGTTTCGCCTTCGTACATCACGAACTGACCGGGGCACCCGGACTCGATATATTCAGACGCCAGGCTGGCGCTAGACACGCACAGATAGTTCGCGCAGTCCTTAGGGGATACGGCATTGAAATTGAAGTCTCCGTCGGCGAAGTCATTGCTTCCGGGCTTCTTCATACTGATCTTCTGTTTATGGTTGTGGAGTGAGTCGGCGTTATGCCCCCAGGACGGCTTTCCAGAAGCCAAGGCCAAGCCTGCGAGCAGCATGGCCACCACAGCTCTCCGTCGCGAGGCGAACATCATCATCTCCCGGTGCCGCAACCTAGGCAAGCGTGTGCGTCTGCTCGGATTCCTGACCCACGCCCTGTGCCACACCAGTATCTCAGAGAGAGATCGGCAGGATGGGTAGTTAGCTGCACAAGGGTTTCGTCCCTCGTTTGTCGAGATAGCACGGATCCCCAGTGCACTTCGCGAGCTGATGGTATGCAATGCCCGTACGAGTTTGACTCAGTTTGATGGTGCTCTGGGCGCTGGGCACGCATTTTGTGCTCGCTGATCCGTCGGTCGGTCGATTCGTGAGATTGGTATTGGTTGGTTGATTTTACAGTTTCCTAGCATTTTCTTTTTAGTTTTTTTTTCTTTCTTTTTTTTCAAAAATAAAACCGCCGCATTTGTATTTTTATTGCGCCACGCAAGCACGCTGGTTGCTGCTGCTGCTGCTGCTGCTTCATGTGCTGCAGACTTGTTGCACATTGCTCGTTTTGTCCAGTGATTCCTTGACTGCTTGGGCGTGGACTTTTGAGCCCATCAAGTAGTGCTGCACCCAGAGGCTTACACAAAGCTCCTCGTAGTTTGGGAATTTTCAGGCGGCGCTCTCTCTCTCCGTCTCATCATCATAGCATCATCGCCTGGCGTCGTGTGTCGCGGAGTTTTTTCGTCTGGCCACTTCTGGCTGCCAGTTAGAGTTTCGAGATGAACATGAGAGCAAGTTTTGTTCTGTTGGGCTTTGCTACGGCAACACCAGCAGCTTTGGCCTTTTCGACGCCACTCGCATCTCGTGCGGCTGGTGTTTCCCATAGTCCATCAACGCGTACTACCCCTGGGTGGCGATGCCTTGGCGCCTGCTCCAGTAGTAGATGGGCTGTCAGAGAGGGGCGGCATTTGAGAAGCTTTGAGGGAGGAGACTTTCCGAGCGATGTGGGGGGTGATGCTGGGTCGTCGGCGGTGCCAGCCGTTCTCTCCGACGACAACCCGGCCCTGAGAGAGACCATGAAGCGCGAGGTTCTCTCCATCGCTGCAACATCCAATAGGTGCGGTTACCCCATCCAATACCGCTGCTGTCTGCAGTAGGCTCCGCATCCTATATCTGGGGAATATTTTCGGGATGTTTTTCCTCAAAAAGGTACCAGGTACTCTGCGTTTTTCGCCTGATCGATATCTCTGTGTACGTAATGTAAGTACCGTTTTGATATTATTACCATTACCGATAGCTTTCTACATTTCCGGACAGAGTGGTGTTTGCATCCTGTTCGGCTGGTGGCTTCTCCGCTACATGTTTCACAGTTCATCGATAGATGGTCTTTCATGATTCAGGTTGTCTCTGCGTCGCTGCTGGTTCTGCTTCAGAGTTGGTTGTACTACACACGCATGTCGCGATGCACAGACTCACGCAGGAGACTGACTATTTTTCATTTGGGTCGACTCCTTTGCGGTACCTTTTTTTTCGTTTTTTGCTCATCCCATTTACCATCGTACCTGGTATTATCTTCGCCCATCTCCTTCTCTCTCTCCTTCCAACTCGTAACTCAGATCCGGGGTCACATAGCAGGCTCTTCTCCCCCCTTCCTGCTACGGTACGTCATTTTTATCGCGAGAAGATTTCAGCCTTTTCTTCCCTCGTCGACTCGCATCGAATTGTGTCTACCCACGCTGCAAGGCGCTCTCAACAATTGAATCCTTTTTACTTTTATTTTTGCAAATAAAGTCAAATGTCCGACCCACCTGGGGCTCGAACCCCGGACTCAAACACACGTAGAATTCGAGGTTAACCACTTGAACCACCGGAGCGACCGGCAACGTGGCAAAGCTTTGTACTGCTGAAGCATGGCAGCGGCAGCTGTACTCGTCGCGCAGTCGGCACGTGATGCCCTGCTGGTACGTAGCCGTAGCGCCCCCTACATAACACTGCTGTAGACTATACTATACTGAAAGCAAGTTTGTGTGAGTTGGTGCACTAGCCGACGGCAGGCCGGCTGTTATGATGCACCGATCGATGCCAGGTACCAGGTGACACGAGGGCGGCATGCCCTCCACGAGCCAAACTGACTGCCGCATGTACCAGGTATACAACTTGTCAAACATTTCAGCGGTACGAGTAGTAACAGTTTGAAACTTGCGGCCCACATGGGATCGGAAAATAGAAAATAGACAACAATAGAACAGCATTTTTCAACACCTTCGCAGGCTTTTTCTCCTGGGGATGCTAAAATTTGTTCCCTGCTCTCTCAACACGCTACGTGTATCCGGATTGATCGATTTTCGAGAGGCCTGTTTCGGTTTTTTTACCCGGTTCGATCACAAAGCCGAAACTGAATTAGTTGGCCATTTTGGCCATCCGTTGGAATTTCGAGCGTGCCACATCGGCCGATCTGTATTTCTCTCGAAATTTGACGAATATCAATACTCGCACATGCATGTACTGCTGCTGTAGTTTGTTGAGAGTTGAGAGTTGAGAGGGTATATAGGGGTTGTGTCTTGGCGCCCCCGGGGGGAAAAAAACCTGCGAAGGTGTTGGAAAAACATCACTTGTTTTCCTGCCGCTCTGTATTGCATCATATCCTGGTTGAAAGCCTAAATCATTGTCATACGCCTATGTAATGCAATCCCATACAACGGAAAACCTCACCAATGACGAAGTGAGCTATCAGCAAGCGAGAGGATTGGCTACAACATACTTGTCGGGAGTGGACTTACTATTTATACTGACTGATAACACCATTAGTACATAGTATACTTCGTATAGAGAGAAGTATACTCGAGCTTAAACTTACTTTTTGTCCGTCCGAACGCCACCCATACAATGGAAAACCTCACCAAATTTAAATAGTCGAGACGGGGGTTTTGGACTTTGCGCATGATAGAGGACTCTACAGAGTGGTTCTTGTCCCCGGGTACCAACTCCACATACCGGGTACCAGGTATTATATTTTTTATTTGCCCCCCCGATTATACTGGGAAGTGAAGCGAAAATGCCCAACAAAATCGCCTCCGGCGGCAACCTCCTCACCAGCGGAGATTTGTTCATCCAGCCATCCCCGCTGTCCCGTGCATCGCTGCCGTTCCAGCCGTTAGCGCTGCATTTATAGTCTCCAGCCCATGTGACGACTACGGCCGTGCATGAAATCGAGTACATCTCTCCTATCGAGTACCCCCTCCCCCCCTCCCCCGCCTTCGTCCTATCGCCATGTGGAAAATAAAAGGGGGCAAGTAGCGACCCAGGAAGAAAAAGATTCAGCGATGGACCTCATCTACCAGCTGGAGGCTTTAAACCCGACCCCGGACGCCACGAACGTGAACATCATCGGTGAGCATTTCCTTTTCAGGTACCGAACCAAGGGCGTGGAGAGGGGGGGGGGGGCAGCATCAATCCCCCCGAAAGGCAGCAATGCCTTCCATGTCACTAAAAATATAGCACATATGTACGTGAGGTGGAAATGGCGAGGGAGTTGGGTCGTGGCCTAACATTCCCGGGTTATTCCCAGGGCAACGATCTATTTTTGTTATTTCGGGCGAGGGCGAGCTTCTAGTTTACAAGTCGCCAAAAACTAGGTTAGGCACCCCTTTCGAGATGGCTGAACCGACACACCGTCCAGGATCCAACGCACACAAGTTGACAAAAGTTACATATATCCTGCTGCGCTAGATCGTATGAATATGTTCTATTTTTGTGGCTCGATTTTTGTGGCTCGATTTTTTGGTGGCCCCATCCATCCCTCCTCTCAGCTATGCAGTCGGCAATATATTATACCCTGATATGTCCTACTCGGGGTCAGTTTGGAGGGCTTTCAGATCCTGGTGCGGTCGGGTTAGCTGCTGGATCGGGGTGCAAGCCGGGAGCAGGGCCGGCACCGACTTCCGCGAAAGCACCCGTTCATATATCTATATGTCGAGAAATTCCTTGGACTTTCCTATTAATCTATTAATACTAGACGGTGTGGACGGAGTTCTTATTAATAGCTCTACTCGCATGTTCTGATTTTCTGAGAGCGTATGCGACCTTTCAACGAGCCTCTCCAAGGCAAACGACAAAACCATCGAATCGTTCGATTCGATCGACTTTGTATTATAACATTGGTTGGTTGCGATCGTGTTGCAATCTATGAATGGTCGTGGTAACGTTTTTTACCCCGAACAACCAAGAAACGTTTTGCAGAAGTATGACAACGACCAGAACTGAGCGCCTTGTATCGGGAAAGAGGCGTTCTCACGAGGACCCTTTCGCCGCGTACTTTCCTGCCCTCCCTCCCTCCTCTCCTATCTCCCTCCCTCACCCCCTCCCTCCTTCCCTCCCTCCCTCCCTCCCTCCCTCCCTCCCTCCCTCCCTCCCTCCCCGATGTCGCTTACACCACCGTGGTGATATTATACCTACAAAAGGAGGAGTTTGGGAGCTGGTGTACTCGGACACACAGCCGTTTCGCTCTTCTCCGTTTTTCATGGCGATTGGAGAGCTATTCGGCGAGGAGAAGGACCGCGCCGAGACGCTCTTTGCCTTCCACCGGGCGGCGACTTCCATTGGGGAAATAGGCAGGGTCAGACAGACCATCAGCGAGTCTATGCTGGTGCGGATAATTTTTGTATAGGATGCAATACCTGGCATATTTTGAAATACGAGGAGGAGGCGTTTTTTTTGTTCGGGCGAAGGAGAGGGGGGTACTTGATAAGAGAGATATACTCGATCTCATTCATGGCCGTAATCGAATGACCATAGACCCAGGGGGGGGGGGGGAGCTGGAGCATCACTCGTGTCGCAAGGTTCTATCCGCCTTGGCAGCATCGGTTGAGGTTGCGCTGCACGGCGAGGCGAATTAAGCAAGTGAACTGTGGGAAATGTTATGACGTGACTTGTTAGCCAACATCTCCCGTTGGTTGTGCACGCGCAAGGTTCACGCGTCCTTTTCTGCGTTTCAAATTATGGGGGTCGAATATTCTGCTTTTGTTGTTGTTGTTGTTGTTGTTGTCGTTGCTGCTACTGCGGACTCCTAATTTTTCGGCGCTTCCGATTGGATGAGTTTGTCGCCTCACGACGTACCGACCAGCTTATAAGCGCAGGCGTGCCACGGGTTTCGTACGTTCGAGGCGGTGTTAACGCTGACGGTTGGGGCCCTTTCTTCCCTCCCCTCCTTTCCTTCACTCTCGGGGGACCCCGGCGCTTGTGTCTCTTTCGCGCGAGCAGGTTTCTGAAATAGACCTCAAAGTAGGAGTATTTCCTGGGCTGCCGGTGTCCTTGACGGGCACTGTTGTCACCAAGGCGAGACTCAGCCCGATCAGGTGGGAGCTTCTTCGTGGTACCTCTCTGCTGCTGTCTGCTGTAGCGTGCATCCAACGAACGGTAACTTCCAGGGCGGGCTTGTTTTTTTTTTTCGCCGGTGTTGACGCTTCTGTCAGCCGCGGGGGATACTACTGTGGAACGAGGAGCGAAGAGTCGAGACAGGCCTGCCTTTGTTGTCAGATCCTGCGGTGTCTCGGTCATGGTCACATGGACAACAGAGCCACCGCCCGCCACCTCTCTGGGCACCCCCAAAACTCTCCGCGCGCGCCCGGACATTGTAAGTAGCCACCCGTCGCCTTCAAAGTTTTTTCCAGTGAGTTGAGCAAACTCCCTCCTTACCTCCGCCCCGCCGACCCTCTGTGCGTACCTTCGCTACGGGATAGCTCTGATTCGTTTAACGTGGCGGTGGAGAGCACGAGCGTGACGAACAACAACATCCTGTCCTTCTTGGACGATGCCGTGGAGGTGCCGGTGGAGCGGGTTATCAGGTGAGCACGGCACGCCTTCCACGTTTTTTTTTTTTGGGGGGGGGGTGACGTCGTCCCGTTGCGGTGCTCGTGCTTTCGGCCCGTGAAAGGGATGGGTAGGCTCGATTATATCCCCCCACCTCCCCTTCCCCGAAAATGTTGTAATTTTTTCACCGGTACTTCTGTAAAGGACGGCAGTACGTAGTGTTTTTCGTGGAGTCGTTGTCTGGTCCTCAGCTGTGCCAAGCTGTTGCTTCCGTCCGCGATTTCTCCGAACAAATGCGGCGGGGGTGCCGTAGCTCTACTGTGGCGCTGAACTAAGCACCCGGTCAGCGCTTAGAGCTGCAGGCCTGGCGCGGTGGGCATTCTGGTTGTTCATTTGATATGATCCCTGCATCGTTGGGCTGGGTCCTGTGGTTCCATTGTGTGTCATATATTCCATCTATCCCGATGAGCGCAGAGCGCAGAGTGCAGAGCGCAAGATGAGGTATTTGGTGTGTGTTTGCTTTTTTGTCGTCGTTGCTGGATCACGTGCGCTTTGTTCGGCACAAGGTGGCTTCGTTTTTTCTGCTGCGGCTGTCCTTGATCATCCCTTCCGTTGAAGCACGGTATGATGGATGACGGATGATGGGTATCATGATATCATGGATTTGGATACAATGGTTGACCGTGGACCTGGTGTCGATTGTTTGACCAAAAGCTGTAGAACTTGGACCTTGCCGGGAGGGAAGTGTACGTGTATGTTTCGTCAAAGTGCCGTTGGAAATAGAAGAATTACACCAGACCTGTGAGCAGGCCGTTCGCCGCCGCTCCTTTACGGGGGGTCGCCTGCTGTGAAAAGGTCAATGCCAAGCTCTCTTCCAGCGGGACACAGACCCTAGCAGGCTGCATGCGGGGTTTTCTGATCTCCTCCAGTCCCTGTAGCGTCGTGATTGTGAGCACCCTTGCCGTTCAAGTTGTGACCCCATCTCTTTGGGGTGGGGGAAGAGTTGGGCTGGGGTTGGTGGAGTTACCTCTGTGTGCCGACATCCCATCAATCTTCACCATGGCTGCTTGGCCGAGGAGCCCGTTGCCAGTCGAATTGTCGGCATGAAGGAGCACCGGGTTCATGCGGAGCGTGATGAGGTTACGAACGAATTCGTGTCGGTCGTGATACTGCAGCAAAGCAATGAGTGGGACACGCCTTGCCGTGGCAATGCGCTTCTGCGTGCTCACGAGTATCCTGCCGCCTCCTTGTGGTCGCGATATTTCTCCTCTGTGGCGGTGATAGCAGTGAAACTCCATGCTGCGGCGTGCTTAGGTGCATTCGCTGTAAAGCGCAGGTTTTGCTGCTGCCGTGCCATTGCTAGTGCAGTGCCTAAGATGGCCGGCCCCCATCGTAGACCACGTGCCTACCCCCCCCCTTCCCCCCCCATTCCCGGAGAGGTAAGCCCCCCCTCTCCACGGTGCCCCGTGCGTGGTCGATGGTCAAATTACTGAGGCAAGCAACGAATGAGTACGCCCCCTCCCCCGCCCGCATTGCCCCGTCTCGAAAGGGATGCGCGGTCAAATGACTAAGGCAAGCAACAAATGTGTACACCCCCCCCACCCCCCTCTCCGAATCTGACGCAATGTACGCCCTCTTTTCGCCCCATCTGCCCTTTTCGCAAAATCGGTCGTGTTTTCGCCTCTGCTCGTTTTTTTTGTTGTGCTCTCGGAAAACAGCTCTGTTAGAGGCGATGTTCCTGAGACGAAGCTATCGACGTACTACCTTGACGACAACATGCGGATCAGCCGAACGCCGGACGACCACGTGTTCGTCTACGTAAGGGCTGCTTAAATGGCGGCCCCTGCTTCTTGTTGCGAATCTCCTCGTCGCTGTATCGTATCGTTGGCGGAGGCGGAGTGCTGTCCGAGCGCATACAGTAATAATAATGTTACATATTTTTTTCTGTGCCTCCATTCCCATGTGCGCAGGCTTGCAGACTAGTTTTTAAGAAAAGGGTGAAACTAGTACTGCTGTATATTACACAGGTGGTCCTGCACTTGTAATTTTTCTCTGGTGTAATATACTACGTGCAACAATTCGGAGGCGGTGTGTACACGTATTTCATGTTCGCACGAGGATGAAAGTGTGGATGGATGCCCTCTACGCGGAGCCCTAGACGTGTGCCAGTGCCGTTCTCTCTCTGAATTGGCCTATTAATACACGCCGGACGGACTCGCGATGCCTTACGATCGACCCATTTTTTTTCTAAGAAGCATAACCGGTAAGGTGACTGGCTCAACGGCTGGCTTCTCCTCCTGTATGTACTCGTACAACTTTACGCCACTTGGGGCATACTCGAAGCTTTTCAGTACGTACCGCTAAAAAAAATACCCCAAGTCCGTTTCTACGTACTACTGGTAATAGTGTGTCCCCAAAACGTATGTACGTGCAGTTGGCAAGGGGTGGCATGACCGTGGGTGTGCGATACGACCAGGAAAACAGCAGCGATTTTATTTTCGAACCCCATATATCTACGGCCCGGACCCCGGACCCCGCTCTTTCCGGAGAGTACTATTATTGCTCGTGTTGACGCACTGGTGCACGGTCTGAGAAGGTAAGGTGTCGTTGATGATATATTCTAAAATAGATGACGAGACGGGCAATCACAGTCGCAGCCATCCCCACGCCCTAACTCGGGGTCGCATGGAGGACACATTTATCATCATTAATACACATCGAATCGATCATCGTGTCACCAGGCAAAGGACCCTGCTTTGGGGATTTTTTGGGAACCCGCTATCATACCACATACAATACGTATGAAACGGTATACTCGCGTACGAGTACTACTCTTGTGTGACGCACAACATACAGGCAGTAGTACGTACCGTAAAACGTCGACTATAACGAACATCACACGATCGAACGGTTCCCGTGAGCATCAGCCTCCTCTGTTCTTAGTTTTCGAGGCGAAATAGTTGTTGCGCGGGCGCAGCTTTTTCGGGTGAAAATGGTTGTTGAGCGCAACAGGCGCCGGAAGGCCTTTTTCTAGGTGTATACGCACGTACATATGCTACGATGTGAAAACCGAATAGGAGGTGCGAGCGGGTCTGAGCGCTCAAGACTGGAAGGTTTCAAGGTTGCACACTACGGTCCGACCATGATCTATCTATCTATCTACTGCTGCTGTAGATCATCTATTACGGGGGACCCTAGTTAACAGGACCTATGGTGTACATGAAAAAACTATATATTTAACCATTTTTACTAACAATATTTGGTCCTGTTAACTATGGACCCCCGTAATAGTTTCCCCCGCCGTTGCGAGAGGTTGTACAGGATCTGCATACTGTGCTAGACGTGTCCCACCCGCCAAACATGGGCTAGGCCATGCATGATCGCGAATACATCTGCTTTGAGACTGGGAATATACGACCTGTCAGTATTAATAGTTGTTCAAGGTTGGGTCAAACCTCAAATCCCTCGCCCCTCGTAATATCCTGTTCATACACTTCATACAAGGCATCATACCCGTATCATAGATACCAGTACGCTGCATTGCGCGTAGAGGGGTTGCCCTGCGACTGGATTCCAGTTACGCGCACTTGTACTTCGAGCTTCGCTATCATTACCACGCACATGGGGTCGCCAACGGGCCAACAGGGCATGGTTTTACTCACGTAACGGACACACGTTGAAATCACATTTACCTTGACTGAATGAAACCGATACCCCACACCCGACAACGTTTCCATGTTCTGTTTGTACGTACGTGTATTTTCGTATTTTCCTCTACTTTGTTGAAGATGCTAGTTTTGCCACTACTGTAATACTGGATGTATTTAAGCACGAGCACGCCACAATCCAGCAACGAGGCAACCTACCTCCTCTGTCGTCCTCTGTCTCTGCCTCTCGCTCAGACGCTCTGCTCGTTTCCCGTTTCTCGTGCTTTTCTTTTTAAAATAACCAAAAAAGCCTCTTTATCGTTGTAACTTCTCCACCAGTTAGAGGCATGATAACATGACAACCAAAATATCAAAGTAGCACCTTCGAGGCCGGTACAGACCTGCGGCTTTGTCCTATACCGAGCGCGCTGCCGTGACTTGGATTCATCGACTGCGTGTTACTGCAGATTCAGGATAGTCCTTTTGGCCTGAGGGATCAACGACCTGGCCACTACGTACGAACCACTTTGTAAAAAAAAGAGGCAGACGCCAGCAGCCAGCTGATCAATGACGATTTTCTACGCTCGCGGGTCTCCTGAGGAGGTGATCACTCCACGCGATGCAAAGGAAGCGCTCGATGTGGTCTTCGAGAAGCTGGGCAAGAGGTGTGCATATGTGCGACACGGAGATGAAGTTGTGGCTTGTGCGAAGGAGAGTGCCTTGAGCCGAGCGGGCGCGGATGAGCACTGCGTGCGTAGAGCCTCTTGAGCCGTCTCTAGGCGGGCGCTTGCTGTCCCTTGGACGCTCGACATGGCAGCGTATCTCTGGTCGGTATCATAGCACTACTCACACCTACCCGTGACACGCGTGTCGTATAGGTAGTCTACTGGTAGCGAACTCTACCTTGTATACGAGCCAACACAGGGTGCCTGTCACAGTCTTGCGCCAACTTGCTGCACTGTTGTCCGATTTCTTGTCGGTGGTTGGTGCTACCGCCTACCAGGTACGTAAATCGACCACAGCAACTATAGTACTACTGCTGTACCAGGTAGTATATAATAGTACACGAGTAGCTGAGTTTGTTCTTGCTTGGAGATGATCCGCAACTGCTGTTGAGCATCCAACCTCCGTGTATTCTATACCTTGTCCCTGACACCAAGAACCAGGTACTCGTATATACAAAGCTGCAATAGCACGAGTATGGCATGATACTGCCGTTGATCTGCAGCAGGGTGCATGCACAGGTTATATATAGGCTCCAGGGCTTGAGACTTACTTGTCAGGCGCTTCGGTTAGCGGAGAGGTAGGTACTCGTAGTGCGAAGCTGCTACTACTGCGGCGAGGGTTTTGCAAGTGTGCTCGTGCGTACGTCGACTGCCGGCCTTCAAGACGGCCTTCAAAACCTCAGTACATAGTGAAGAACGAATACCTGGTAACCGCAAGACAGCGGCCTGGTCGTATGCATGGGTCCCAAGCGGGCTATTAATGGAAAAACAATGCCCTCTCTCAAGGACCTGCTTATCCTTCCTCCCGCCCCCCCTCTTGCCGCCGAGCACCCACCCCACCCCACCCCACCCCTCCCCCGCCTCCGACTTCAGCTGCTACAATTTGCTGCCGCTTCTGCTGTCGCCAATGCCTGTTATTACTGTTAATGCTAATGTACTGCTATTGCCGCTCGCTGCTACTGGTGCTGCTACTGCTGCTACTGCTACTGCTAACACTGCCGCTGCTGCAGGGAAAAGGTGTGCATCGTCCCGCCCGACCACACGCGTTTCCACTCCCGAGCCGGCATGCTGACGCAGCTAGCGTACAGGCACTACGGCGACGCCGTCAAGGACGTAATGCCGGCCTTGGGGAGCCACGAACCCTTGACGGAGGAGGAGCGGGAGCGGATGTTCGAGATCGTTCCAGCGGAGCTTTTCCGCGTCCACGACTGGCGGAACGACGTCGTGACGGTGTGTGCAACGCTACGCGCCTCCTCTATATCGAATCGACTACTCGCATTCCGTCCTTGGAAAAAAGTGGCGATACAGTAGTAGCGCCTCGCACTGGGGGGGGGGGGGGGGAGGGGGGTAGTAGAAACAAAGAAGCTGAAAGTGCTGACCTCAGCGAGTAGAAGACAGCACGATATGTAGCGTTGGTACGCGTTACCTCTCATTAAATAGCCGCCCGAAGGGTATTGACAATCCAAGCGCACCGCATACAGCGTCCGCCCCCCTGACAGCCTCCCACCACTCCACACCCCCCCCCCCCACCCCCTCGATCTCGCTCCTGCTCACGATCGCTGGAACTCCGTACCCCCGCCACCCCTGCCCGTTCTGAAGGATAGATAGGACACGTCCCGGCACCGGTGGTAAAGGAAGCGTCGCGCGGCCACCTTGATGTCCCCTGGCCGGCTCAGCTCAACCACCTCGTCTGGGAGGGGGGGCACGACCTAGTTCTTTCGATCGGGCAGGTGCATGTAGTGTCCCTTGGTGCACTCGCAGGTGACGTGCGCTGCCTCGCCACGCCCCAGTTTGTGATCCGGCTTGATTGAGCGACAAAAGTTTTCCGCAAGCTACGAAAGCGCGGTGTGGGTGAATTTTGGGGAGAGTCGTCGTTGGAATCGATCGTTGGGCGCGTGACACCGCATAGGTGGTCATGAGCGGCGTCAGTAGGTTCCCTGGCGGGTGCGTGCCTCTGTTGACGTGACAATTGGCCACTTTCGTTACGTACCAAAACGCTGAACAGTCGGTTACTTGCCCCGGTGTGAATCTCGCGCGGCTCAGAGCAAGGGCGGTCTCTGCTGGAAGGCTGCCGCCGCGGACAACGTGAACGTGCACCTGCTTCCCGCCGTGCTCAAGTTTTTTGCGTGAGCTGTGTTGACCCTGCCTTGTAGACGGTACCTTCAATGCACCGAAGCATCTCCTTCCACTTTGATGTTTCGCTGGGATGAACTGTGGATGGAGCTATAAGCTGTGCCGCACAAGGGAGGGGGGTGTTGTTTATGTAACGAAGACGCTAGAGAACGGGTTTGAGCTTCGGCCACAACCACGTGGATGCACACGTTAGCGGGACGCGCGCGTGTTGCTCAACTTCAATCCGGCGACACACCCAAGGACCTCTACTCTGCCGGTGAAAAGGTTGTTGTCGTTCTCAGCTTAGATATCGTCCGGGGTTCATCATTCGATCTCCGCCCTATTAATAGTGCGTGCCGAAGACGGGCATTGATGTTTTGGCGTTGAAGTACACCTAGCGCGGCGTGTTCACCGCGGAGGTACCCCTGTTTCCCCCCCCCGCCAATGGCCCCGTGCCTTTCAAGGTTGTGCCGCACGAAGTCATGGGCATGTCCAACTTCAACAAGAATCTCTTCGTGGGGCTAGGAGGTAAGGAGGCGATCGACCTCTCGCACTTTATCGGCGCGTGCTACGGAATGGAGAAGATGTTGGGCAGGGCGGATAACCCGTTGAGGCGGATACTGAACCGAGCCTCGGACGACTTCTTGACGAAGCTCCCCCTGGTGAGGCGACCGGCAGCGCTCGCGCCTCACTGCTGCTGTGCTTGTTTTGCTTGCTTTTCCTCAGTCGTTCAAATGCTTGAGCCTGCGTGTACATCGCGCACCTGTTGTGTGTCGTCTTTGGAAGGAGCTGGCGCGCTTTCCCTTCATGAAGTGGCTGCTGCTGTAGAGTCGTCTCAGCTATCACGCGGCTGGAGGCAAAAAAAAAAACATTGTTGATGTTGATTGGTTTGAGCTGAAGTTGAGATTGAAAAATGATGTCCTTTAATTTCTGGTCGGCAGATGTGTTGCTGGGAGTTCGAGTATGGTTGGGATAATCCCGCGGCTTCTGTTGGTGGTGTCCTTCTTCCTCTCCATTCTGGAAGGTGCATCGTTTACTGAGTCTCTCCACAACAACTTGATCGATCTCCGTAGCTGGTTGTCAAATGGTCGCACCCGCACACCCCCTCCCACCTCGGCCTCACGATTCAACAGCTGGAAATGTATATATTGTCTTCGAGGTATACCGTTTCCTGGACTCGCCGCTCCCTTCTGATGCGGTCTATTGGGTATCCGCGTGTCAGTTCACCTGTTGTAGCGCGATCAGGGGCGTGTGGTGATTGGCCTCAAATGCCACTAAAACGCAAACAGCTGTCCTGATCTCGGGACTCCGGCAGGTGTACATCCTCACGGTTATAGGGCCTACGGGCAACGGCGGCGGGCTGGCGCTCCGAGGGCTCTTCATCGGCGACGATGAGGAGTGCTTCAAGGCTGCATCGAAGCTATCGCTAGAGGTCAACTTCACCCTTGTCCCAAGACCCATCCAGAAGGTACGATTCGCGGCTAAAATGGATGTCGAAGAAAACGACGGGGGTGCATGTTTCTGGGGAGCCTCTCCGCCCGTCACACTTGCCCCGATGTAGGGGGGGGCTTCTCTTGTGCCTATGTTTCTAGTTTTTTCGTTCGGTGTATCTCCGTAGCCCGAAAAAAAGCGATTGGGGGAGAGACCTCGGGCTCCTGGGACCCAATCAGGCTGGTTCAAGCAAAACGCCCTAAAACTGTGTCCGCCACGCAGGCCGCATGCAATAGCTGCTCGAATATCACATGCTCGGTATCATATTTGCCGCCATATGGAAAGTGGAAAAGAGTAACGCAGCTTTTTCATTTTGTTAAGAGCCTAGAGCTGGCGCTAGCGGCGGAGAGGTGTCCCCACCGACCGCAGGCCTTCAAGAAGGTCAATGATAGTCAGGCGCTTCCGTAAGAAAACATGCTATTTTCATCTTTTTTTCGACACGAGCCGGTGCCAGGTTCTCCAGGGCATGTCTGTAAAAGGTTGCGCACGAATACTCGCACAATTGAGTATATACAGTAGGACCATGATCAAGTCGTTGTATAACGCTTGAAGTTGAGCCAGCACTGGAACTAGGTATTTACAAGGCAACGACGTCAGTTATTCATTTTTCAACACAAAAATTGAAAGGTCCATGCCGTTTTTGAGAGATACCCTCATTTTTTTTTCCAGATGTGTTCTATGAGCCCCTGTCGATCCGTTAACGCTCGGCAGTGGGTCAGGTCGGCAGGGGCTCACAGAACACGTCTGGAAAGATTCGACCTCTACCTCTAAACAACGGCGTGGACTCCGACGCTTGATTAAAATTTTGAATTCAGCTTGAACCAGCTCTTAGGGAAAAACTGTGGTTCGTTTTGCTTGTACATACACGTTCCAGCGATGGCCATTTTTAGTTTTCGAACCGACAACAAAAAATTGAGTACAGAGAACGCTGGAGTGCCCACCGCCGTCGCGCTCGCTTGCATGTTAGAGGCGAGGGTCGTCTCCAGCAACAGAGGGATCGACTCCTCTCGCCAGGTGCGCTCACGGTAGCCGTCATCGTGTTTATGTAGACGGGCAACATCACGCTCCGTGCTCGATCTTGGCGGCACTCGCGGCCTTCATCCTGCCACACGGCAGGTGTGCGGCGGTCTTGGCGCTTGACGTTGTAGAATGTTCGAACCGACGTCGCCTTGCTCACCGGTTGTAGCCGTTCGTCCCCATGGCCATGGCCAGGCGGTGGTCTTTCTAGACCGAGATGAGTTCAAGTCGACGTGGCTGGGAAACAAGAGCATCTACCGGACGAGAATGGCCATGGCAAACGGGGGGGAGCTCATCGTCATGGCCCCAGGTGTCAACAAGTTCGGAGAAGACCCCGGCATCGACAGCCTTATTCGGCAGGTTAGTTTTGTGTGTGTGTCGACGTCGTCCACGCTGTGTGCTTGTCGCTTGGGGCACGCGGCTTTTCCCTGTGTCTTTACCTGCTGCAGGCAGTCGCAAAACGAGACTCAAATCTGTCGAAAGCGTACCCGAATCCGTTGTTGGCTTCCCTGTACTCAACCGGAGTCTCCTTGCTGCCGACCCCAATCCCGCTTGATTGACGAAAGCGTTGCCTTGCTCGCTAATGTGCAGCTGCTGGGAGGGATGGCTATCGATCGGTCGTCATTTTTAGACGTGACCTGGGCGGTTTCAGGGTTGGAGAGTGTCCCGCACAAGGACAGCGCTCGCCGAGTGAACTTGACGTCGATCCCCACTCGCTGAAGGTGTTGTGGTTAAGCGCGGTGGCCGGTGTACCTGGTTTGGTTTGTTATGCAGGCCTGCGACAAAGGTAGACGAAGCCTGGCCTGGTGGCCTAACCCCCCCCGGCCCGAGCGCTCGTGATAAGTCCCCTCCCGCCAGCGAAGAGGGTATGGAACCCTCGTTGCGATCTCCTGTACCTCCAAAAGCAATTGTTCGACCCAACCTCGCCGTAGGGATGCGACGTTGGCGTCAGTCAAGCGTTGAGCGCGAACATGTAATCCGTACCAGACACTCAACCCCCCCCCCCCCTCCCCCCCCTGGTGCAAATGATGTCTGCCTGGTCGGTGAAAATCCAACGTGCTCCGTCCCAGCTTTCTATTGATGCGAGGGTCTATGGTCTTACGACTACGGCCATGCATAACATGAGTACACCCCTTCTCCCCCCCCCCCGGCACTCCGTTTTTCGTTCGATACGCGGGCTCAGTTTGGCTACCGCACGACCCCAGAAATAATGGCGCTCCTCAAGAAAACCCTGGAGTTGCGGGAGAGTCTCAGTGCCGCGGCGCACCTCATCCATGGCTCGTCGGAAGGCCGCTTCACCATCACCTACTGCCCGGGGGGCTTGACACGCGAAGAGGTGGAAGGAGGTGAGGCTGAGGGAGGCTGAAAGGGGGTGGGTGTTGGGGAAGTGTTCTGCTCCCGCCGAGGCACAGGCGAGGTTATATCGGGGATCATAGGATGGTTGTAGTTCGCTATCGTTTGTTGTTGCTGTTACTGCTACCGCTGCAGCTGCATGTTTGGTCGTCATCATGTTGTTCTGAGTTTTTTCTGTTACACCCGGAGAGTTTAAACGTGTGCTTACGCTTCAACTCACCTCCAGGTATGTTGTGCGTTGAGATTACCGCATTGCGCGGGAGTGCCGATAAGCGATGTGTTTGCCGGCTGTTGCCTAATCTACGCCCGATGTGCACGTGGTGCCTCCTGACCGATGGGATGCACACTGGGTAGGACACTGGGTAGGCGAATGGGGTTGTCTTGTCAGGGAGATAAGATTTGTTTGGAGCACACCATTTTGCGACCTGATACCTGGTGCGTCACAAGGAAAGCTCCTCGAACTTGAGTAGCTATGTTTCCAAACCCCGGAGTATTTATGCACGGCGCCGCACGAGAAAATCACAAGGCCCAGTACTCACAGTGAACTCGACTACCTACCGCGCTGCTTCCTCCGCTCACCGTCTCCTTGCCCGGCTTGCTAAACACGTCGTCTTACTTCGCCATCGCCTTCGTCATACCCAAGTGGGCTTCAATTACGCCCCGCTTGTCGAGATGATTGAGCGGTACCCGCCTTCTGAAATGAGGGAAGGTTTTAATGACAACGGCGAGGAAACCGTGTTTTACGTGTCTAACCCCGCCCTCGGACTGTGGGCGGTAAGAGAGCGTCTCATGGCGGAGGAGGGGGAGGATGAAGAGGAGGGGGGGGGTCGAGCGAGTACGGGTGGAGAAGATGGCGCGCGGGGGGGACGACCAAAGGAAGGCGGTGAAGCCGACGGGGATGGGGTCAAGGTGTCCCCGGCGTGATCGGCGTGGCAGCGGTTCCTTAAAAAAACGCGGCGATGTCGAGTTGTATACAACGTCAGATGTTTTTTTTGTGCGCGAGTAAAATTGTTTTTTTCGACGTCGCCTTGCTCAGAGATTTGCTGCGCATGAAGGAGGACCAAGACAGACCGCTTTTGGACGTACGTCAGGCGTGGCAGGTGTTTTTTCTTGCCACAGTCCGCCCTGGATTGGTGGACTAATATACGTTGTTTTTTCGGTTTTTATCATGTCGGTCGAGGGTTTCCATCTCTTCCGGAGCACCGGCAAGTGCTTCGCAGCGTATGTGCCTGCAGTCATCGCCCACCATCTGCTCTGTACTGCAAATAGATGGGCGCGTCTGCATCACCACGATAAACGTGTGCTAGGGTAAACATCCCGCAGCTAAATTTTGACAGTGGCGGGAACCTTCCCCGCAGACAGGGAGTCGCAACTCCGACTGATGCACTGCAGCCAAGATGAATAACATCATCCGGACCCCCTTGGCAAAAGCAAGCTTAGCCCTTTCAGAACTGCAGTCCCGTTTTGGGGAGAGTTCACTCAAAGTTTAAGTCGTTCGTCCCCAAAACGGGACTGCAGTCCTAAAAGGGTGAAGGAAACGCCTACAGCCGTCAACACGGCAGCTTGCATTTGATTGGCGCCCGGTGTCCTCGCGACCAAGTTCCACGACTTCGGCGCTAAAGCGCACCTTTCGCCGTCTCCGGAAGGTCGCCCCGACTTGCTCCCGCTCGAAACGTAGTGCACAGACAGTTGGCTAACGCCAACAAAGCTCAGTCGAGATATCCAGAAGAAGCAGCGATTGCCAACCAGCACGGGCACTTATCTGTCAGTCAAGCGTCCAGACTTCCGCCCGGGCAGTGCAGAGCATGACGACCCCCGCCCAACCAAGCAAGTTTAAGACGACGATGCAACTAAGGAGGCGGAAAAGTAGAAGAGGGAGGGGAAAAGGGGCGGGAGCGAGCATGCCTTTCGTGGCAGGCCTGCCCGTCCCACCAAGTGTTAGACTGACAGCCAACCACCGTTCGCGGAACTATACCCTCACCCAAACACGAGCATGGCGCAAGACTTTCAGGCGCGATTTTCTGGATGCCCCCTACACTCGAAAGGCAGGGGGGGGGGACGGTGCGAGATTTCAGACGCGAATTTCTCGATGCCCTGTAGCTAGCTAGACTCGAAGACTCCACGACCAAACTCTCCTACGAGAACAGACCCCGATTCACGATTCGAAACCCCCTGCGAAACACGCCAGAAAGGCCGAAACAACACAAGCAACACAAAGTTGGCTGGCCTACCTTCGTCTTCGGCTTCTATCGCCAAGACCTGCGTGTGAGTGCGGCTCGGTACGTGGTCGGCCCTACGCTCACAAGAAACGACTACGAGTACTCGTATTAATACTCGAAACTACCACGGCACAGCAGTAGTATTAATAGTAGTATCTGACCAATCAAACCAGCACTAAAAAAAGCTGAACCATTGGACTGCGAAACAGCCGAAACGAACGCGTCATTGATACGAGCATGTGCAGGACGGCCGCTGAATGCTCAGACGGACATCCTCAGCACGGGTGCTTATTTGTCAGCCAGGCGTCCAGAATCCCACCCGGGAAGTGAGTACAGGACGATGATGCAGGCACCAGAGGGGGGGCTAGAAAGGGAAAAACGGGCGGGAGGCGGGAGCGGGAATGCCTTGCGTGGTAAGCCTGCCCGTCCCACCTAGTGTTAGACTGACAGCCGAACACGGTTCACGAAACTGCAGCACACCTTCCAGGCGTAAATTTATTGTGCCCCCCCCTCGCTATACTCCAAGATGAAACCACTCACCTCGCCCAATTTTTCGCGGAGTTTTTACGCACCAGTACTTTATTTAACTTTTTTTTATGTTTTTCCCTGCGACGATGTAGCAGATGTCGAGAATCGAGGGAAAGAAAAATAAAAACAAAAAACCGAAACCGAAACCGTATCTGAGCATGCATAGCCACAAATGGAAACCCTTTTTCTCCACAGATCAGGCAGCGAGAGGGAGGGTTGTCTCGCAGCAGGGCTGCTGGTTTGAGGCGAAGTGCTCGCTCAGCATCACCGATCCTTGGGCGCACGCGACTTGAACCCATGGAGGGTCGGTTAAAACAAAAGCTGCGAGGTGCAGACGGGTGAGCAGTAGGCATTCAACCCGAATTCGACGGTTGACTCTTTGGCAACCTGCACGCACAGCTGCAGCAGAGCGGGATCAAGGGATGCTCTTCTCATTCCCGTGCGTACCCGGTGCCCAGCGACAGTACTGGAACATACCCGTGTATTTCACAACATGGAGAGACATGCGTGACTGGTGGAGCCCTGCTGAGCCCTCCCACATGTGCGCGTGCCTTACTCACTCCCCTTGCGTGCGAGCGTCTTGTCTACAGAGTAAAAAAATATCAAAATATCGATTTCCTTCTCCCTCTGTTCCCAATTTCCGTTTGTTCCAGCGTGTTGTGCTGGCGGTCGAGACATTTCCTCCTGGACGCTCCATCGCGGTCGCTCGCTGTGACGGAAGCTGGCGACGGATTTGGCGACAGCGGCGGAAACTTGTCGAGCTGGACTGCTCCGGGCCCCTCGGAGGGCGATCCGCCAGGACTCTCGGTGACTCGGGTGAGGCTGGAAACATGTGGAATTGGCGAGCTTTCGTTGAAGCTGGGCGACCGGTAAACTGCGAAACCTTACGTGAAAATCGTGGATGTGTGTAAAAATGAAAATACCAGATGGCACAGGGTCGTAAAGAGTATGACTTCGAGTACGTACACAGCAGTGTACACATGTACGGGTACTCGCGAGTACGGTAGTCTACAGCTTACAGCAGCAGCACATACAGCAGTACGTAGTACACGCAGCGTTAGTACCGGACCTCCGATAAGAAACCGGGACACCGACCCAGGCTACGTACCTGCGGTAGATTTCTCATTCGAGAAAAGGTGCGTTCCACACTATTTTCAGTACCATAACCACTCCCGAATTCCTTGTTTCCCCTGATATGCCCTGAGTTTCTTATGGGCCTCTCCTTTTGAGAGGCCCGGTACTGCTGTGTCAAGGAGCACGTGTATACCAGTATAAAACAGCAACAGCACAGCACCAGTACACAAGACGAGTTATGCGCTGCTGGCTGTGCTGCTGCTGCACTACTGTATGTCATACCAGTACTGCTGCATGGTAGTTCGTGCGTACCGTAGTGTGTCGTGGTGAACGTAGACGATCAGGTGTCCCAAGGATCACACCCGCTTTCCCTACGTACGTACGCGAACTCGTAGGGTTGAGAAAGCTGCGTCTCCGATGCGCCATACTGGTACACCTTCCGCGATGGGAACGCCCATCCTATTCAGCGCCATGAATAATACCATGTATTGAAGTGCGCTCTGCAAGCTGCAGCACCGGCCTCTGAGCTCGCTGCTGCTGCTGCTGCGGCTCAGCAGTGTCTCGTCTTCAAGCAGGGCATCCAAGAATGACAGCGGCCGTAGTTGTTACATTCGTATGCATACGCTCGTACTCGTGCCCGGTACGAATGTATACCACGTGTGTACACCTGGTGTACTGCTGAAGTTTTGGTCAGATTGTAAGATACGACGCACCCGTAGCCAAGTGACTATAAAAAATACCTGGTAGACTATTAATAGTGGGAATTCTTTCGGAGATGGTGGCGATCGACCCAGTTTATACTTTCGACTTTGAACGGGGTTTCCTGGGTTGCACTTGGTTCCCGAAAGGGTCGATATTCGGGGGCCTGCCTAATTGCAGAGTATACTATTGATGTTAAGAGCGCGTGGAGACCTTGATAGCGCACGAAGCGATTTCGAGACTGGCCACAATTCGGAGACTGGCCGCGATTCGGAAGGCTTTGTAGACGTAGATGCCAGGGAGACTTTGGCCCAGC
The DNA here is from genome assembly GCA_031213475.1 of Nereocystis luetkeana. NCBI lineage: Eukaryota > Phaeophyceae > Laminariales > Laminariaceae > Nereocystis > Nereocystis luetkeana. The sequence goes on from JARUPZ010000031.1 coordinate 1,378,243, forward strand.
TTCAACAATCTTGTTGGAATATACACTTGGCTTGAATGAAACCCTAACCTTTCACACCTCTGACAGATCAGACAGATCATGATCTATCTATCTACAGATACATGATCTAGTTCCTCACCTGCCGTTGTGAGAGGTTGTGCAGGATCTGCCTTGTAGGGCAGATCCAACCCAGGAAACATGTCCCATATCGTGCAGAGTATACGAGTCCTACCCGACAACATGAGCTAGATCATACACGATCGGGAGCAGATCTATCTGCCTTGAAATATAGATCATGAACTACTGTGGGAGGGATCTATCTGAACTGTCCGAGGTGTGTAACCTTTCCCCTATAGCAACCCTAACCCCGACTGCCTGGGAAATTTCTTGGGAGGAATATGCAATGAGAAGCTACAGCGGTAGTATGGACCATCAACCATTTTATCAAAGCTGGGGCGAACCGTAAACGCTGTCGGCTTGTGTGTCTCCCCACGCCAGCAGAAAGTACCAAGCAAGAGAGCAAGCAGGCAGGCCTGTAGTCGCTCCTATTTGTGGCTTGCGCGGTGTTTTACGTACTTCGAAATCAATGAAACCAACGGTACTGATTTTTTTCCCCGGGGCAATGGTCAGGTCTCGCTGGAAGGCGCGCGGTTCGCGAAGGCGTGGACAGGCATCAACGTCTTCAATGGGTGCGGCTTCGATCTCGTCTGGGCTAGCGGCCGCATCTGGTCGCTCCTGTGCGAGGACCCTCGAACCAGAAAGTCTTGGGTGAGCGAACAAGAGGGGGGGGTGCTGTCTTTCCCACCCGATGCGCGAACGTTTCGCGAACGCTTTTCGAAAACACCGTTGGCTTTGTTTTGGTTGGCGCAGATCGTGGGCCGTGGATACAAGTAGTGCTCCCCGCGGACCAAGGAAAAGGAAAATGAGCAAATAGGGAAAGTCTGTATCTTCTCGTGCGGTACCAGTACATGGTAAGGTTGTGTGTACTGCAGGAACAATCAGTATTAATAGTGACTTCTTGTGAGAATGTGACAGCCGACCTCGCACCCTTCCGCATCGCCTCGAGAACGTAAAAAATTGTCACTCGAGCTCTCGCGCTTTTCCCCCGCGCAACTTGGCAGGAAAACGCTTATTTTTTTCACATATTTCTACAAAGTCTTGTTAAGCCGCATCGATTACAACTCTTCGTCCCGATGATACCGGCGGAGTCATTTTCTGGGGAGGCAAGATGGCACCAAACCGCACTTTACACCTGCTCCTTGTAACACGCTTAAAGTGCCCATCACCATCCGTCTCCAGGACCAGTGCGATTGCAGTTGACGCGGTATGCTAACATTTGGTATACCTTCCCCCATGCACGTATTGCACCGCCTGCGATGATCGCCCCGCCCGACGCAGGTGGACGCTCTCAACTTGTGCGTCATGGACTCGGGCGCAGAACCCAGCAAAACCGCCGAGGGGGGAGGGAGTAGAAACCCGGCCCCGCCCATAGGTTTCCGCCTGGAACCGCCTCGAAACGCGTCACGGGAGACGGCGGCGAGTTATCGCGAACCACCAGAAGCGCGCCCTCCTGTTTCTTCTTCTTCTTCTCCTCCTCCTCCTCCTCCTCCTGCGAGAAGAAGGAAGGATGTGTCGACTGCGGGCGGCCATGGTGAGTTGTTGAAGGGTGGTGACTGCTTGTTCGACGACGAAGAACAAGAGATTTCTTCCAGCGCTTGGAAAGGGACGCGACGGCGGCGCAATGAGGAGGTATCTCCCACCTCCGACGAATGGTTGCCACCACGCCCTCCACCACGCGATCGAACGATCGCGGGCTTGGTTGACGATGACGGCGACACCTCGAGCGACGGCCGGCGGAAGCAGCAACCGCGGGGGCAGCAGCCGCAGGGGCAGCAGCAGCAGCAGCAGCAACAGCAACAGCAGCAGCAGAGGCAGCGGCGGCGTCGAAAACGACAGGAGGAGGCCGCGGAACCCGAACGAGGCTCCGATACCCCGGGGTCCGCCGATTTGTCCTCGGTGAGCAGAACAGCGTGGGGTAGACGGGGCGGCGGAGATGAGGGTCGCCGAACGTTGGGTGGTAGAGCCGAACTATTTGGTGTTGGTGGCAGTGATGGTGTTGGTGTTGGTGTTGGTAGTGGTGGTGGTGATGGTGAAGGTGTTGGTGGTGTTGGTGGTGTTGGTGGCATTCGTGGTGGGGGGGGTGGGGGTGGCAAGGGCAAGGGTAGGAGAAGAACGGAAAATAACAGGGCGCGCGAGAGGAGCGAGGCGCTGGCGAAGGCGAGCGCGGCGACCTGGGATCAGTTCCAGCAGCTCTTGGAAAGGTCCCGCGAGTCAAAGGCTCGCTTCGACAGGAGGGTGGACTTAGCCGCGGAGGCGAGGGGTGGTCCACGCGTTGCGGTACGGTCACCTTCTGCCTCCGGCGGCGACGGAGTCCGCGGTGCCAAGCGTTCCGAAAAGGCCTGCGTCCCCGAGGAACGGCCGAGGCTGCCCGTGGGGTCTCCGGAAGATGCTGAGCGGTTGCGGGCCTCTCGCGAAGGAGTAGCCGCGGCGACGGGCGATTTATGGACTGGTATGGCCGGAAGCACGGGCGGGTCGTCCACGGACCGCGTGTCGGCTGCGACGTCTACGTCTTGCACTGGAGATTTTGGCGGTGGCGGCAGCGGTGACACCGGGGGCGGTGTAGGGGGGGGAAGCTCTGGTGGTCGAGCGATTGTCGGCCGCACAGTGGCGATTCTTGCTCAGAGCTGTTGCTTGAAATCTGACTTGGGTGACGCGGAGCAGAGCCGTATTTCGGCTGCGACAGACGTGGAGACGAGCTTACTCCTGTCTGGTCGCGAAACGTCAGCAGGGGAAGGAGCAGGAGGAGGAGGAGGAGGAGGAGGAGGAGGAGGAGGAGGAGGAGGAAAAGGAAGACACGGAGGAGGAAGACACGGAGGAGGACACGACGATTGGCAAGAACAACGACGACGACACCACCCGTCTCCTACCGGAGGCGGCCGCATCCGCCACGGCGAACAAACGGACGAAGACAGGGAGGGGCTGAAGCGACCGGCCTCGGCTCGAAAGGTTGATGCCCCTCTACACCGAAAGACCTTCCCCCCCACGGAGGAAGGTTCCGCCGCGCGCCTGAACCAGCTCGAGGCGGAGGTACAGAAAGCACGCCTAGAGGTCGCGGCCGCAGCAGAGACGGAGGTCCTCCTCCGGCGGAAGCTGGCGGAGGCGGTGTCCGGTGCCGACTCCGAGGGGCAGCGGCTAAGGGGTGAGCTGTCTGCCCTTGTGGTGGAGCTGGGAGTGAGGGAAGAACGGGAGAAAGAGAAGGAGGTGGCGAGCGCGCGAGCGGGCGCTGAGTGGGAGAGGGAGAGGGAGGGAGAGAGGGAGCAGGCCGCGGCTGCTGCTGCTGCTGCTGCTGCTGCTGCTGCTGCTGCTGCTGCGACAGCGGCGGCGGAAGCGGTGGAGGCGGAGGAGGCGGTTCGGAGCCGTGGGGAGGAGAGGCTTGCGAGCGCCTTGGAAGCGGTCGCGAAAGCGGAGAGAGAGAAGAAGGAAGCTTTGCGGGAGAGGGAGGAGCTGGAGAAGGCGCTAGCTTCGGTAAGGGAAGGGGAAAGCGTGTAAAGTGATTTTTGCTTCGGTGAGGTGGGGTGGGGCGTACTCCTTAGTTGCTTGCCTTAGCCGTTTTCCCCGCTGACCACGCGTCCCTTTCGAGGCGGAGCGCCGAGTTTCAGCGAGGCGAGGGAGGAACGTGTTTTTAGCTTCAAATAGGAGGAGAAGGGGTGAAAGAGGTTTGTTTTTCTTCGGTCAGGGGATGAAGGCAAGGCAAGCGTTCGTTTTTCTTCGGTCAGGGGATGAGGGCAGGGCAAGCGTTCGTTTTTCTTCGGTCAGGGGATGGGGGAAGGGCAAGGGTTCGTTTGTTTGTGCTACGACTCCGTCCCGAAGCAGGAGTCTGAAGTTGCACTCTTCAGACGCCGAGCGCGAATGGGAGATAAAAGGTGCCTGCTAACGAGGGCACAAGACAAGAAGAGAGAAAACCGACTTGCCCCCACGTCTTCATGAAAACTTAAGCATCGGGGATTGGGGGGGGGGGGGGGGGGGGGGGGGTCGTCTTACGATTTTTAGAAATAGGAAACATGGCTTGTTTTTCGTGTTCCGTTTGGTTTCGGTATACCCCCCCCCGGTCTAGCTCTCGCAAATATAAGCGTGCTTCGTATCGTTATTTTTTTGTTTTGGGCACCCTCGCTGCTGCTGTTCCTACTGCTGTAGCTGCTGCTGCTGCTGCTGTCAATGTACCTCACAAAGCTAGGTTCTGTTGTGAAGGGAAAGCTGCAGTCGGTAACATGTCGCTGTTGACGTCGCTTCCGCCACGCGAAAACACGTTGGCGTGCCGCCTCGCAAAAATGGAGTGCCCAATTGCCGCTTGCGTGCCCCCCCACTCAAAATTATTTTGTCGCTGATTGCCCTGCTCTTCCCCGCTGCTTTGCGCGCGACCAATAGGAGATAAGCGAGCGAAAGCGTGTGAGCAGTCTCTTGAGCGAGTGCTCTCGCTCGGAACAGGTGTTGCGAGAGCGCTTGGAGGCTGCGGCGGGAGAGGGGGACGCCAAGGCTCGGCTAGCTACCGTGCGATCCGAGCTGGAAGCGGTTTCCCTCGAAAGGGATGCCTTGGTGAGCCGCGCCCGCTTTCCGCTATCCGTGGCCTAGCTTTTCCTTGCCTTGCCTTGCCTTGCCTTGCCTTGCCTTGCCTTGCCTTGCCTTGCCTTGCCTTGCCTTGTCGTTCGCGGTTCAAGCGTGCGTGTCTGTAGTGATAGGGTGCTCTCAAGGGAGTTAGGCGTATCATCGCCAGTTAGAATGCTCCTCGCGCGATTTTCATCATGCGGGCTGATTGTATTCCATTGGTGTCCGCACTGGTGCGGCAACAGAGTCCTGTTCCAGCGATTATTTCGATTCACTCATCGATTTATTGCACCTTCTACCCGCTCTCCACCTCCGGACGTAGCCGTGCTCGTAGCGCGTTCAATGCCCCGGGGGTAACAGACGCCGGATAGATTGTTATTGGGCCCCCTGTAGCGTAATGCAAGGGTAGAGGAAACCCACGCCCGTCGCAACTCAGGACCAGGAGAGTGGCGAGATTTGTTGATGCCTGGTGGATATGGCTTCCGCGCCCCCACCCGTCGGTAGGACAGCAAAGACCACCAAGGGTCCCTTTGTAAGTAGTGTACCAGTATAGACGGGGCGTGTATGTTAACTTAGCCGTTCCACTATTACGGGGGGCCATAGCGAATACCTGGCAGGACCTATGGTACACCCAAAACTCTATATAGAAATACTTACTTAGATCTCAACCCCTGAGCGTGCTCGGTTGGTATATCCCTGGCCTCTCAGAGCTCCCACTTCCAAACCGCCTCCTTTCATTACTTGCCGGACCTTTCCCGCAGTTCTTTGTTCTCTCGGTCCTTTCTTCCTTTTTTCTTCTTTCGTTTCGTGTGCGTGCGTGTACTCCGAGCACGGCATCGCGGGAGAACAAGGCACCGTCGAGGGTGTCAGCGGGTGCTGGCGGGTAGAGGGGGGGTAGAAAGGAGCGCGGTCACCGCTTTCGTGCCTAGGCGTCGCGTGTGCCTCGAGACACGAGGGATGCATGAACGGGCTTTGTCTGGCTTCCATTTTTGATTGTTGATAGAGTATGTACGAGTTATAATAAGGGTCGTTCGTCGGGACGGCAAGATAATATTCAAGCGGTGCTTATTTTTGCGACCACGCTTAAGTTGAAAGAGGCAGGTGTGCAGTTTAAACACCAACGTTATCGAGCTGGCGAACGACGGCCACGGTGAGCACCGGGCTTCACGCGAGGCGGGCGACGGGGCTGATTGTGGCAGAGAGTGATAAAAGCTTTACCCGGACCGAATCGGTAGCGAGGTGGCCGCGAGAGGGGCGGGCGGCGTACGAGGCTGAGAGAGAAGCTCTTCTGTGCGTTTTTTTTCTTTTCTTCTTTTTGAGCCGGTGCCGGGTGTAAGGTGTTCCAATCAGGCAGAAAAGTATTACACGAGAGGGGACGCGGATTTTTTTTCCTTTCCGAGTTTTCGGTTTCATCTTCATTGTTTTTACTGCTGTGTTGTGCTGTGCTTCCGCTTTCTTCGTACATACGAGTACAGACATAGAGCGAGCATATCGAATGAAGAAAATAAGTACATACAGTGGTATCCTACCTATGTACGTACGTACGGCATCCGCGACGCGAAGCGTATGTGGCATCCGAGCTGGCGTCGGAGCTTTTTTTTCCTAAAGCATGGCGGCGGGACTCTTGGCATTATCAAGTCGCCGGTTTGCAATTTCGACCTAAACTCAATCGTGGACCTCTGTCACTTCGCATAATTTGATACCTGGTATACTTTTTTATTTCCTGAGGGAGCGTAGCGGGCGGCGTAGGCCGCCCGCGGAGCGAAGCGCCTTGTATTTCCCTATTTTTTTCTAACAATATTTGGTCCTGTTTACTATGGTCCCCCCCCGTAATGGACTAATGCTCCAACATTTTCTCCCCAAACGCAGGTGTAGGTGTGTGTGTGTGTTTTTTTCCTGTGAATAAAAATGTTGAGTTCAGTCTTAACCCTCCGAATGCTGCGAGAATGAATACAGTACTCCCAACTCTTGACTCCAATTAGTTTGTCCTGTACGATTCTTAGGGGGGATTACCTCGTTTTTCAGTTTTTTTTTCGTTTTTCTTTTTTGAATTTTGTCGTCTCCGTCACGTCTCCTTCGGCGTTGCTTGCACCCGGCGCTGGCTGGCACCATCGACTCGCTGCGAAAAACACAAACCTCATCATTATATAGGCTGGGGAGCTGGACCAGTGCATCAGCCGTCTGGGCGGTCAGGCGAGGGAGGTGTCTTCCGCCCTCAGGTCGAGACAGCAGCGAGAAATCGCGGAAATATCCTCGAGGTGTGGCCCCAGGTCTAGGAACTAGGGAGATTGTCTTTTCGCTGCGCGTGCTTGCGGTCGGCGGCCGGCCTGGGCGCGGCGCCTACAGCTGTATTGATGTGCCACTCTGTCCGGAAAAGTAAGAAACATTCGAATATTAGCATGAACATTCGTATGCACGTAAGTGTTCCTATATTCCCGGACAGACCAATATATATATATATATATATATACATACATACAGCACGATCGACTTATCACACCAAGCTTTGCAAAATATGAGCTTTTGAGCGATTTTTTGATCTCACAGCTTGAGGTTCCTCACTTTTTGTTTCGTGTACAGCAGTGTTGGTATGTTGGTATGTATCGTACGTGCGAATGTAACGGCACTGTTGTTTCCGGATAGACTATTACGGAGGACCACAGTAAATAGGACCTACGGCACGCACAAAAGCCTATATATTTACCTGTTTTGACTATCAGTATTTGGTCCTATTTACTATGGTCCACCGCAATAGTATTCGTTTCTTATTTTTTTTTTTGTACGAGTATTTTTTTGGGTGCCCCATGGGTAAGGTAGGTTGGGTCGAGGATTTTCCTCGGGTAGGTAGGGGAGACGTGGGTGCCGCAGTCTTGCGCTCTTGCGAAGCATGCTTTGCTTCTGGTACACTGGTCTTCTTATCTCTGATGTCCCCCCCCCCCCCAAGTGGTTCTGTTTACTCCCGAAACGCGAAACGTGGGGGTGGTGGTGAAGGGCTAGGATTCTGGCTGCGAGCGAACGTCACGTTTGGAGCTCAGTCCTCCCAATCAACCCGTCCACATCTGCTTTGTCCGTGGGGTGTAGTTTTGCTTTTTTTTCAATCTTGGGGCTTTCCCGCCCCCGGGTACAGCGAGAGGGGTGCGGGTGCAGCACACCAGCAAGAAGCAGACCTTGAGAGGGGTATGGTTGGTTTTGACAACCGCCCATTTATCGTGTGAGCGCGCGGCTATATACGCTTTCGTTGGTTTTTCGTTACGTTTTTCCGGTTACGCTTTGTTACGTTACGTTTCAGGACCGTTCGCTTACGGTACGTTACGCTAGGGGACGTTACGCTACGTTACGTTACGTGGTGTCACGTCATGTTACGGCATGACGTGTCGTGTTATGTCATGTTACGGCACGCTATGTTGTGTTACGTTCCGGTGCCTTGTTTTTTCAGTACGGTTCGCTGTGATGCGTTACGGCACGTCGTGTTACGTTACGTTCCGTTTCGCCCAACCGCAGGTGCGAGATAGAAAAGGAGGCGTTGCGAGAGCGTTGCACCCTGGAGGCAGACGAGAGGTGGAGGGAGGAATCGCGATCGGCCTTACAGGCGCAGGAGGTGACGCTCAGGGCCGAGGCGACTGCGGCCGCGAGGCGCGAGGCGAAGGATAAGGATAAGCAGGTGGGCCACCGAGTAGCGCGGGGTAATTAAGAAAGAAAAGGTATTGTGGTTGAAAGGGAACCCCTTTTTTTTTCGGGCGCGTCAAGATCCCTCAACTTTTGCCCGAGTTTTTTTAGTTGCTCAGATGAGCTATTAGGAGACCGGTATTTCAGGGCGCGTCAAGTTAAGTCTGGCCAGTTTTCGTTTGTTTTGTTTGCACAAGATGCTATTTTCGAGCGCGTCCAATGACCTGTTACTTTTGGTTTATGGTATTTCTGCACGTGTTTTTTTTTACTTTGCAAATATTCTACACCTCGGGCAGACCAGATAGATCAGTTACAGATAGATCATTTAGATCCTAACCTGCCGTTACGATATGCTGAGCAGGATCTATATGCACGTGGGACAGATCACTATTTACAGACAGATCATCTACTGTAGATCCTAACCTGCCGTTATGACACGCTGTGCAGGATCTATACGCTCGTCGGATAGATCACGATCTACAGACAGATCATCTACAGTAGATCCTAACCTGCCGTTACGATATGTTGTGCAGGATCTGTACAGTACATATCACGATCTATCAACAGTAGATCATCTAGATCCTAACCTGCCGTGATGACATGTTGTGCAGGATCTACACGCTCGTCAGACAGATCACGATCTATCAACAGTAGATCACCTATATCCTAATCTGCCGTTACGATATTTTGTGCAGGATCTATACGCACGTCGGACAAATCACGATCTACAGATAGATCATCTAGGTCCTATCCTGCCGTTACGATATGTCGTGCGGGATCTGTACAGTACAGATCCAACCCAGAAAAAATATTGTCCTTGTCGTAGATCATGGAAGATTTCTCCGCTCCCACCCTGCAATATGAGAGCTACTCGTAGATACTACAGACCAGGTATCTATGTGCCCAGAAACATCCACCAGGTGGATCATAAAAATCGGAATCAATTTTTCCGTCCGGAGCGTGAAAAGTACATCGATTTACGGGGGCCCATAGTAAATAGGACCTACGGTACACACAAAAACCTACCAATATATATTTCCCTATTTCTACCAACAGTATTTGGTCCTATTTACTATGGTCCCACGTAACAGAAGACCGGTGTTTTGAGCGCGCCAAGGCCTTTTTTAGCCTTGTTGCACTGATCCTACTGTAATGCAGGGGTGGTCAGTCGAGAGACCAAACGGCGGTCTCCTGCGTATCGTAGCGCGTACCTGGTATATAGTAGTTTTTTTTTCTGCATTGGCATCGACTTCGTTCCCGGCGATTGCCGCCGCTCTAGGCGCGTGCTTCGGGGCAGGAAGCGTCATCCAAACCAATGCTTACGAATACAATGATGATAAACCCGGAAGCGCGAAATATTATATAGTACCAGGTACATAGTTCAGAGTACCAGGTAGGATAGGACATGGTTTGATAGGTAGACTCTGTTTTCTCCTGACCGCTCCCTGCTTCCTGGGGTTGCTGCGGGTTGCGGACGTAGCAGGCACCAACGACTCGCTACCTCTGTACTTCCAGCGGGATTTCTCCCACTCCGGGGATGCTTTTCTTGCGTCCCCGGTTTTTGGGGCCCGAGACTACTCCGCAATGCCACGTTACCAGAATGTGCGTTTCCATTTTACTGCTGCGAATAAACAGTTTCGTACTAAATCCAAGTATTTCCCCCCTACAAAACGAGGGTGGGTGCAGTTCTAAACGGAATGACCCTTTTAGTACTGCGTGTATTAGGCCTATGCCAATGGAAACGCGAAGTTCAAAAGTTTTTTTTTCAAATATATGGCTTTAAAAAAACAGCCGAAAATTTTCACGTACCGCCGCTGTGGGGAAAAAAAGAGAAAAATGTGTGTTTTTTTTTTTTTTTTTCCTTCCAACGGCTGCAGGCGGCGCAATTTGTGTTTTTCCGGTCGCAAATTGTCAACACGGTGATCGAAACCAGCTCGTGCAACGATCGACGCTCGATCTCCATATAGACTCAGCCCACGGCCAACCCGCTCGGTATCTGGCAAGGCCAACAAATATAGATGACGGCCTCGAAGATATCAGGTGGATCCATGGTCTAGGGCGCGAGAGCTTGCCGGCGGCGTCCTACGGTATCCTCCCAAACCTGAAAAAAAGCCTATTTTTTGCCATTCGAGACGGATGGAGAAGTTTTGTCTTATGTTTTGTGCAAACCAGCGGCCAAATATGTGTTTGTGATGCGCCTGGTCAGCCCCCGCCACATGACACCGGCCATGGTGTGAAGACGGAGACCCTAGGGTGGGTCGAAGCCCCTAACGAGCGCACTCCGTTCATAATTCATGACGCAATCTTTGGTTTTGTTGATCGGTGTCTGCCGAGGACTCGGAATCTCGCCGCTTCGAACCAAAGATCGGCCTGAGTTTTTCTCAAGCCGATGTTGGCCCAACATCGGCCCCAGATTTGCCTTTTTCGGGCTTTTCCAAAAGTTAGCAACTTTTTTTTTTTTTTACGTGGCCCATAGGAAGCGTGTTCTGATTTTTTTGGCGGGTATCTTTGAAATTCAAACTTTTTATTGCAACTTCGCTGTCCCATTGGCATAGGTCTTAGTCTAGACTGAACCCTAGCTGGCACCAGGTGAGTAAATTGGGTCCGGTCAATTGTCTATATAGGGGCTATGATGGCTGATGTTGAAAGCGCCTTCTCTGATTATTTTTGTTATCTTGGTGTCTGTTCCTGCGGCAGCTACGGGAGGCGAAGGCAGAAGCGCGGGCCACCGGCGAGGCGACTCGGAAGGACATCGAGAAGCTGCGCGGGCTCCACGCGAAGAGGGTGCGCCGGCTGGAGGCCCTGCTCAAGGACGAGGCGGAGAATCTCACGGACGCCCGCCAAGAGATAGGTGGGTTGTGGTTGTTGCTGGTGATGTTGTTGCTGGTGATGTTGCTGTTGTTGCTGTGGTTGTTTTTTATGTTGTTGATGCTACTGCTGTCGTTGCTGGTGCTGTTGTCGTTACTCACGTTTACGTGTCGCTACGGTCTACTGCTACACGTCCAGGTCACAAGACATGCTCCAATAATAGGTACGAGCATGTGCACACTGGCAAACATAAGGGTCGGTTTTGAGAACCGCTCGGCGCCCTCACGTTACCCGCCAAAACTGCGCGTGTGTTTTGTTACGATTCCAGTGGCGTGTAAGACTACCCTAGCGGGCGAGGCTGATAACTTCCAGCGATGGACGGAGGAGCACCAGGACCAGTCCAACAGGCTTCTCAAAGAGCTTGACGTCATACAGGTTCGTCCACAAGCCCACCTTCCCGGAAAAGAAACGCCTGATCCGATCTATATTGTGCCGCTTTTCTGTATCTTACTACTTCGGTTGCCGAGGCGTTTCATTTAAAACCTGACTTCGGGTACTGAGGTGTTTCGCTTCACCTTTCTGCGGTTACTACGCCTGTAGTCGGACAAATAATATTTTCTAGAGAAACAAGAAATACAATACTACATACCGGTATCTATTATTACGGGGGGCCATAGTAAATAGGACCTATAGTACACACAAAAACCTGTATATTTACTTATTTTTACTAACAATATGGTCCTATTTACTATGGTCCCCCGTAATAATATTGTTACTTAATAGCGTTGATACCGCTGTAGTAATGGTCGGAAAAATTTAGATAACACTGCGCTGTTCAATCACGTATCCGAGCAGTCTTCACAAAGTCGTGTCAGGCGTTGAGTTGAGACCGCCTCACGATATCTATTTATACAGGACAAAAATAGAGACCAGCTGCATAAGACCAGATTCCCCAACAGCTGATTAGGACCAGATTCCCCAACAGCTGATTAGGACCAGATTCCCCAAGGAGGACCGACTTTTTCGTTTTCGTTGTTGTTGAAAAACGCCGGCCCTCCCTCGGAAGTCCCGCCCTTCGCAGTTGGATTGCATTTTTTCTGGAATGGGAGCTGTTGGGGTGGTCTTAAGGCCTGCCATCTTTTTTTGCAAAGATCCTGTCCTCGTACGTGAGTGAATGCTGTACGTAGGGTCATCCACTGGTGATGTTGATGATTTGTGAACGCCGGTAACTGGGGATGGTTAGTTCTCGGAAAGGGGAGAACATGGTTGACTCTGAATCGTCATCACCACCGCGAGGCTCTTAACCTATCGGCGCTGCAGTAGTAGAACACGCAAATATGGTGGTTGTTGTTGTTGTCGTTGTTGTTGTTGCTGTTGTTGTTGAATTTGTTGTTGTTGTTGAAGTTGTTGAAGTTGTTTTTGTTGTTGCTGTTGTTGTTGAAGTTGTTGTTTTCACCTTGGCCCTTTGCAGTGATGGCGCTTCGGCAGTTATAAGCTAAATAATATCTCACAGCACGGACGTCCGAGCTGCCTGCACTCCCGGACTATTAGTAGGAGTTTCAGATTCAAGTAAAACCGCGTGTACAATACCTGGTATGTATTTATACAATATGTATACGTAGCAGTACGGAAACCCATTAGCCAACCTGAACAAAAAATCCAGCCTCCTGAGCGCTCTGGGGTGCGTTGCGAGATCAGCAGAACCCAACGGCTATGTAACTGTACCAACGGCTGTAGAACTGACGGTGCTACTGGCTATGTAACGCTACCGACGGCTGTACAATCGTACCAACTGTTATATAACGGTGCCAACGGCTACGTACTATAAAAGGACCGACGGTTTTGTTACGGTTTCAACGGCTATACAACGGTAGCGGCGCCAGCGGCTACATAGCGATGCCAACGGCTACATAACGGCGACCTACGTCGCCCCGCCCGTTATGTCCCCCGGCCTGGCTTGGTTGACCGCGGCACCCCCCTTTGAACGCGGCAGAAAAAGGTGGATAGAGCGGTCGCGATGGAAGCGGAGGCGCGAGAGCGAGAGGGCTCAGCGATGAGCCGGCTGAGGAAAGTCATGGAGGTATGAAATACGAACGTTGTTTTATTGTATCTGTTTTCCAAAACGGGAATATGTGTGTGTGTTTGTTGGCGCTTTGGTTACCGGCATTTTGACGTACTCGCAGGGGGCTGTGATTGGTCGGGTGGCTGGTCGATATACACCTTCGGCACGGCTGATTTTGATTGGCTGGTTTTGACGGCACGCCAGAGTATTTATGCAGAACATGTTGTTTTCCGTAGGGAGCTAGCTCCATATCTCCACTCGCATGCTCGAAAAACAACTTGTAAAATGCTCGTAGATGCGAGGTATACATCAAGTATCATGGTAATTATAACATTGCAAACATCATGGTAACTACAGTTGTCTCTAGAATAGTACCGAGACGGCAGTAGTATTAATAGTAGCTCAATTTGCAAACATGACGGTAACTACTGCTGTACAGTGCCCTGCAGAATACTACCGAGGGAGCAGTGGTAGTACTCGTACAGCAGTAGCTCATAGAGACGAAAGTGACGTGAAAACCTCACACGCGAGCAGCAGCCCCGCCCCTTCCCCGCGCCTCCCTCCCCCTCCCTCCCTCCCGCCTACGAGTACATGTCGAAAAAACGCCTGCACTTGCTGTTGCATGTGTTTGTGTGTGTGTGTTTTTATGTATCCCATAGGTCCTACCTGGTACTAACTATGGCCCCCCGTAATAGCATTTATCACCGGATATTCCTGACCTGACTGCGCGTATGTTTGAAAACGTAAATAAACCCAACCTGCGAGATCGAAAATATTGCTCAAACCTCACTATTTGCAAGCTGGGTGCGATACAGACTTCGATCGCCCGCAGTGTACGACAGAGTGTGTAGGCTTCGGAGCGGTTCAGTCATACTGATCGGTCTTTTTTTTGGTACGCAACGCATTCGCTGCGTATCATTCATGGGTATGTGCTGTGCGTGCAGGAGGCCCGAATACAACGGGCGGAGGGTGCGGAGGTGAGGCGGCAGCTGAGGGAGGCTCTGGCCGAGCTGGAGGCGAACCGCGGGGCGCAGGCCCGACGCTCGAGAACAGACGTTCAGGCAAGGGGGAAATCTATGTAATATTCACCTGGTATTATGTATACATATTATATAGATATATAGATATTATACGTGTCGATGCACCCAACACACATACAGTCGGTACGTACGCAAACATGTGCCTGGTCAGCTGGTATTACGGGGGACCATAGTAAATAGGACCAAATGTTGTCAGTAAAAACAGGGAAATGTACAGTTTTTTTTGTGTGTACCGTAGGTCTCACTTGCTATGGTCCCCCGTAAATCGTGAGTGAGAACGAACAAGCCTCCCACTGACGAAAGAGTCGAGGCCGTGAGTTCCAATCCTGAATTCTGCCGCGCGGGTTCTCTTCTTGTGGGAAAACTGACATACAGTACGTAAAGTAGTGAGGACGAAAACGCCTCCGGGGGGCCATAGTTAATAGGACCTATGGTATACATAAACAACTATATATTCACCCATTTTTACTAACAATATTTGATCCTATTAACTATGGTCCCCCGTAATAGCGAAAGAGTCAAGGTCGTGAGTGTGAATCCCGAACCCTGCCACGCGGGTTCTTTTCTTGTCGAAAAATTGCCTTGCAGAAAACGCCTGCCATAGTTATAACCCTTTTAGGACTGCAGTCCCGTTCTGGGGGCTAAGTACTTACAGTTTGACTGGTTTGTCCCCAAAACGGGACTGCTGTTCTAAAGGGGTTAATAGCGTGAGTATCCATAATTTGACGCGAGGCGACGAGGGGGTAGAAAATGCTGAACTACCCCCCCGATAAAAATGAGGGCATGTACCATAGCGAGGAGGCGGGAGGAGCACCCGCTAATACGTGTTTAGCCTGGTCTATATCCATAGAGCTGAACATCCTTAAGGCCTGTGTTATACGTATGTACAAGAGATACATACTGTAGTTCACATGTCGGATGGGCAGATGATCTACAGATAGATCGCCCAGCTCCTCACCTTCCGTTATGATATGTTGCGCAGGATCTGTGCAGTACGGATCCAACCCAGGATACATGTTCTGTTAATAGATCATGCAGGGTGTATGGCTCCCACCCGGCGGCACGAGCTATTAATAGTAGATTCTAGAGATGAGGGATCTATCTGATCAGCCCTGAAGTATCTAGATCATCAAGCCGGAATGATCTGTAGATGATCTGTCTGAGCAGTGAAACGTTTTGAAACCGATGTGTCTAAAGCGCTGGGTAGCCTACTGTACCCTCGTTTTTTTTATGCTTCAAATAAATGGGATGCCTAAATTAATGAGGAAACATGAGTCGGCGTCGTCACTGTGCTTGGTGTTTGGCGCACCAGACGGAGAGCCCCTTGTCTCACCACCTCGTACCCCCCACCCCCACTCCCTCCCGATCTGATGGGAAATCCTTACCCCCAACCCCCACACCCCCTCTCCACGGCTCCCTCTCGACAGCTCCAGAGGGCAGCTGAGATTGCTCGGCAGGAGGTTGCGATGCTCGAGGCGGATAGAGTTCGGTGAGCGAGTGTTTTTTCTCTCACATAGCACTTTTGTGACGTTGCGACGTACGTAGCTTAACTCGTACCTGGTTCGTGCCTCTTCGTGTACGGTTTGGGATCGATGGGGCCTCTGCGATGCGACCGGCCGGAATGTATCACCCACAGTTACTACTAATACTCCCCGCGTTGGTTCTCTGGCGATCAACCCGGCACCTCGTCGCAGAGAGAGATATGATATATGAAAGAAAAGGGTACACCCCCGGCGGTGAAATATGATCTGACAGAAAAGGTTACACCCCCACAAAACATCGACTGAAAACTGTTGTGTTAAGAACACTGATGTCGTTGTCGCCGGTGCACCTTGCGGGCGGGATGGTCTGTTTCCCCCTAGTAATATCTTATTTTTGTGGTGCTGTAGAGTTGCGATGTCGCCCAGGGAGAGAGTGACTCTCCTCTCTCTCTCTCTACAAGTACATGGAGGCTTTCGCGAAAGAGGGGCCGCCCTGCTGTCGTCCCCTCTTTTTTCTGGTTTTCAATAACTTTCTGAATTTCTTTGAGGACTTTAGCTGCTCTGTCCCCCGAGAACGCGGCGCACGCGAGCAACTGCAGTACGTAGTACAAGCGGTTGATGCGTGAAACTTTAGACGATACCGGTTTCCTGGCGCCAGTCATGTTTTTTCTTCTTTTTGTCGGCGTCACTTTTTCTTTCCAGCTCAACTCGGTGGAGTCAGTACCCCCAAAGGGGTTCCTGCACAAGCTGTGGTCATGGGTGTTTCCCCTTGTCCCTCCCCCCCCCCCCTCGGTACATACAATTGCCTTTAGTTTTTGTCGAGCATGGGTTCATTCAGCACTCTCACTGATCACCATGTGTGTAGAAAAAATCGTCATGGATCATTTTCTTGTAGGTGTGTCTATTGAAGTCCTTATCGTTAATGCGGGAAGTCCCAAGCCCGTTCTCCATGACCCCCCGCCCCCCTGTGTATATTTATATATATATATAACATATATGTGTAATTTCCAGGTGGTTGGAAGAGCGACGCTCGATGGAGACCGCCTTGGACCGACTCAAGCGCTTGGTGTACGGCCCTGGAAACGCCTCCCCTACGCCCGTCAACACCACCACCAGCACGGTTAGAAACACGCCGACTTCCCCATGGAAACCCGCTGGAGGGGCTCGGGTCAGGGCGAAGGGTAGTAGGGGACACAGCAAAACCAGGGCGTGTATTATGAGTCCCGTCGGAGCCGGCGTTGCCAACGGGAGCGCTCGATGTTACGGTACCGTCAAGTGAGGGGTTGTAGAGTTTACGGTATAATCTTTGTTACAATGACATGTTTCATACGTCTTCTCAAAAGCGTGATCGTCGCCCCCTGGTGGTGGGCAGTGTTTAGAGCTCAATCAACCATTTGTTTAGAGGTGCGCGCGTACGCCGGCGCAGAGACAGCACACTCGAGCAGAAGGCACTACTACTGCCTTTAGCAGCTAGCTGCGTCAGGCGATAGCAAAACTCGACGAGCGCAAGGCGCTGTCCGCAGCTGTGTCAGGTTAGCAGCTAGTAGCGCTGTTGTTTTCTACTCTGGGGCTGGCGGGTCTTGCCTCGCGATAAATGGCAAATAGTAGGTAGGCCTCGCGGTAGGGCGGCGGGAGATTAGAATAGGCAGGCGAACGGGATCGATGCAATCCTGTTCAAGTGGTGGGCGTGGGTTTTTCAAGAGAAGATTGGGCATTTTCTAGAGAGATGGCGGGTTTCGCCACTACTTGTGGTTTTGGGGTTTTCTACAGACGTGGGCTTTACTCGGTTTGGGCGTGGGGTTTTCTACAGAGGTGACGGGTTTCGCTCGATCGAGAGTGGGGTTTTCTAGAGAGGTGGCGTGTTCTGCCCGATTCCGGCGCCTTGGAGAAGGTGTCGTCTGAAAACAAAATGAGCACAGTGTTGATAATGACAAATGGTTGTACACCATAATTTTCCTGACGCCCGGTATTTCTGTGCAATGTGGCGTTAAGTACGTACTTTACTGCTTGCTGTCGACACAACACAATAAAAAGGTGGCTGCAGAAAGAAAGCAAAACATTGTTTGCGCGAAAAAGACATAACTGCAAACGGCAAGCGGCACTTCAAGTTCGACAATCTTCGGCGATGTCGCTCCCATTTACTGCCCGGAGCGTCGTGGAGGACGCTCAATAAATTGAAAATCGACGCTAGGTGTTTGAAAACAAGGAGGATATATAATGGAGCTGCAGTATGTCAGCGTGCGCGAGATGATTTAGTCTTGGTACACAAGAGAGAGCGCGGCGTGTTTTCAAGTCTCAAAAGCATGATCGTAGCCATCAGTAGGCAGCGCCTACACCAATCACCGCTTACCAGCACAAGCGCAAGTCGGAGGAGCGCGCATAGAACAAAATACCTGGTAAAAAACATGAGCTGCGAGATCGAGGATTTCGTCAAAACTCGTAACCATACGATTGTTCGCATACGAAGTATACACCACATACCCGGTAGCACACGGCGCGAGCATTTAGGAGGCACTGCCACGAGCACAAACAAGTTCGCTCGTATCTGCGAAATTAGACGATAGACCTAGACCTCGACCGCGCGCGACTCCATCGCGGTGCGCCGCTGTCCAGCAAACGTGCTACGAACTCGTTACGAGGAGACCGGTCTTTTCGAGCCGCGTCAAGGCCTTTTTATTTTTTGCCTTTTTTTACGTACGGATTCTATGGTCAGTAGTTACGAGGAGACCGGTCTTTTCGAGCCGCGTCAAGGCCTTTTTATTTTTTGCCTTTTTTTACGTACGGATTCTACGGTCAGTAGTTACGCGGGGCCAGGGTAACCAAAACCCACCATAGACCCAAACATTATGCGAATCCCCCTGCACATCCTGGTACTTGGTTTCGATTGTTGCTGTATGTCCTCCCGTAACAGTTGAGCGAGGTGACCAAGACAAGGTGTCCAACCGCCGTCTCCTACTGAAGAGCAATCTTTCGCTGCCTCAGCGCTCAAATATCTACCGCCGCAACTCTCGCTAGGGATTAATTTCGCCCTGGTGGATCCACTTGTATTTGTCGTCAACTACAACGGGGGACCATAGTAAAATAGGACCAAATGTTGTTAGCAAAAATAGCGAAATACATAGGTTTTTGTATGTAGCGTAGGTCCTATTTAATATGCCCCCCCGTAATAGTTTGCGTTGGAGGGAGTGGATTGTGAAAAAGTCTCCGGCCTGTGTCTCGGTTTGCTCGTTACTACGGGAGATATTCCGGTGGCCACGGAGATTTTGCGCAGGCGAGGCTGGAAGCGAGCCCCATGTATTCTCTTGGCGCCTCGTCGTCGAGCCTTAGAATTTCGCTCCGCTCGTACCTCGTAAACAAATGGGTACTATTAGTAGGTCGGTGGTGGCACGAGCTGCGAGAGACAATGCAAGGTCGTCGCGCTATGCAGCAGTGTCACTGAGCCTGTGTCCTGTACTTCTGTTGTCGTTATTAATGGAAAGTTTATACCCGGTATATACGGCAAGCAGTATACGTAGATATTCTTCTGCTGCTAAACCTGCCACAGCTGCTCTCGCAGGCGCGACTCTTTCAACAAGAAAAAAAACAAACCCCTGGTATCGGGGGTGCTGAAGTCCTTCTGCCTTGGCGACGTCCAAGTGCGCGTGTCATTTTCGCCCACTTCTTCGTAAATGGAAACAGATAGAGCAGTGCGAGTTCATTGCTGAAACCCGACCCCAGCGCGAAAGACTAAAAATAAATCTCCCTCTGTACCTGTGTTGATCGTGCCTCGCTCCAATAATTAATGCAGGAAGAAACGGAAGAAAACTTGAATTATCGTCAAGACAAGCCGCAGTCAGTCAAGTGGACTTGACGCCACCCCGCCCGTATGCTAGTAATACCACGCCAGGACGGCCGGACGGGGGATACCGCCCGCCGAGCGCAAACCGATCAGATCCGTGGAAACGAAACCTGAAAGCGGGCGCGGACGAGACGAAGACGGTGCACGAAACCGCCGTGCTTCTTACGGCAACTCCAATCCATCAATTCCCCACTCTCCTTTCGTCACTTGCTGGGCTACTTATGCTCGACTCCGATGAATGTACAGGAAATCTCCAATTTCTTTGGGTCGATTCGGCAGCCACCATCCCCCCGACTGGGCTCGATCAACCCTCGAGTTTAAGAGGGTTCCCTAAAAGCTCGGAGGCGTTGGGTTGCCGTGGACTCCTCCTGCCACGCCAGCAGGCGACCGGAAACAAAAGGGAACCAACCCAGAGGCGACGAGCAGAGCACCGCACAGCAGTCAGAAGCAGCAAAAAAAGGCGGATCAGGAATCGGGAATCAGGAATCATCAGGCCTCAAAAGGAGGTTAGCACCGTCCGTGCGCGATTACCGCAGTCCGTATTGAAACAAATTTGGAGCTTTGACACGGGTAGGCACAATGCCTCCAGTGGCCGTGTGTACAAAACGATCTAGCCAGCTCAAAGGGGACAGGGCCTACGCCGGGCACACCATGGCCGTGGTGGGTTATAACCCAGTCACCGACGAGCCACCCGCAGACTTAGCGGCGTTACGTACCACCCTCTTGGCACTCGAATATAGCCAACAAAACTGAATAAAAAAAGCTAAGGTTACGACGGGGGGGGGCTAATGTTGTAAGAATCAGAACCCACGATGGACCCCAAAAATCAGGGTATCTCCCGACGTTCACACACGTAATATTTGGTTTCGTCCCCTCTGTGACAAGACTATTACGGGGGGCTATATAGTAACTAGGACCTACGGTACACACAAAAACCTACCAGGTATATATTTCCCCATTTTTACTAACAATATTTGGTCCTATATACCATGGTCCCCCGTAATAGTGCGAGCGCAAAGCGGTACGAGTATGCAGGATCGTGCTGCCTGCACTGGTACGACTCCTTGTACACCAGTATAGGACTGCAGTCTCGCTTAGGGGACTAACTTACTCGTAAATTTGAGTGGTTTTGTCGCCAGAACGGGACTGTAGCCCTAAAAAGGGAGGGTTAAAAACCGTACCTGGTACTGGAAAGTTCGGACACCATGACCAAAAAAAAAAAAACATCTCTCTACACCAGGCAGTGGCACGACGCCGTCATTGTTGCTTTTTATTTTTTCGTCTCTGAAATCCCGAACGAGCTACGTTTGTACCGTGTGCCATCAGCGCCACAACCCTTCCACGCCGACCAAAGAAAAAAACCACGCACATACACCAGGAAAAACCTTACTGGTATATATGTACTGTGGTCCCTGGCAGTCTAGTCAATAAAAACAGGGGGGCGGGGGGGGGGAGGGGTGTACTCATTATCATCCATGGCCGTAGTCGTATGACCAAATACCCTCGCATCCCTACAACGCCGGGACCGGGGGGGACGGGGGAGGGGTGTACTCATCATCTCGTTATCGTGCATGGCCGTAGTCGTATGATTATAGACCCTCGTATCCCTAAACTTCCGGGACAGAGCACGTCGTTTTTTTTTACCGACCAGGCTGACATTGCTTGCACCAAGCGCGAAGCGGAATGTGAGGAGTTGGGAGAGTCGCATGAAGGGTGAGCTGCATCCTACTAATAACCGCTGTTGAGGCGGATTTTCTGTGCATATGGATGACGGCGTCAATGAATTGATGTTTTGTCTGGTGTGGTCACTTCCAGAGACAGCATCGGGTTTCCTATGTAACTGGGGGGGGGGGGGGGGGGCTTGGAACGCCCGAAAAAGGAAGCTCACCATGCCCCTGAAAGTGTCGATCGGCCCCGCTTCCCCCGGGTGCTTGTTCCCCCTCGCCCGCCTCGCAACGGCCTCCGCCGCCACCTTCCCGAGCGTCGCCTGCAGCGCCTTCACCCTCGCCCTGTACTTCCCGGCCCCGCCATCCGCCGGCAGGCAGGACCCCCGCAACAGCTTGTCCAGCCGGGCTTCCGTTACCGCGCACAGCTCCGGCAGCCCCGCGCTCCACCGATAGCACGCCACCTCTCGCGCGATCAGACCCACGGCGGTTCTCGAAATCGCCGCGTGCACCTCGCCTAATCTCAGGTCTTCTTTGCCCAGCCCCGCTACCGCACTCAGGTCCACCCCCCCTTCTCTGGAAACCCCAACGTCACCATCTGCACCGACGCCTCTTTCCTCATCGCGGGAGCCGGAGCCGGAGCCGGAGGAAAGGGCGGCCGTTTCGGTGGGACAAGGGCGGCCCTCGCGAGCCTGCAGGAGCTCCAGCAGACCGACGAGGTACTGGGAGGTGGGCAGGAAGACGCCGCACGCCGCCGCCAGGTCTTGCGCCGCGCGGGCAAGGGCCAAGGTTCGCGGAGCGCCATACAGGCCGGGAGAAAACTGGAAGGCAATCTCCAACACCTTCAAGCGCGCACGATTTTGTTTATGGGGGGGGGGGGTACTCATTATCATGCATGGCCGTAGTCGTATGAGCATAGACCATAGGGAGGGGGGGGGGAGGCCTGATAAGAACAATACTAATATGGCATTGTTCGATATGGTAATTCCATCAAGGAGGCGTGTTAATAACATACTTTCAGGCGTGTTAAGAGGGGATGGGGGGGTTAAGGTTGGAGTGAGGAGGGGCCGGGTGGCCGCGCGTGAAGAACTAATTGCTGTGGCTGGCCTCCAGCAAAACTACCAGGGGAATCAAAAAGTTTGGCAATCGCGTAGCGCTAGCCTACGAAGCTGCCCTTAAAATAATTATTGTACATACTGCCCCGATTTTCAACCTCGGCATCCCCCCCCCCCCTCCCCCCGGTTTCTTCGCCACGGACGAACGCAGCAAGCTTACAAACCCTCGATGACCCAAAATGAGTAGCGGCGGCGCGTGGCTGCAACCGAACGGTACACAGAGTTGTGTGGCGATTTTGTGCGCGCACGGGTATGGTCATTTTCTCCAGCCTGGATGTCCGCTTACCTTCGCAAGGGCGGGCACGAGTGGGCCCAGGGAGGTCTTGCTGGGGTGCGCAGCCACAACGCCGGTCCAGAGCTGAAGACGATCGTAATCACCACCGCGTGTTTCGATGCAGGCGGGCAGGAAGGGCGGGGGAGAGGGAGGGGTGGGGTTGGGGCAGGGCAGGACAAACATGTGCCACGATTTTTACGGACGAAAAATCATACACGCCTACTACACGCAAGGCCCTTCTTGGTGTGTTGTCGGGTAGCGGTGCTTGAGCAACGGGAGCACGTTGATGCGAATAAAGTTGCGCTGGGGGGCGTTTTGCGGAAGCACCCGCCTCCCTCACCCGTGCTAGAAACCAAAAACCGAGAATCGTCATCTTTAAAGCTCTGGAGTGCGCGCACCATCACGCGGTTTCGAGGCGCGGGGAGCTCTTTGCGTTTCCCCCAGAACGAACGTTTGGACGCTCCTAGACCAATACCGGTGCGACCGTGAAAAAATCGGTACCGTACGCCACAGCAGTCATACTGCACATGAAATCATCTATCGGCTACCGCAAACCAAAACTGCCCCATACATACCAGTTGCGCTCGCGTCGTGTCTGTTCAGCCTCGCGACACGCACGGTTCTCTCCGTCCCAAGTACAGCGAGAGAGGTAAGGCGGTTTCAGCCCAACTAACACCATCCCCATTCCGTACGCACCTGCAAGCTCTGCAGGAAACCCCACGAGCGCAGTCTCCTCAAAGCCGGCCCGCCTTCCCTCGCTTTCCCGCCGCCTTTTTCCACCTCCGACACGGCCGCCAGAGCCTCGCGGGCAAGGTCGTGGATGTACACGTAGGCGTGCTGATCGAGGGTATACATACCAGGTATATAGAGGCGTTTCCCAAAACCACAGCGCGGGGGGCGGCGGCGTGGCAAGAAGAGGCGGCGGTGGGCAGGGGAAGGGGTGAGGAGGGGGCGAAAGCGGTAATGTCGGGAGCGACAGGGCCAATTGCGCATTTCTTACTCCCAGCTTCCGACAGGCAAAAAGGTGGCGGGAGCGGAGAGGATTTTTTACGGTGGCGGGCGGTCGAATCGGGCACCAAGCGCTCACGTAAACAAGTAAACAATTTCAAGGCCGTATTCGGTAGGGTACGTATGCACGAAACCACATGCCCAGAGTACCTACGCGGTCCGTTCCACTTCACCCAAAGCTTGGAATATGCTGAACGAGTACGTGGTACATGCTTGACTGTGCCCTCGTCAGGATCTAGGGCATAAGGCGGTCTGTTCCCTTTCACTCCACACTCGCCACGGCAGCGGGCGGCCGGTGTTAAGAAACGTCAATTTGGTGTCCTTGCGCAATGTCTTATGTTTTTCCGATCTACACTATTGTATAGGATTTAGAGTTGGTCCCACTGTTAAGCCGTGTTTCTTGACCCAATTTTATTATTGTCCGTGCCGATTTGAGTCTATTTTTCTTAGCGAAATGTTTCTTGACCCTTTTAGAACTGCAGTCCCGTTTTGGGGACAAACTAGTCGAACTCTAAGTAGCTTGTCCCCAGAACGGGACTGCGGTCCTGAAAGGTTTAACTGCGGGCGCCCACTGTGCCTGGTATTACTTGGTGCAAGGTACCAGGTACCGCCAATATACAGAATGTAGTGCATGACCGTTCCCTTGTTAAGGTCGAGGATAAGCGGCAAACGGGACGGTGTCGTCGTTGCCACAGGGGTATCGCCTCCATACTACTTTCAGGCAGTACCGAGAAGCTTCAAGGCTTACGCGACAGGTTTAGCACACGCGGCATCTGAACTTGCCGCCACTCGTCCTCGTGTCGTACTTGCGCGACTCTACGTACAGGCGTAGTACAGCATTGCACGTTTGCAGCTGTTACATGTCATATAGGGTACCTGGTACTGTAGATAAGGGTCGGTTCGTCCATCCGACAGCGATTCATACCGACCCAAGGGAACAAAGTGCTGCTTTTGCTACTGCTACTGCTTAGTACCGGTATGTGTACGACAGACATACAACACCGCTGTCAGTGCTACCGACACTGCTGCTGCTACTGCTACTGCTGCTATTGCTACTGTACATGCTGCTGCTTCTACAAACTGCTACGATAGCACCTGCTACAGCTAATGCTACAGCTACTGCTACTACCAACTGCTGCTACTACTTCTCCACTATCTTGCTACGTACTGCTATTCTACTTCAGCAGTACCAGGTACGTGCCGCTGCTACTGCTGTTGCTGTGCAGGTACTGCTAATACTGCTGATCCTGCTACATCGTGTTACAACTGCTCACCAGGTAGGCAGACGGCTTCTCCACGCCAAAGAGCTCCGCTAAAAACTCCCGCAACATCGGCAGCGACCCAGCCCCGCGCCCCGCCCTCGACAAGACGCCTGCCCCCCTTCCCCCGACGCGCTCCGCCGCGCCGCGGTAGCAGCGGTAGGCCCCCTTGAAGGCGTCGTGCAAGAACGGCATCGGCTGTGACGTGGACAGCTCGTACATCCTCACTGATGCGAGGGAGAGGGCGGTGCTGTCGCCGTCGGAGGCTTCCAGCACTCCCAAGAGCAGGGCGAGGTACCGTCGGGCGAGCCGCGGGAAAGGGAACAGGAGTGGGATGTGGTCTCCCATTCGCACGAGACCCTCGACCAGAGAGGCGGCCTCTTCCGCTGAGCTGCTACTGCCGGCGGCGTCGCCGCCGGCAGTCCCGCTCGAGGGAGTCGCCGTGGAGGTGCTTGTTGATAACGATGCTTCGAGGTTGTCAAATGCAGTCGTCAAGAAGCTCAGCAAGGCACCGCCAAGCCTCGGCCAGGAGTCCGATTTCTCCAGCTGCTGTCGGTGTGCACGTATCGCGTCCTCCCACTCCTCTGTCGAGTCTTCGTCCTCGCGCTCGGGGCCCAGGTGAGCTCGGAAGGCCAGGTGCAGCCGACCCAGGCCCTCGCGACATAGCACCTCGACGGCCATGGATCCGGGGGCGGCCTTCAGACCCTCAGTGCCTGGGATCTCAGCGGTTGTTGTTGCGCTTGAGGTGGCATCTTGCGCCACTCGCAGGGCCCAAACAGTGCGGAGGAGGTCATCCGCTGATCCTTCGTCCACAGCTCGCGAGATCATGGCCCTTGCCGTCGTCTCCGACAACCCGCCGCCGTCGCCACCTTGGTTGCCTTTGGCCGCGCTCTTGCGCCGCTTGGCTGTGGCGATGGCGGTGGTAGAAGCTTGGGCCGCAAGCAAGGACTGCTCCGGCTCAAACGGCGCTACACAGGTGTCGCGCTCGGCCGCAGCGCAGGCCTGCTGGCTCAGCCATGGGCAGTCGAGGAACGAGGTAGTGTCTAGCCCATCGGGGAGAGTCCTACGCTCGGCTAGGGTTGGTGTTTGAGGCTCGGGATCTCCGTTGTTGCGATCGCCTCCCTTCGCTTTGTTGTCCACGCGCCGGCCACCCTTCTTCTTGTGTGGCAAGACTTTCTTGCTCAAGAACTTGCGCTGGCGCTTGGAAACTTTCCCCATTGCTTCCGCTCCCCTGTTCCGATAGTTGGCGCCTGCTGCTGCTGTGCTGTCTGGCCGAGTGCTGTGCTGCTACCGCGCCGCAGCCTGACGGTCTTGCGAGATAGCCCCTAGAATCCGCAACAAAACCGCCTTCCAAGGAAACGGGACTGTCACCTTCCTGCACAGCCACACGCTCCCTGCACCAACACAACACAACTCAGCACAACACCAGAATGAGTGTCGATATGCTCGAAGCAAGACCAGGCGTCGATCGTGACAGCAGCTGTGCCCGTGCGAAGGAGACTTCCGGCAATGTTTCCGTCGGCATGACGGAGGGACGCGGCCGAGGGCTCTTTGCCTCTAGAGCGATGACAGAGGGTGCTACAGTCTTGATCGAGAGGTGCGATCCCTCGTAGGGGCAGCCAAGCAGCGAACCTACATCCCTGCTTGTACAGCAAACCAGCAGCGGGCTCTATCGCGCCTCCGTCTAGCGCTTGCGCTCATCGTGCCAACGCTCGGATGTGACGTGTGCATGCATGCGAAGGTGCGCATTTCGTACACAAAAGTTGGTTGCCGTGATTTATGCTGCGCTTGTTGCGTCTGGTTGTGGATTCGATTTGATGGTGCGTGCTCGTTCCAGTCGCGGTGGCCACACACAGAGCAGCGGCACGGCGGCATCAACAGCAAAGCAGCGCTGTAGGCTGCCGTCTCGAACAATGCGTCGTCGTTGGAGTTGCACACCAGTACACAAACAGCTGCAGTGCGTGCGCCCTGCAACACCCTGGTTGAGAAGAGTATGGGGCCATCGTTGTACAAGTAGTGGGTGTTTTTTCATTTGGCGTGTTTGCACCGAGATAGAGATTTGCTGGTAGAGTCTACGAGTACCAGGTACCCACGAAGCTCGAGCAGTTTCATACCAGGTACCCACGAAGCGTCCACTCCAGAGGTACTCGTACCAGGTACATCGAAACAAAAATAGCATGCACAACAAACATGGAGGCATGGAGACTACAATGATGCGTCGTCGAATTCAAGTGTATGAAACCCGTGTGCATTCAGTGCGATACAGGTCGCACCAATTAATTGTGTGATGCTGCAGCACTACGCCCCTTCGGAGTGCAGTCGACAAGTACATTGAAATAGAGAGGTCGATACGCTTCGCGTACTCCGCGCCAGACATCAGGCAGCCGACAGTGCTTCTCCATGCGCTGGTCAGGCGTTCTCCGGCGCGAAGATTAACCGACGTTCCATACCACCGCTCTCTCATTGGCGAAGGAGGCGTGTGTGCGCCCGCGGTTGAACTCCGGCCTCCGGGCTGGAGGTCCCGGGGCGCGCCGTCTCCATCGACCATCGCTGGGTTGAAACGGCAATTCGGAGCTTCACATTTTTGAGCAGTATAATATCATACGTACCTTACTCTTGCCCGTAGTCTTCAGTTTTCGCCACAGCACGTGTGTTCTCGTCCGCAATTGTCTCCCTCTTTTCCCCCCATTATTTTCGAAGTATGCATTTGTTGCAGGAGCAGTAGAGGTCATTCCTCACTTCCCCACGTTTGGTTTACTGTTTTGGTTTGTTTGCTCTTATGTTATGATGCTTTCGGTCACCTGTAAATGTACTGTACCGGAGCGGGAAGGGGGGAGAAGAGCCTGCTATGTGACCCCGGATCTGAGTTACGAGTTGGAAGGAGAGAGAGAAGATGTGCGAAGATAAATAAATGGGATGGAAAAAAAAAAAAAAAAAAAAAACGTAGAGCAAGAGTAGCAGCAGCACCGTCTGTTTGTTGTCCCGGCGTTCTATGATTCTTGTCAGTTCTGGCGACAATTCAACGATACAAGACGCAGTACTAAACAGATACCAGTACACGAATGATCGCATCCACACGCGATGCAACAAAAATATTTCAACCACCCCCCTTACAAGCGGTTCTCAGTACCGTTGGATGCAGCTCACCTTCCATGCCACTCGTCGAACATCTCCCGGCGCTTCGCGTTTTGGTGCCAAGCAATGTCCGCGAGGCGGGTGAAAACCCGACGTGCTCCGTTCCGGCATTGTAGGGATGCGAAGGTCTATGGTCATACGACTACGGCCATGCATGATATCGAGTACACCCCCCCCTTGTCCCCGCCAGCCCTGATAAGCATGCACTACCAGCTTGAACATCGGGTTTTGCCTCCCGGCAGCGAGTCATGACGAACAGACACCCCCTCTCTTTGTGCTAACGAAGTTGCTCCCGTGTCATGTCGAACGGCAGACCTCTCGTGGCCATGCAGAGCCTGGACAATGCCCAGGACGTGGCGGTTTGCCGCAACTGCCTCGGCTTCGTCGGAGATCTAATTCTGCAGGTGAGCCGTCACCACTGGCTAAGGTCTCGCTGTTCTTCAGGCGCGGAAAGACAAGCTCTTCTTTTCTTCCTAATGGCTTTCCGCTCAACGTTCGGATTTGCGTTGTTCGTGTGGTTCGTGTTAAGTGTACGAACACGTACTCTGTTGTCGACGCGCCATGTGTGCGACGACGTGTCGGAATTGATCACGCCAAGCTTTCGCTAGCTACGTGAGTGGTGGGAGTGGGGTTTTTGCCGTACGAGAACGAGTGGGGTTGCTTTCTTTCGTTCCTTGTTGTTACTTGTTGGCGATAACAACTTGCTTGATTGCATGCAATGAGAGAGCATCGCTTCGTTTTGCCGCCACGGGCTCGCGAGAGGTCCCCTCGGGCATGGATGTTGAAACCGAATGAAATGGTGCAGTATTTCACGTACAGTTCTCGTGTGTACGTACCTCCTCCTTCCATCCAAGTAGGTGCTGATTTTGTTTGTTTGTTGACTGATACTACCACGGTTCACGCTTGGAAGATGTGATCGTAGTCTAAACCTGCCTCACACCATGTGTCCAATCTCTCGCCTCCAGCTGGAGCTGCTGTCCGGGATTCCGCGACACCAGTGTCTCCAGCATCACGAAATCCGGCATCAGGGTGAACGTCCGGTAAGCGATGGGAAATGAGGCTGTTCAAAATCCAGGAATACAACTACATGCGGGGATGAATCCTCACCTGCAAATGCCTTCATATGAATGAGACCCTTGTCGTGCTATTTTCTATTCTCCTATGAACGGGTTTCGCGTTTGCGTGATGTTGCTTCTCCAGGCTCTTGATGTCTATATATACGCAGCTCCTGGAAGCTAGCGCTGTGAGCTAGTATGTTGGCAAAACATGCCAAAAAAATGATTTGGTTTCCTCCTGATTGGCCTACGTTCATGGCAGTGTTGGACCTGGGGCAGTCAGTGTCTTGGGTGGCGTTTTCCGGTTTACCAAGGGCCCTGAAGATTGTTTATCCAGAAGGGTTCTGCGTTTGTGTGCTGCTTTGAGCTCTTGATGTCTAAATATTTAATGTCTCGTGGAATTTAGTGCTGTGAACCATGTTGCCAAAACATGACAGAGAAATGATTGGATTTCCCCCTGATTGGCCTCCGAGTATTGGTGGTCTTTAGGACCTAGGGTGTTGCCTTGGGTGGCGTTTTCCCTTATACCAAGCGCCCTGATGGTCTTATATTTTCCCAAATGGGTTTAGTCTGCTGTTTAGTCACCTCGGTATCATGGGGTGGGCTTCAATAATCCGGACGTTGGCAAGCCATGCCTGCGCATAGCACAGCGACGGTGTGTATTTTGCATTTCTAGATTAGCTTCGCGGTTGGTTGGTTTTTGAAAGAGTGGACGACGTTTTATTCGCCGATGTGAAAGGCAAGTGGGCAATGATGAAGAAAACATACATTAATATACGCTATTCATAATCTACGGCCCTCTCAAGGGCCTTGTGATGAATACTCCTTCACTTGCTGAGCCTCTTCTGCCTCATCTCGGGCTTATTGACGTTGTTGCTTGCCTGTCTGTTACCTTGTTTTGTGGTCCTTCTGGTTTTGCTTGTTTACCAAGACCAACGCGGTCTAGGTATTGTTCGGTTCAGAAACTCTCCGTGTTGGTTGGTTCTTTCTTATATCATAGTGTGTAGAAATACCGCGTAACCTACCGTGTAGAGTCAATCTAAAGTATAGAATGGATACGCGTAAAGAGCTGTCCACTGCCAGCACTCGTCTGCGCGTGTTTCTTCTTTGTTGTAAAGTGTTTCGTCTCTGGGCAACACTCTCAGCCTGTACGTTTCTGGTCGTGTATGGCAGCATGTGTAAGTATGATATTCCTCCCGAACTATGTGGGGTTTTTTGGTCAACAGAAGTGCCACCTGCCCTGCGGTGCTGATCTATGTTCCGCCGGCTCTTGTCTTTTGTCTCCTCAAGGCGATACCGGTACAGGCAGGATCACTGTCAGCGCTGCACGTCTGTCTTCAGGGATGCGGAGAGGTCTACTGTTCGTCGGAATGCAGGGCGGAGCACTTCGAGCGGTGTCACCATTTGCTCTGCGTTGGACCCGTGCCGGAAGAAGAGGCAGAAACGCATCCGCTCGTCGCTTTCCGGGTAAGGGTGATGACTGCTTCGGAAACATGTCACCTGGTAGATGGTATACCATCCTCCTTATGTTGAAGAGTATCGTTTGTTTACGTTCAGCCCGGGCATGCTTCGCCGTTTCTTCGCTCGTTGTTTCACGGTGCTTGGCGGTACGAGCAAGCTGCAAGCCAAGATGCCTGGACCGTCTGCGTAGATGTAGAAACGTTATCTAGCACCTGGTGTGTATGTGGCAGTAAACTAAACTGTCAAAAGTCTCACGTGCGTCTTACACCTTTTCAATGCCTGGTATATATAGCTGTAAGCGAACCTGTTGGAGTCTCTTACGCCCCTTGTGTTTTTTTTTTCTCAGGTGCACGCGATGCGAACAAACGAGATTTTTTTGCTGGTCGGAGAAGTCATCGCCCAGATCGTGGCGGCCGCCTCGCCCTCACACCCCCCCCCGGACGTCACCACCGCGGCGGCCGACCTTGTTTCGGCAAGAGCACCTTTCGTCGATTTCGTTCAAGAGCCTTGGTGGGATGTAGCCGTGCCCCGGGAGGGGAGCTCGGTCGATGGAGGCGTTTGTGGTCGTGCCGCCTCTCTCCCGGAGACCTTGCGCGGCCTTTGCGAAGAGTCTTCCGCCTTGCTGCGAAGCGCTTTTGGGACGCTGCCGCAAGCGTTGCTCGGGGAGGTGACCGCGGAGAGATTCGGCAGGGTTGTAGGCATGTTCGAGCAGAACAACGTCGGCGTTCGTGTCTCGTCTGCGGTTCCTTCGTTGTTGGGGGGGGTGATGGCGGGGCCGGAATTGAATGGGGCCTCGCTAGATGAGCTGGTGGGGTTGGTGGGTCAGATCGAGGAGTTCCAGGAGGATGGGTATGCCTGTTGCAGTGGGGACGAAGGCGGAGAGGAAGCGGGGGGGGAAACTGTCGCGGTAGAGCGGGAGGAGGGCCGGAAAGCCACCTGTCAGAAGGCTGCCGCCACCGAACGACCAGGCGATATGGGGGAAACTGTCGCGGTAGAGCGGGAGGAGGGCCGGATAGCCACCCTTCAGAAGGCTGCCGCCGCCGAACGGCCAGACGATATGTTCGCGCCTTTGGATGGTACGGCGTTGTACTCTCTTGTCTGCTGCATGAATCATTCGTGCCGCCCGAACTGTGTAGTCCGATATCCCCGCGGAGCAAGTGACTCGGCAGATGGTAAGGCCTCGCCCTTGGTGGCGCATGTGGTGCTACTTGAGCAGGTGGCGGCTGGGGACGAGCTCACCCAGAGCTACGTAGACAAAGACATGGGTTTACTAGAGAGGAGAAAGGCCCTCGAAGACTACGGATTTCTGTGCAGGTGTCCCCGCTGTCTGGAAGAGGATGCCTCTACGTAGCAACTGTTCGACGGCTTCATGTGTCGAGATGTTTTGACTCTGTGGTGTGTGTCTTTCACGCACGTAGACCGGCGAACCGCGTGGTTTGGTGTGTAGATTGTCTCCCGTAAGCGAGGTCAGTTGTTTCTCATGATTAGACGACGGTGGGAATAGATTTTGTGTTGCTACAGTACGAGTGTGAGTAATGATGTCGGTTGCTTAGTGAACCTTCTCGGCTTGCCGTGAGCGCTGATGGCATGCAGGGGACCCTTATGAAGACGAGGAATTAAGTGTTGACTCCCAGGGGCTTCTGGTAATGATAAAAGAAACAACAGAGGCGAACGGATATATCCTGCGTGGAGACCGGAAAATTATGTCGTCAATATTTTGATATATATACCTTGACTTCCATTTCAGTCTATCGACCCTTTTAGAACCGCAGTCCCGTTTTGGGGACAAATTACTGAGAATTTGAGTGGGTTGTCGCCGAAACGGGACTGCGGTGATGAAGGGGTGAATAGCAAAAAGCTGCCATGGTCGCATGGTCTGATGATGTTCGTTATTTCGTTTTTTTTATACTTCAACAAGCCGGTCGCCCCGGTGGTTCAAGTGGTTAACCTCGAATTCTACTTGTTTGAGTCCTGGGTTCGAGCCCCAGGTGGGTCGGACTTTGACTTTATTTGCCAAAAAAAAAAAGGATTAATTGTTGAGAGCGCCTTGCAGCGTGGGTAGGCACAATTCGATGCGAGTCGACGAGGGAAGAAAAAGGCTGAAATCTTCTCGCGATAAAAATGAAGGCACGTACCGTAGCGGGAAGGGGGGAGAAGAGCCTGCTATGTGACCCCGGATCTGAGTTACGAGTGGGAAGGAGAGAGAGAAGATGTGCGAAGATAATGAATGGGATGAGAAAAAAAAAGGCTTTGCTGTGTCCCTCGAAAAGAGCCACCTTTGCGTCGGATACGAAAAGAGCAGGCCGTTGGCCACTCACGGCTCAAGAGTCATGAGATTGTGTTATAACCCCTTTATCACCGCAGTAGTCCCGTTTTGGGGACAAACCAGTCAAATTCTAAGTAATTTGTCCCCAAAACGGGACTAGGGCCCTAAAAGGGTTAAGAAGCGCCTCTTCAATTCATCGCTCAAGTTGTTGTTACTCTCTACACTGTCTATTCTCGAGTAGTTCGGTGGTCACACACGAGGTGCTGGAGCGCTCTAAACAGGAAGATCCGAAAACTAGGAAAATCAAGAATTACGTTCGGCTGGCGCTCCAGCACCTCGTGTGTCGTGTGTTGACCACGGAACTCCTCGAGATTTGAGAGTCGATGTGGGAATACCAACAACTTGCACGATGGATTGAAAGAACGACGCTTTTCGCCTGGGGGCACAGCACACACGAACGGAGTAGGTTTAGCAGTCTGGGAGAAGGGATCTTTAGGGATGTTTTTTACTCGAAAAATGTGTAGCGTGGTCTGCACTTCGGAATCGTCCTCCGCATCCGAGAATTTTCCTGGTTCGATGCAAACTCGGCGTAGCCTCGTTTATGACGAGTTTTGGCCCGTTTCGGCTGCGGTTTGGGGTCAGGGTTAGGGTTAGAGTCAGGGGTTGGGTTGGGTCTTCGCCCGTGCCTTGTTCCCAACAGGAACCAAAACATCCGAATAGCCTACCAACCTAAAGATCCCTTCTCCCAGATTGTTAAAGGTCCTCCACGAACGAGAGAGAGGAAGAAGGCGCACACGCACGCACAGCAGATGAAATTGAAACAATAAATGTGCAAACTGCACTACCTGGTATAATATTAATCACACATGGCCGCGGGTATCCACTCAAGCTAGTTCCCACAACCCACCACAGCTCGTGGCTACTGGCTACGTACGTACAGCGGTTGCTGTTTGGAGTGCTGCCTGCACCGTGTACCAAGCGCACGGTACTCGTGGACACAATAGAGAGGAACCCGCCTGCTTGATGTTAGTGGACGACCCGCGGACAACATGCAGTGAAGAAAGAGCAATCAAACCACAGCTATTATTATTACGGGGGACCATAGTTAGTAGGACAAAATATTGTTACTAGGAATTGTTAAATATATAGGTTTTAATGTATACGACAGGTCCTATTAACTATGGTCCCCCGTAATATTATTAGTACGCGCACATCACTCGCCGGCATCATCTTCGATCGGAAAAAGGGCCAGCTCAAGTTTAGCCCGCCATATTCGTTCGCCAGTTGCAGGCAGAGCACTCGCAAACATGGACTATAATACGAGTGTTAATAGTCGAACAGTAGTATCCGACCGCTACGTACGAGAGGGAAGCTCGTCACTGTTGCTCGTGATAATAATAAATACCATTTCTTGTGCCGGCTGCTTGCTTTACGTACGTGGACATTTATTTAGTGCGGTCATCTACTGCTTGCTGCTGCTTGCCGTAGTCTTCTCGGTGCCGTACATGAACACACACGTACATATTATACTACTACTGTACGCGTACGCACAGACAGACAGATATGTGCACCTGCTTGCCGCAAGGGACGCATTCCAAACAAGGCTGGCTACATACATATCCAAGGCCTCTTTTCTCCCTGACTTGACTTAGATCGGATGCAAAAAAAAAACATGCAGCATGTCGTCCATGCACGCCCACTCATACCTACTGTAGGCACGGCTGAATCGAGGTTGCATTATTTCTTTGCAATACTGTACACCCCCCCCCCCCCCCCCCCCCGCCCCCCCGAGCTCGCGTAGATCTGCCCTCGAAGGCAAAATTCCTGACGGGCCCGCACAGCACTTAATGCACACTATGCAGAGTTTTGCCAAGCGCAACGGCTCCACGGCACAGAACCAAGCATGGTCCTGGTTGGGGTTAGAGTCCCGGGTCGGGGTGATGGCCGCCGTTAGCCTAAGCCGAAAAAAAAACACAGCCGTCAGGATAAAAATCCCTTTTACAGTCAGTGTGAGTCAGTCGCTTCTTCTCATTTCGTGACAAAATCCTACCCCAGAAAAACAGCAACATCTTCTGCGTTTTAAGCGGGCACAAAATGAGTATCGTGCTTGCACAGACACATCTACCGTGGCTATCCCCCCCCCCATCTCCCCCCCCTCCCCCAGCCCTCATCGTCCCATTACTGTACACTTTCTTGCAGTATTTTTTTAGCGAATCTTGCAATCTTTGGGAGGAAACTAAAAGTTCACAACCTTTTCAATTGCATTGAAACCCCCGGCCGGATTATCCGCTGTCTCGTCTATGGTAGCACCGCAAACAACACGCCAAACAAGGCGATGCAATACAAATCGCCATCATCGTCTTACTCGAGCCTGATTCGTCGAGAGTTTAAAGCTCCAATGTGTCCTGGACGATTCGTTTAAAATTTCCGATATATCGGACTTCCATCATCATCGCAGCCAGTGCCAGCTAGCTGCTGCTGCTGCTGCTGCCGTCCTATATTTATACCAGCGCGCGTATACACGAGTACACTCCCCGTCTCCTTGTCTACCACCCCTCACAGCGCCGCCGCCGCCTGAAAGCCTCTCCGAACGCGCCTTCGACGGCGCTCGTTCGTCAACAAATACAACTGGTATAATAAATGTTCAGTTTGTTTTCGTGTTGATTTTCACCTCCTCTACAACACCGACCACCACTAGCCATCATTCCGCCTGGTGCAGAAACAGGAGCGAAGGGGGGCGGGGGGGGGGTCCAACATCAAGCCATTTTTACTACCGGCAGTTGACATTGGTAAGGTCCTAAACAAGGGCAAGTACAGTTTAGTAGTGTTGAGAAACACCGGACCGACCCGACATTCAACCGAGAGCCCAATCCAATCCAATCCAATCCAATCCAATTCCAATCGCGTCCGGAAGTCGTCGTCTTCCGAAGCAGGGACAAGAGACGTGTACAACGGCTCCGAATGCACAAACAGATCACCAGGTACCAGATACCTAGCATAAACCTGGTACATCCTCATTCAAAATATATCCGATACCTGGTATGTCATCGCCAGGGAGCGGTGTACACTGCATCCATCTACCATACCTATATAACCACCGTCGTCATAAAATCAGGGTTCCTTAGGCAGACACCAGCAGGGACGACTTTTCTATCGCACCCACAGGCCGCGACCTCTCACAAGGCAGGCACGCATGCATGCATATAGACAAGCAAACAAAAAAGCCTCCACAAAGAAAGTCAGTCGCTCTCCCACCACCCACCACACCGGATCAACCACTCAATGGCCGGCGTCGTACTCCACCCCCCCCCCCCCTTCCCCGTCCTTTGCTCTTCCGCTTGATCGCGCTGATTGGCTGCCTGTCACGTGAGATAAACCAATCATTGGCCGGTCGTAACCCGCTCTGCCGGTACATGCTTGCGTCTAATTGACCATCCGCTTGCTTGCGCTGATTGGCTGCCTGGCCCATGAGACGACCGCAACCAACGACCGGTCGTAATCCACCGCCCCCCCCTCAGTCTTCGGCTAAATGCGCGCGTTTGATTGGCTGCCCGCCACGTGAAAGGCTTTTAATACAAAAAACAACAACAAACTGTCAGGAGGAGGAGTGCCGTCATACACCGTCCGTGACCAAGCTAGCCAACTTTGTTTCTCTAACGATTCGTTCACTCGAGTTCAACCTCAAAAAGTCTACCACACTCAGTTAAGCTCGCCGTATCGTTTCTTCTGTAGTAGCAGTACGCAGTGTGATGATCGCTCAGTCCGGCACAGTTCGGACGCGAGCAAAATATTCAATATTTACCAGGCATGATCTTATGGGACTCTTCCCTTTCATCTATGGCCCTTCCGATACTGCAGGTAGTACCCAACTCTAATCCCTAGTACATTTTTGTCGCCAAAATGGTGGGATGCGGTCAATAACAAGGGGTTAACATGGATGGTTGTTGCTGCTGCTGCTGCTGCTGCCCCCCCCCCCGTCCGCAAAAAGCTAGCTATTTTCATCATCACCATGGGGAAACGGAGGACCTCGGGTTTTTTTTTTGGAGCACCAAGAACTGGAGGCCCACCACTCAATAAAACTCGGGGAGAAAATACGAGACACACTTTGTAACAGCTACGCTACCAAACAGCCGGGAATGGGAAAGGCTAGACGAACGCTCCTTATCCATGCCTACGTACAGCCCAAAGTGGGGACGCGAACCGCACTTGATGGTTCCTCCAAAATTCTGGGGCAGCTAGTTCCTCCTGCCGCTAGCAAAAAGCACACGCGCCCCAGGGAGCGTTTTCGCGACATGTCGGACGCGACACCGACCCGCGGCAAAACAACTTCCTCCTTCATGTGATCGGCCGTGACTTCGACGAGGCACGCTGCACACTAATACATGGTGGGTGGGTGAGAGTGTGTCGCATGGACACCCTGAAGCACGTAAATCGACTTCAAGTACACAAACGACCCTCTTCCCGCCCCCGCCCCCGCCCCCTCCCCCTCTCCCGCACCGCCACCGCCAATACCACCAAACACTTGCGCACCGATCAACGCCCGCGACACGCCGACGCGCGCACGACGAGGGCCAATCGGCGACAACGAGCAACCTTAAACCTTGTAGAAACTGCTCTGTATATAAAACAAATATCTCAGTCGAGTTTCACGCAACTTGTCCCCGCAATGGGACCGCTGTCCTAAAGGAATTCAAAACAAACGAGCGCGTCGTGACATCTCGTGCCACGGCACCCCCCGCGACCATCATAATCTAGAACCACCACCTGCTTGCTGCCTGCCGCCCAGTCAGCCAGACCTTCGTAACGCAACACCACCACAAGGAGCAACCAACACTGGCCAGAAAAGACACACAAGCTGCTACAGGCAGCAGCAGCAGCAGCAGCAGCAGCAGCCGCCGCTGGGGGGGGAGGGGGGAAGTGTACTTGATATCATGCATGGCCGTAGTCGTATGACCATATAGACCGTCACATCCCTACAACGCTCGGACGGAGCACGCCGGGTTTTCAGGGGGGGGAGAGGGGGGGTAAGGAATGAGGAAGAAACTGCGCTGTTCCTCCAAAACAATAACTCGCACCCGCAGCAGAGCAACACAGACGGTAGTATCTCCCAACCACGCAAACATTTCCGCGGTCGCGCGCCGCCCACCGATCCGCCCCTGCCCGCCCCGCCCCACCCCCGCCCCCGCCAGCCAGCCGCCCCACGCGTCGTGTATACTACTGCGACGCAACTACTACAAAAAACGGGGTCTCGGGATCACGCAACCGTCGGCACCTTAACGCCGCACGGTCTGCAGAAGGCAGGCCCTTTCCACAAGGGGGGGGAGGGTACGGGAGGGAGGGGTATCCCCAAAGGGGATGGGGGTTAGGCCGGCGGAACGGGTGGGGTGCGCTCGAGAAGCGCTGTGTTGCGGTCGGGGATCCCACCCACCGATGAGGAGGCAGAAATCACGCCAGAGCGCCGGGCGAAAGGCGCGGCGCGGTAGCCGTGGGCTGTGGGGGCACACCACGACCCGCGACTCGCCAGCAAAGCTGGCTAGCGAGAAAGGCGTAGAAGGCTGTCCGCTTGGCCGATCTCTCTAGGAGGAGCCGCCACGAAGGACGGTGATAGGGCGGCCTTTCTCTCTCTCTCTCTCTCTCTCTCTCTCTCTCTCTCTCTCTCTCTCTCTCTCACTCTCTGCGCGCACGAAACCACGCGCAGCACACACCCAGTGTGTAGCCCCGCCATGTACACGCAGTCGCGCCTCCGCCTCCGAGCCCCTTCCCTCCAGGCCGGGCGCATTTAAAAAACACGATTTAGCGGAACGGCGCTGCCGCTCCGGTGGCTGCTAAAAAGAGGAGGCGGTCCAAACATAAAATGCGTACCATCCGGTGTTAGGTTACGCCATTGCCAGTACCCCCCCCTCCCCCCCCCCCCCCCCCCACCTGTGGACAGACGGTATACGGCTATCAGCATTGGGGGAATCTTCGCGTAGGAGCAACAAACGGGGGGTCACGCCGCTGCCTGTCTCGCTCTTCGACGAGGGCGCCGCACCGCGCCGCAGCGCCGCCGTTGCCTCTGTTGGTGCTGTTGGCGCTGCCGCTGTCGCCGCTACTGCCGAAGCCACCCCCGCAGCCAACGCCTTTGCAGAGGTAAACCCTCGGAGAAAAAGTGGTTCGACATAAAAAACACGCCTCCATTTGATCTATTGTGACGGGAGGGGGAAGGGGAAGGGGATGTTGACTAGGGAGGAAGAGGGAGAGGGGGGTGGAGAAGGAGAGAAGGAGATGAAAAAAACACCCGTGTCGTTCGTGGTACGAAGCTTCCCCTCTCCCGCTTCGCCTCACATCGGAAAGTACCCGCCAGGGACGAAGGCCGGCGCGTTAGCGTTGAGGTCCGGGTCGGCGCACATGTCCTGTATGTCGATGTCCAGCGACGGGTCGACCAGAGTTCGCAGGTCTGCAGGCATGGTCTTCGTCCTCTGAGGGTTCAAGTACGGCGATAAATTCGCGACGCCCGCGTGCTTCGCCGCCATCCCCCCCCCTCCCCCGCCCCCGCCACCGCCACCACCACCGCCGCCGCCGAACGCTGCGATACCGGTGTTGGTGTTGCTCAGGAGGGCCGGACCCAGCGAGGGCGCCATCGCCAAAGGTTGCCGCCCAACCGATGGTGGTTTCGGCGGCGGCGTCGCCGCGCCCAACGCGATGGCAAGGTCTTCCAGGTACTCCGGCGAGTCCGGGGGGAGCCTGCCGAGGAAGGACGAGAGCGAGGGGGCAAGAGGGGGCGTCCCCATGATGGCCCCTCCGTCGAGGCCTCTCGGTCCCGGCGGCGATAACGACAAGCGCTGATCCCCCCCCTCCATCGCCCAGGTGCCTTGCCCCGATCCGAAAGGGTGCCTTTGCACCGGCTCGAGCTGAGGCAGCTCTCGTCCTTCCCAGCCCTGTAGCCCGACGTTCATCGCCTGCGCAAGGGGAGGCCCGACGCGCGGCTCGCGCGGCGGTTGTTGCGCCGGAGCCGCCGCTACGGGCACCGCCACGGGCACCTGGGGGTGGTAGCTCGGAGGCGGCACTGGTGGTGCGGCAGTTCTAGACGGCATGCTCGGATGCAGCGCACCGTTCGCTCTGCCGCCGCCTCCCGTGACAACACCCCCGCCGCCGCCGCCGCCGCCGCCGCCGCTGCGTCCTGTGACCACTTTGGCAGCGCCGCCTGCCCTCGGAGTCCGCTTGCGGCTGCCCGTACCGCTGCGGCCACCGCCACCGCCACCAGCAGCGTTACCGCTACCACCGCCTACACCTGCCACCTCTGCCACCGGAAGAGCGCAACCTTCCTCGTCTCTAGAGACAGGGCTCCGGCTGCCTCCGCGCCCCGCCACCGCCCGCCCACCAGCTCCTCCAGGCCCGCTGCCGCCACCACCACCACCCCCGGCGACACCGTTATCCCTTCTATTAGGAGCGCCGACGACGACCGCACCCCCGCGTCCTCCCGGCGCAGTTGCGGTTCCGCGGGTGCCGCCACCCGGATACCTGACACCCCCACCGCCGCCGCCGCCGCCACCACCACCGCCGCTGCTGGACCCCCGCCCTCGGGCGCGTCCTCCACGGCCGGCCCTCCCTCCACGCCCGCGACCGGCGGGTGGCCCGTTCTCCTCTCGGTCTTTCCACAGCTCCTGCAATAACGGTGTTCCAGAGAGAGGCGGGGCCGCGCGGGGGAGCGAGGGAGGGGCGTGGGGGGGGGGGGGGGTCTACATATCACGTATGGTCGTAGTCGTATGACCATAGACCGTCGCATCCCTACAATGCCGGGACGGAGCACGTCGGGTTTTCGCTGACCAGGCAGACATCGCCAGCACCAAGCGCGAAGCGCGGTGAGGTATTCGGTGAGTCGCATGAAGGGTGGGGATGCATGCATCCTTACTTGGAGAAGTTTGTGAGGCGAACTTTCTTGCATGTGGATGACAGCGTCGAATAAATTTATTTGTTTCCCGGTTTGGCTACTTTCACGGGCGGGACGGGGACGGGGACGGGTGTCTCAGGTAAACCAACAGTTGCCACCGAAACGGCAGCACTGCTGTATGTACTCCAGAGGTGGGTGGGTGGGTGGGTGAGTTGGTCGGGTGCATGATGCATGGTCCCCACCTGATCCTTGGTCAAGCTATCCCACAGAAGAGGGAGTTGTACGCAAAAAAAAAGGAGGGAGTTGGCCAGCAGCCTTCACCGCCCCCGGCCGTCAACTCCGAGCGACATTTTTTCGCGGGGGGGGGTGGGACTGTCGGCCATGTAGGCCACACTGACATGGGAGTGAGTGCTTCTTCCGTCGATTGTCTTGCAACAGGTAGGCGACATCGTTCAGATGCAGTCGGACCTTGGCAACGTCCTCGTTGGCGTGCCGTCGAAGCCTAGGGACTTCTTCCGGACGATGCCTACTGACCGTTGTCGAGAAAGTCAAGGGACGCAGCGAAGAATACTTCCAGAGCTTGGCGGTCGGGGTTCGTTCGTCAAAGGAGACCCAGACCCCCCCCCCCCTTCCCCCTCTTTGCCTGCAGTAGCAATTCCTTCCTCTTGCTGTCAGTTAGCTTGGCCAACGATCGAGCGTGTACAGCTCGCGGCAAACCCGGCGACTCAGTACCCTGCTCCAGCCTACGGTCTCCTACTCAACACGGAGCGCGTGCGCCGCATTCCTGTGACACCGCTTGCTGGCCTACACATGAGGAGAACGCCGCTGATAGGAAGGCACGCAACGCTGCGGTCGGAGCCCTACGACAGGCGAGACCACCGGGAAGGTGGCTCCGGCGCGAGCAGCCGCGGCGGAAGCGGCCACCATCGCCGCACGGGTGGTGGTGGTGGTGGTGGTGGTGGCGATGGTGGGGAGTGGCGGCCGCATCGGGATGCCCACCCAGGAGATCAGAGTTGCAGCAGGGGCAACCACGGACACTCCTCGAGGCGGAGCGGACGGGAATATTCCTCGCCACAGAGTGAGGCGGAAAGAGCTCTCGACAAAATATACGCCCCTCATCATTGGCGGGGCGTCCTCAGCATACGGCAGTATCGGGGTCGTCCGCTCCGAGACCAATGCCCCACACGCGGTCAAAAGGGCTGGCTTCAGCCAAACTATTGTTGCCAGTGCCAAATTGTGTTGTGTCATGGCTGACTTTCGTGTAAAATCGGCAAAAAGTGTCAATCCACGAGTTGAACTTGACAGCAAAAAAAAAAATGCCAGATACCAGGGTACTCAACAACACACACCGGAAAATACATAAATCAAAGAACCCTATGGACAAGCCGGTCGCCCCGGTGGTTCAAGTGGCTAACCTCGAATTCTACTTGTGTTTGAGTCCTGTGTTCGAGCCCCAGGTGGGTCGGACTTTTGACTTTATTTTCAAAAATAAAATCAAAAGGATTCAATTGTTGAGAGCGCCTTGCAGCGTGGGTAGGCACAATTCGATGCGAGTCGACGACGGAAAAAAAGGCTGAAATCTTCTCGCGATAA
The DNA here is from genome assembly GCA_031213475.1 of Nereocystis luetkeana. NCBI lineage: Eukaryota > Phaeophyceae > Laminariales > Laminariaceae > Nereocystis > Nereocystis luetkeana. The sequence goes on from JARUPZ010000031.1 coordinate 1,420,479, forward strand.
AAATGAAGGCACGTACCGTAGCGGGAAGGGGGGAGAAGAGCCTGCTATGTGACCCCGGATTTGAGTTACGAGTTGGAAGGAGAGAGAGAAGAAGATGTGCGAAGATAATAAATGGGAGAAGCAAAAAAAAAAAAAAAAAAAAATGGATACAATGTGACATCACAATTTTAGCAAAGCGCTACCTACCTGTATTCCGGAATATCACCTACCAGGTACCAGTGTATAAAGTAATATACTATAAAAAAATCGTGACGGCATCACAAAGTAATGTACCTGGTACCTGGTATATATAACATATATGGGCGCTAAGCCTTCTACCGCTGTAAAAAGTCAACCGAAGGCGAGAGTGCGACGGGGGCACAGCAGGAACACACAGCGGCAGTCAAGCCCCTGTAGCAAAAATAGAGCGGTTTCTCGTGCATACAACATATCGCAAATAGCGGTCGTTTAACAACTGTAGTAGTAAGTTGACGGTGTCACCGACACGAAACAATAAAAAACAAAAAACGAACAAGCACTGCGCGCAGCAGCACCTGATAGTGGCGGTCGAGGCGTTCGTAGTCGGTGCTGTCGTGAGCTATCGCCACCCCGACCCTGCCAAACACTCCTCCCGCCGTATCCATTTTAGGCCGAGGCCGAGAGTCCGAGGCGGTGTTGCACCACCTAAAATAAAAACAAAATGGAAACCCAAGCGAAGGCGATGCGATGGGACGTGGGAGGGGGGAGGGGGGGGAGGGGGAGGCGTACTAATTTGTTGCTTGCTTTAGTCATTTGATCATTGACCACGCATCCCCTTCGAGACGGAGCACTGATCCTACTCCTAACAGAGACACCATTACTATGAGTGGCCGTAGTCGTTCAATGACCATAGACCCTCGCACCCCTACAATGCCGTACTCGCTTGTTGCTTGCCGTAGTCGTTCGACCATTGACCACGCATCCCTTTCGAGACGGAGCACCCTTCCTACTCCTACACCTCCAACAGCTGGGCGCTCATTACGTTGTTTCCATGTAATACATTTTGCTAATCTTGGGGGGGGGGGTGGGCGTACTTATACCATGCATGGCGGCAGTCGTATGACCATAGACCCTTGCGTCTCTACAATGCCGGGACGGAGCACGTCGGGTTCTCACGTACCAGGAAGACTTTGCTTGCACCAAGCAGCGAAGCGACGTGAGGCGTTTGGCGACTCGCATGAAGGGTGAGCTGCATCCTACTAAGAACCGCTTGCGAGGTGGACTTTCTTGCAAAAGGACGAAAGCATCGCAATAACTGATTTGTTTTCTTGTGTGACCACTTCCAGAGACAGCAGTAGGTACATATACTATGTAACTGCCCCGTGGGCGCCTCACCATATACACACTACGTGAAACGATGATTCCCCTTGTGCGGCGTTAAGATTCTCCACACCGCACAATGATCTTACTGGACCGCCAGCCATGGTGACCGCCAAAAAACAAAAACAGTACCCTCGTGACCTAGCCCATGAAGTGATTGGCGTCTGTTTTACAGCGTCGTTGCCAACCGATGCCAACCCAACCTATACACAAGGGAGGGGAGGGGGGGAAACAATGTCGAGAAAAGGGGTGGCGAGGAACGCCTGCGGCTGTGAAGTGTCTCGGCAAGGTCCATACATAGGCGGGGAGATTGCATCTGCAGAGCAAAATCCCTTCTCGAAAAAATACAACAACTGAATGAAACAGCCACCGGAACAACCGAGACCCGCCTCTGCCATCCGAAACCCCATCATACAACTCAAAAATTGTGTGAGCATTTCTTTTTTTTGCAAGCAGTAAATGGCTTAAGAAACGCCTGCGCAAAACCGGCGCGCACCTGAGATCCCTGTCGTACGGCACCTCCTCTAGGCTCAGAGACGCCGCCGCACCCCCGTCCGCTCCGCTGTTGGCCTGCCCAGAAGCGGCCAAAAACTCGCTCTCTAGCATACCCGGGTGGACCCCCCGTCCTCCGCCCCCACTCACCCCGCCCCCTGCCCCAGCTACCGCCACCGCCGCTACCGTTGCCGCTCCGTTCCCACCAGCGATGGCCGCTTTCCCCCCCCGGTGTTCCTCACCAGGGGAAGCCCTGCTGCTACCGAGGCCCGCGGAGGGAGAGGAGGCGGTGGTGGTCGGTCGCGGGGCAGCATCGCTGACATTGTCGACGCGCGTTGTTGACGTGGTGGCGGTGTTGTCTTCCCAGATCGTGCGTCGCCCACCGCCACGCCCGCCACTGCTACCACCACCGCCGGCGCCACCACCACCGTTCCTACTGGCGGAGGCGTTAAGGGCTGCCCCTTCACCGGGGTAGCGTCTCGCTGAGGCCCCTCTCCGGCGACGTCTGCTGGAGTGCGGAAGGCTTCCGCTTGCCTGCGATGGGAGTTGGAGGAAGGAGGGTATAAGGAGAGGGGGGGGGGGGGGGGGGGGGGCACGGGGGGCGGGGGTGATGGTTCATGACGAAGAAAAATTATGCTGAGGAGTGGTGGCGGTCCGGTCCGTCTCTGGCCTGATGTTCATATACTTGTACTACCAGGTACCGCCTACCAGGTATCGGGTACCTGGTACCTGGTATGACTTAAATATATATATATCAGGTGCCCGGATACCTGGTAGCTCAGCTAATGAACAGCAAGTAAGTACCTACTGCCGTAGACTACCTGATGGGCCACACATACACCTGTATGAGAAAAGTAATGCCAGTTGATCGACGGGTGTTAATTACTCATACCCGTCCCCATGGAAAACGCCTCGCAAGTCTTCACGGGACGGCAAAGAAAAAGGGGTGCGCAGTTGTTGGCGGCAGTCAGCCGCCGCATACGGCCAGATAGCAACTCGCCCCTTAGCTGTCTTGCCGATATCGAGTCCTCCTGGGATCAAACTTCAACATGCTCATTCCTTGATTCATTTTTGTATTGCCGACAGGAGTCAATGCTGCTTGCCGTGTCGGCGCCCGTGTCACTATTACGGGGGACCATAGTAAATAGGACCTATGGTATACATAAAAACCTACCATTTATATATTCAACCATTTTTTCCTAACAATATTTGGTCCTCTTAACCCTTTTAGGACCGCAGTCCCGTTTTGGGGACAAAGTACTTGGAATTTGACTGGTTTGTCCCCAAAACCGGGACTGCGGTTCTAAAGGGGTTAACCATGGTCCCCCGTAATAGGTATCCCTACTGCTTACTGCTGCTGGTGCATCGGTATATTCCTACAGTATGGCTGCACCTTTATACCAGGTACCTGGTAGGCTTTATTGCTGACGCATGGTTGTTTCAGTAGCTACTATTAATATTTACCCTTTTAGTACCGCAGTCCCGTTTAGGGAACAAACCACTCAAATTTCAAGTAGATTGTCCCCAAAACGGGACTGCGCTCCTAAAGGGGTTAAGGTTAATACTGTATGTCGGCACTTTTTCTACTGCGTCGGCATTCCTACGGCTGTGTCGGCTTTCCCAGCGTTGCATCGGCATCCCTATTGCTCTATCGGCAGTCCTACTGCTGTACTCGTACGAAGACAAAATTGCTGGCCTAGAATACAGAGCCGTGCAGGACAGACACCTCAACTGCAACAAGAAACAGGAAAGCTGATCCATGCTGAATTTCTTGTGTGAGAGAACGCGCTCCCTCCACAAATTTCAAGATAACGACTCTCGGATTTTTGGTGTTCCTCTATATATCAGCCTGGCTCTCAGATATATCAGCCTGTTTCTCATTGGGCGTCCCGTCCTGTGTTTAGATAAGACTCGTACTGAGGGGTGATATTGACACATGACTACAGTAAATGCATACTGCAGCAGCAGCAGCAGCAGCAGCAGCAGTACCGGTGTCCACACAACAACTATTAATAGTACTATTAATAGTACCAAATACAACGACGTGACACAGAAATTGCTGCACAGCAGGAGCAGAGTACAAACAGCAGCACCGATACCTAGAGGCCCAAAGCCCGAGGGCATCGTATTTCTATAGAACTACTTACAGATATCTCACTCTCTGAGCGTGCTGGGTTGGCACATCCCTGGCCTATCAGAGCTCCCACTTGGAAATCGCCTCCCTTTATTACTTGCTGGACCTTTCCAGCGGTTCCTTGATTTCTATATTTTTTTTGGCACTTTGGGTTATTTCTTCTTTTTCCCATATCTCGTTTCATGTCCGTGCGTGTACTCGGAGCACGGCACCGCGGGCGAGCCCGGCGCCGTCGCGGGTGTCAGCGGGTGCCGGCGGGTAGAGGGGGGGGTTTCAGGGAGCGCGGTCGCCGTTTTCGTGGCTAGATGTAGTTGCGTGTGCCTCGAGGCACGAGGGGTGCATGGATGGGCTCTGTCTGGACTCTATTGGTGATTTTGGACAGAACACGTACGAGCCTATAAGGGTCGTTCAGGATTGCAAGATAGCATTGAAGCGGTGCTTATTCTTGCGACCGGGCTCAAGTTCAAGGAGAGAGCGACGCAGTCTGAGCACCGACATTGTCGCGCTGGCGGACGACCGCCACGGTGAGCACCGGGCTTCACGCGAGGCTGGCGACGGGGCTCACCGTGGCAGAGAGTGAGGAAAGCTTTACCCGGACCGAGTCGGTGGCGAAGTGGTCGCGAGAGGGGCGCGCGGCGCACGAGGCTGAGAAAGAAGCTCTGCTGTTCGATTTTTTTCCTCTTTTGATAGGTGCAAAAGGTGTTCCAATCAGGCAGGAAGTGAGGGGACGGGGATTTTTCTTTCTTTCCATTTTTTTCCGTTTCATTTTCATTGTTTTCGCGGTGCTGCTGCTGCTGTGCCGTGCTGTGCTTTCCCTTTCGTACATACAGCAAGCGTATCAAAAGAAAAGGATTAGCCTAACTGGGGCATTTACGTACGTACGGCATGTGAGGGAGCGTAGCGGGCGGAACCGCCCGCGACGCGAAGAGTATGTGGCGTCGGAGCTGTTTATTCCTGAAGCATGGCGGCGGGACTCTTGGCATTATCAAGTCGACAGTTTGCAACTACAATCACAAAAAAAACTGTATGCAATCATGGACCTCTGTCCGCTTCGCATAATTTGATGTACTTCTCCTTCCTGAGCGAAGCGCCTTGTATTTCCTATGTAATAATGCCATTGGGACAAGGTGGGCGGGCGGCATCGCGGCGGCGGCGGCGGTGTTTTATGCCAGGTATATACACACAGCAGGTATGCTAAAACGCTGCTACAGTAGTGGACTGGAAATAAAGCAGCTATTATCCTCTTACCCCTTTTACGAGTACTGCAGTTCCGTTTTGGGGACACGCTACTTGGACTTTGGCCGGTTTGTGCCCAAAACCGGACCGCAGGCCCAAAAGGGTTGACTTCAGCAGAGTCGTACCAGGTACGTCGTACCCTCCACACGTACCAAAGTCACCAGGTACGAGGTACCTGTGGCTATATACTACCAGTCTGACCCGAATTATAGGGACAGTTAGCATGTAAATATTGTGTCCAAAAGTTTCTTATATTTTGCGTCCGAGTGGTGTTGAAGATTAACCCATTTAGGACCGCAGTCCCGTTTTGGGGACAAACTACTTAAAGTTCGAGTGGTTTGCCCCCGAAACGGAACTGCGGTCCTGAGACGGCTAAGGGGGACCTGAGTAATCAGGACCCAATATATACACAAACACCTACCACTGCTGTATATATTCCAGTATTTTTTACCAAGAATATTTGGTCCAGGTTAATATGTTCCCCCCTCAAAATTGTTTCGCGTCTGGAGCGAAAGGAATGTGACCGGGAAGGGGGGTGGGCATGCACCTCGCTCGCACCATCGCCAGCTGGCCATACTCGTGGTATCATAAATGTGCTGCACCTTTTTGTGCCAGACAGTCCAGGAAGAGATGGCGATTGTTGATATTCGTGTGGTATTAATAGTAAGGTTCGATTGCTCCTTTTTTCACTGCATATCCGCGAGTCTTCACTCTAACAGCACTCCAGATAGCAGGCAGGTGTGCTCCTCTTTCGTTTTCACGACTACCGTGCGTTTCGTACGGTGCAGGCAGCACTTCAGACAGCATCCGCTATAGTCAGCAGCCACGAGTTGGTTAGTGGTGGGAACGGGGATACTCTGTTATGTTATAGTTGAGAGGATATACCCGCGGCCATGTTATTAATAGTTCAGTTTGCCCATTGGTTTTATCTTGTGTGCGCTTTCTTCGTCTCGTGTATTTTTAGGTAGCCGAATCTCGATTTTTTGTGGTTTTCTCGGATCTTCCTAGGGCTCCAGCACCTTTGTGTGACCACGGACTCCTTCGTCAGAGAGTTAATGTGAGAACAACAACAACAACAACAACAACAACAACAACAACTCCATACAGGCATTCTACATACTGGTGTACCGATGATGACACAATTCTCATTCTCCATACAGCAGTACGTAGTGGTATCGGTAGACTATTATCAATTAGTATTATTTTAATAATGCAGCAGTAACTTTTGACGAGAATATACTGTAGGTCCTGCAGAGGGTTCTTGTCAAAATCTGATGAGATTCGTCTGGGAATGTTTTGATTTCGGGAACTTGAGCTCGAAGTGGACGAGCGACTTAAAAGACGAGGGAAAACCGCAGAAACGAAAAACAAAGACTATTGATATTAATATTACGGGGGACCATAGTAAATAGGACCTAACATTGTTAGTAAAAATAGGTTAACATGTAGGTTTTTGTGAGTACCATAGGTCCTATTTAATATGGTCCCCGGTAATAGTACATAGCCTAACATTTAGTGTGTGTTGGTGTGTTCTTTGTTCTTGTTTTATACCAGGTATACTCGCACAAGACAATTCATATTACTGAAAATAGAGTAGCTCTATACGAGCAGCTGTCGTTCCACACCGTCGTTGCCTGGTGGTCACCTATTCCAACGGCAATCGAGAACTGTTGAGCACCAGCAGCAAGATGTCAGGACACAGCACTTTCACCCCTTGACAGACAGCAACTTGACTGCCTTGACATGCCTCGACTGACACCAAACGACTATTAATAGGTGCGGAACACGTCTCCCGACATATTTGATCATCAGTAGCAGCAGTCAGAGCACCAGCAATAACACCACCACCAGCAGCAGCAGCAGAAGCACAGAGCATAGACGCGAGACACAAGCCAAAAACAAAAAACAAGTACTCGTACCAGGTACCTGGTACGTATCGGTGTGATTCAAGTTACAGCTTACGTTACGTGTACACCACGTATATACACTGCACGGCGACGTGCGACGACACACACCCTCCGAGGCTGTCGGTGTCACGGCGTGCTTCTCGTCGCTCTTGTCTCTCGTTGTCTCACAACATGAGCACATTATTAATATTAGTATACCAGGAAAAATCGAAGGGCTGTGACATACCAATATTATAGCTGACTACTATTGGTCTTAATCTTATTAATGTTAATATTACGGGGGACCATATTAAGTACCAGGTAGGACCTACGGTAAACACTGTTAATAACACCTAAATATTTGTTGTTTTTACAATATTCGGTCCTTACCTGGTACCTGGTATTTATTATGGTCCCCCGTATTAGAACGAGCCAACTACTACCAGGTAGTACAGCAGTAGTTATTACAATAGTTGGTTGTTTTCTAGTGTCTACACGCTCCCGCACCTCGGACGGATCAGCTCCCACGGTAGCTCCAGCTAGCTCTCTAAGGAGCTAGCTTACCGGTGAGCTACATGAGCTACATGAGGTGTGTCTGTTCCTGGCTTGAGCTATACCTGTTAGGAGGGTATATGGCTCATCTGCAAAGGTTTTCAAAGCTTGAGCTGTTAATATCAAGGGGATATAATAGCTCATCTGCACATACACGTCCAGAGTGAGCTGTCGGACCTATCTGAGCTATTAATAGCTCATTTACCCCCGAGATGAGCTACATGAACTACACATGTTTCCCCCGGCTTGAGCTATAGGCGGTAGCTCATCTGCACATGTTTTCGAAGCTTGAGTTATGCACAATGGATGAGCTAGCTCATGAGCTGTCCGGGGTGAGAAACGCTCCTTACATTTCCGGCCCAAAGGGTGGTGTTGAGTTGCGTCCGTTGTCATTTGTGGAGTTCCGCGTCTTTCGTCACGAAAAAAGCGTAACAACAGCCCTCGACATAAAGAAGTCAACATTAATAACACCTGAGGGTTTATTTCCGGGCCTGCAATAAAAACAAAGACACCACCAATGCTTGTGTAATAGGCAAGCAAATCCCCGGGATGTAATCCAGGGTCAACAGGCAAGGGGAATATATTTTAGGACCGCAGTCCCGTTTTGGGGACAAACTACTTGAAATGTTAGTGCTTTGTCCCCACAATGGGAGTGCGGTGCCGAAGGGGTGCGTGCCGAAACCATCAATTTCTTGATGGGGATAAAAACGTACCGGTGTCCATCTATACCTGATACCAGGTAGACCGCATCTTATGGTACCACTTTGTGGCTGTTTCGTCTTCCATGTCAGAAACATAGTGCTAAAGAAAATGGGTATACACCTCCGTATGGAGACCAATGTTGGTCCACTTAAGTGCTCAAGATGTGAAAATCAAACAAAACGGTGGCGAGCACAAAACGCCACTTGTCGTTGTTGTTGTTATTGTTGTTGTTGCTGTTCTCACATTAACCCTCTGCTATCTTGTCGCCGCGTTTTTTTGTTCCGCAAACATGTACGATAATAGGTACCATACCAGTATTCAGTTTAGTTACACTTCAGGTACGTTTACGTTGTACACCATACCAGCAGTATTCACTTTGTTCACATTACATTTTGTACCTGGTATGTGATTATCTAAACCTACTGCTGTACTTAAATTGACTATGAATGCCTGCATTTACTCATTATTATCGTACGCTGATTTGGCGCGTTTGATTTGTGTTTTTTACAGACGAAGCAACTGCTTGCTGTGTGCGTGTACGTGTATACTGTACCACCAGGTACAGTACCCATTGCCGTGAAAGTCAGTTCAGTTGGCTTACTTTCGCTACCGAACTACAGCAGGAACAACGACAACAGCAGCAATAACCGTAAAGTCTGCAGTAAAGACGTAGACAGGCTACCGGTACTTCTGTATGGCTGGACGTATTTACCTCTCAAGCTTCCACAGCAAATATGTCAGGAGACAGATAGAGCACTTCCACGCGCGTTCAATTTCACGCCTCATTTTTTGCCGTGACTGATACCAGGTACCAAACTACTGGTACCAGGTACCAGGGTGCTTACTATTAATATGAAAAAACGTACCAGGTACGTACTTGTATCAGTAAATTTTAGTATCGCACACTATTAATAACAGCGGCTATACCCTTGACAGAAAGTACTTGGCACGTCTCCGACATATTTGTTCCACAGAGCTCTCTGTCTCACAGGCTATGGCATTCCTGGTACCCGGGATGTCGTGTGTCACATACCAAAATGTTAAAATGTTGATAATTTGTCCAGTATTTTCCTATATGAACACTGATACGTACCCATAGTATTAATAGTACTTCCTGGTACAGCCAGTATGCCAGTATACGAATACTGGAATTTTTCGACGGTTGATTGCTCCGCTCGCAAATATGATCGGTTTTTACTGCTGCTGTGCTGTCTGTAACCCTGTACAGGCGGCGGCAGGGGTGTGTCGAGCAGCGTACCCCCTCTCAACGAGACCGCACGGGTCTGTCCGTGGACACCGACCTCGCAAGCCCTCGAGGACATCACTGCCCAAGAGGTCACACGACGCTGCTCATACGAGTACCGCTGCTGCTGCTGCTGCTGCTGCTGCTGCTGCTAATAACATGGAGACTCTCCGTTAATTTTTCATGAAATTTTCTTATCTCTCGTGCTTGGAAGGAATTCCGTGTGGTCGGCTTTTCCTACTGGTACTCGTACGAGTGTACGACATTTTTCCAAGTTCATCAGCAAGTACGGTCGTACGGGGAATTATCAAGTTCCCTAAAAAAAAAGCAAGGTATATAAACGTGCGACAATCGTCGAAACGGGGGGCGAGGGGGCAAGGTATACGCACATCGGTCGTCCGTACGGCAAGCGCTGTTCATGCCATGTTGGAGACAGGGGAGCCGTCTACTACTCGCCGCCTCTCGAGAGCGTTTCTGCCTCCTCTCGCCCGCGGTTCAAGCTTGTGTCATCATACCTGGGAAACGGACATCTGGTCTGTTCTCTTGGGTGGGCGCGCCTCTGGAACCTTTGGCAATCGATCAAAAATAGAAGGTCCGTCCGAAGCCCAGCCCCCCGAAACACTACTGCTGTGCGCCAGTGCGGGTCCCCTGAGCAGGTGATGTATTGGCACCTGCCCCACTAGCCCCACAGCCCGCCCAAGATAGGGCGTTGCTGGGGCTGACCCTGCCCTGCCACTGTTCGAGTGAAGCAAACACACATGCTCGCGGGAACAATTTTTTATTTTTTTCCCGAAGGGAAAAAAAACAGGGAGTTCCAATGGGCGAGGCGATGGTGAGTCGGTGCTACGCCAAGATCTTCGCAAAACAAAAGTTGCGATCGTTGCAACGTTGCTCCTCGCTGTGGCGCATAGCAAAGCATGGCGCAGCGTTTCTTTCCCGCGAGCCCTATGAGCCCTGCATCAAATATATCGCTGTCACTCTGTCGAAGAAATGGTCCCCGTCTTTGGCAGGAGCAGAAGCTATCGTGGCCGTGGCTACCACCGCACGAGAAAAAGCTTTGGTGCTCTAAGGTTTTGGTGCGGCGGAATTTGCAGGTGATGGTGGCGCTGCTGCTGGCGGCGGCGACACCGACAGCGAAAGGTTGGCGGATGTGGACGAATGAAGGGTGAGATCAGAGAGCCGGTTTGTGGCCAGCAACAGTTTTCAGTCGGATCTGCACAGGCTGCGGCGTTTGCGAGATACTATAACTGACTGCTGCTTGCTGCTGCACAAATATGTGATTCTGCAACTTTTTTAGGATCTACGACTCTTCTACCGTACGTGAGATTCGGAGTGCGCAAGATACAGCTTCACTCTCAGTATCATACCTCTTCGGCACGACGGTGTAGTTTCATGGGCCAAGTTGCTGCCAGCAGTTATACGATATACCATCGTGTTCCTACTACTGCTGGCGGTTCGCCCGAGCCTGTGGCTTCCAACAAAGACTTGTTCGATATCTCGTATGATATCCCAGACTATTTTGTACCGGCACGTACGTACTGGTACGAAGTTCAGAGACACCTGGACCCTGACAACGTTCTTCGGAGAACCGTCATGATGTGGGCTTTATCTCGACGGCAGCGGTGGAAACAAGTTCCGGTTGTTCACTGCTGAAACGAATGCCTTGCTCTTTCCTATACTGACTGCTGTACCTGCCGGAACACGACGACGGTGGAGAACTGCACAACTCGTCTCGTTTATTGTAACTGCTGTATATACCATCAATGCATCTACATGCTCACACAACATCAGGCACTACTATTACGGGGGACCATAGTTAATAGGACCTCTGGTATACACAAAAACCTATATATTTAACAATTTTTACTAACAATATTTGGTCCTATTAACTATGGTCCCCCGTAATACTTGTTTGTACTGTTGTACAGAGTGATACCTGGTATGTATCAATATACGGAGGCGTTCTGTCACTATTATTCGTGAAATTCTCCCGAAGCAAAAAAATCAAGTTCGTTAAGTTTCACGTATTTGGGGAAAAAATCAGGAAAATAGGGAAGATTGAAAAACAGCGCGAAAAAAATGTCGAAATTATGGAAAAAAAGCTCTCCGATAGGAATGACCCTGAAGTACCTACCATGGTACCAGGTACCTGGTACGTGTTTTGTCGAATGTTTGTATACTGGTATACAAGGTGGTACGTGTTTTGTCGAATGTTTGTATACTGGTATACTACAAGGTTCCCCTTCGGGATGTGGTTAACTTGAAATCCCGGTGGTGTTGCAAGTGGAGAAGGGGGAGCACCATCATCATCAGGCGTCCCTCTTTCCTCCGAGTACTGCTTACAATACTATTGATATTAATAGTACTGCCATGTGACAAGGACGAGGTTTGACGACGTGGGCTTGGTTTAAAATTGTGCGTGGAAATGAGAACATACGAAGTAAATGCATGTGTGTACGCTGTATCTAATGGTGAACACTGCACACACATACATGCGTACGCATGCTGCTGTTGTAACGCTCCCGCTGTTGTAGTGCGTACCGTGGCTGCGAGGTTGCTCTTGAAACACCGAGGAATTGTGGGTTCGTACATATCGTCATCCTGCCCCCTGCGCAACATGCAACTAGTTGCACCATAGGTGCGTACTTGTGTGTTCCTACAGTACCTCCTACTGTGTAGGTCGACAGGAATCACAGCCCACACACGCACACACAAATGCGTCGTCCGTGGCCGTCACAAAAATAAGAGCTTGATGTGCGACTACATTGTTCCGTGGCTGCCTCCTTGAAGAGAGCTCGACGGACGGTGTGGTCAGACATGATACAGCAACAGCCAGTAGCCAGCAGGATATAAAATCTTGAATATTGGTTTACATTGTCCTGTTTGGCTTTAGCAGGTCGGAAGGTCTCCCCGCGGTTACTTGCCAGAATTTGCGACTTTGAAGGCCCAGAGCACGCCCCACGGACCTCGGCCGGAGCTCGCATTTGCGCCGTGGTGCACATGCGGCCCTCCTGCGCGCCGCGAAAAGCCGAGCGCGAGATAAGACCTGCGGCCCAGAAGATAAAAGAAACAAATGTATTTCATACATAGGGATACACCACTTTGAGCAGGAATATAAGCACCGTAATATAAGCACCGTTTACGTTTTCAAATAAACGCCTGAACATTCTCATATTTCCGTCCGTAGTGGTACGAGATATCTGGTACCTGGTATATCGAATCTGATCGTATGATATGGATATGAACATGCTTTCTCGTTCAGAGATGTGGTGTTCAGAGATGTGGTGGAAGGGCATATAAGAAAAAAAGTGAGGGGTGGGTGTACACTATTTGATTTTTTCGTCGCATGCCGCGGATGCTGCCGTGATACTCCGCGGCATGCCGTGGACAGTGGGAAATGCGCGAGATGCCGCGGATTTTCGCGGGCAGCGCCGCTGCATGCCACGACATATGCCACGACATGCCGCGGAACGACTGCCGCCGCAAGGCCTACGGCAACCCTCGCGGCACGTCACGGCAAGGCCCGCGGTAACCACGGCAAGACCCACCGCGAGACCCACGGCGAGCCCCACGGTAAGCTCCGCGGCCACGCCCACGGCAACACTAGCTACAAGTGCCGCTGCAAGCCCCGCGGCAAGACCCAAACCCGCGCCGTGTCCCGCGGCAAGGTCCTACGGCATGTCCCCCGGCAAGGCCCCATGGCAAGTCCCCGGCACGGTCTCACGGCAACACTCGCGGCAAAGTCCCGCTGAAAAGTACCGCTGTAACGCCCGTGGCAAATATCACGGCAAGTACTGCAACAAGTACCTCGGCGGGTATCGCGGCAAGTACCGCGGCAAGTGCCGCGACAAGTTGCGCGACAAGCACCGCGCAAAGTATCGCTGCAAGTTCCGCCGCAAAACCTGTGGCAAGGCCTAGTGGGAACAGGGTGCCAGGTGGTCCTCCGGTTGCTCCCACCGAGAGCTGGATATATTCCTACACCTTGTGGGTGGGGTCAGGGTGCCAAACGGGACGGGCCCACTGCGGAGTCAAAGCGCCAAGGGGAAACAGGGTGTCACGTGGATTTCTTACCGTGGACATTGTCATGGGTCTTGCCACGGTACTTCCCGCGGGTGTCGCCGCGGGACTTGTCCAGGTACTAGCCTCGGGCGTTGTCGTGGGTCTCGCGGCGGCACTTGCCACTGTATTTGCCGCGGGTCTTGTCGTGGATCTTGCCGCGGTTATTGTCGCGGGTCTTCTCGTGGGTCCTGTCGCGGGTCTGGCCGCGAGTCTTGCCGTGGGGTTTGCCGCCGTAGGTCTTGCCACGGGCCTTGCTGTGAGTCTTTCCGCGGTTATTGCCGTGGGGATTGCCGTGGAAAGCACCGCGAAGCTTGCCGTGGGATGTCATAGCAAGTCCCACGGTAATATCCGCAGGCACAACCGTGCCACGTCCCGCGTCTGATGGTGACCCGTGGGGTTGCCGTGACATGCAGCGGGTACTGCCACGAATAAGTAAAAACAAATGTGTAGCTGTGTCAAACGAACACAAGCATGAAGCGACGCACTCCCACTATTTTGCGAATGGGGCTCACGGACTTACCTTCCCAATGCGTGCCGTACTCGCAAACAGTGCTGCGTGCTTTGCAGGGACCCATTCTTTCGATGTCCAACAAACGATATTCATCGCCGTTGTACCCTGTACCCCGGTAATCTAGAGGCGTTCTACGATAGAGGTTCACTCTATTTTTTCTGAGGCTCAATACCTCACCCGAAAACTGACTTCAGCGAATATCGAAATGCATCGCGGCGAGTAATCCCATGGTCCAAGTCTACAAAACGTTTTTTTTCCGAAAAACGCGTTCTGCGTAGAGGTAGCACATTTCCACTAAAACGGTTTCCGAACGACGGGGCTCCTCAAACCAAAATCGTCGGAATGACAAGCTTGTTTAAAAAAATGGCGGAATTGTATACTTGGGCCATGGGATTATTCCTCGGGATGCAGTTTTGATTTTTTTCGGAGTCAGTTTTCGGGTGAGGTGTGGAGCTCCTTAAGGGAGGAGCATCATAAAATTCAGGGCGAACCTCTACCGTAGAACGCCTCGAAACCAAGATTGACACTCAGACGATTGGGGGCCTAGGAACCCCGTCTTTCAGAAACAAATATAGCGGAAATGTGCTACCTCTATCGTAGAACGGGTCTCTAGTTGACAACAACAGCATTTCACGTAATCTGCAACGAACGGCGCAATGACGTGGTGTGTCCGGCGTGCGACGAACGAACAGAGACGGGATGGGAGGGACAGGGCCTGGAGGGCGCATCGGACACAGCATGGTGTTGGCCGCAAACGACAGCCGCGTTGTCATGTTCGGCGGACGCGACAACGAGGTTGTGCGGCAGCACATCCCACGGACATACGAGGTGCGCTTTGCATGTGCGCTCAAAGTATCCCATGTGTTATGGTACTACGTGCGGAGTTCCAGGCTCTGTCGCGTTTTTTCGGCTGATATTTATAGCGCATGGTCCACATCAAACGATCAGGTTCTTGTTGGTGCCCGGACGCAGTTAAGTTGAGCATAATCAGAATACTTGCGGAGAATTGGGGGCGTGGTTTTTCCTTCACCGGTAATTCTGAAAATCGGTCCCTCAGGACTGAACTGGAGGTTGCTGTGTTGTCGACGTGGTGTTGGTTGACGGCTGAAACACACGCAGAATGGGTCATACTCGTGAACGTATGTATTGTGAGTACTTTCACTCCGTGCTTGTGTTTTTCTATCTTTGCGCTACTGCTAAACAATTCCAATCGAGTCCTAAGCAGTTTCGTCCGAAACACATGGGTGCAGATCTAAAAACCGGTCAACCTATCTGAAACTGGAACCACATTTCGGCGACTAATATCTTGGAATCAGGGGTGACTGTTTTTTTAGCGCCGGTGAAGGGTTCGACATTAAATTAAAATCAATTGCGCCAGCGTGCCCGAGCGGAGACGATAGATATAGCTGCCACAGGCCACAGGAAAATCTCCATCCCTATATATGGGCAGAGCTTACCCCCTGCTGTAGCCGGAGGCACCCGTTGATTGGTCGAGTACGCCCAAAACATGCTTGTACCGTGCTTCCGCTTGGCGCTCTGATCCCAACCCGACCTGATCCCACTTGGGCCTGAGCCCTCCAACATGATGGCCCTGTGTGTATAGTTAGCCGCCGGCAGGGCTGGTTAGCCGCCGGCAGGGCCCACCAAGCACCCTGCTTCCTCGCCGACCAGAATAGACTGGTCCGCTCCGAACCCAGCAAACAATTCCGTCGAGTAAGCGGCAACCTACCCTCCAAATAGCCGCCCTTCGAGCAATGGTCTACATGATGAGTGGGGTTATTCTACGGGGTGAACCGTGGAAGGAACACGAGGTTCTTCTCTTACAGCCCAGAAACGGTGCAGATCATTTTTTTTGAAGAAAAAAACGTCTGCGTTGCACGGCGGGTCGGGTCGGGTCGGGTCGGGTCGGGTCGGGTCGGGTCGGGGCGCGGCAACAAAACGAAACAGGTAACTCGAACGGATGGCACGTTGGAGTTCGTCAGCTACGACGAGAAGATCGTCCTGGACTGTCAGCAGAACGCTCTCGACGAAAACACCACCACCACTGCCACTACCCCCACCACCACCGCCTCCGGTGGTTCAAGCGGCACAAGTAGCTCAAGCAGCGGCGCCGCCAGCAACAACAGCACGAACAGCACTGGGGACTCCTGCAGCATCACGGTGGCCGTGGGGCTGTACTACAATGACGTCTGGGAGTACGACCTCAACTGCACGAGGTATATAAAAATGGTCCGAGTGCTCGCACCCTGTGTTCTGTTCCTAAACGGTTGCCACCATGTTCGGAAATATTGAGTTCGTTTGGGCGTTTACCCCAACGACCCAACGCAGTCGAAGCTTCTGAAAAAGAGCGGTAAGGATCGAACCCACAAAATGAGCAGCTGTCGCTGTGTTCCCTGCGCGAAGCCACCCAAGGGGTTTGGACCATAAAGCAGGCACCCCCCCCCCCCCCCGCCTCCCCTCCCCTTTTGGTACATGCTGTCGATACCGCTATCGGCACGTTGTTGACGCCGTGGATGAAGGGGTCGTCGATGTGGTTTGTATAAAAAAGAAGGCATTCCCCCCAATCCCAGTTTCGCAACACTTGGCGCATGCTATCTATCGGCCGTGTCGCACCATTTCGCGCATGCTATCGGCCATTTCGTACAATTTCGCGCATGCTGTCGGCACTGCTATCGGTACGTCCTCGCCGCCGTGCTGACGAAGGGTCTACGACGCGTTCTACAATAGAGGTAGCGCATTTCCGCGAAAACGGTTTCTGAACGACGGCCCTCCTCAACAAATGGCGGAATTATTACATACGTGGGGCCATGGGATTATTCCTCGGGATGCAGTTTGATTTTTTCTGGAGCCAGTTTTCGGGTGAGGTGTGGAGCTCCTTAAGCGAGGAGCCTCAGAAAATTCAGGGTGTGTGTGAGCCTCTATCGTAGAACGCCTCCTACCCAAGGGGTTTCCACCAACCCCTCCCCCCCTGCCATTTTGGCGGTGCCATCTGGCTCATGCTATTGGCACTGCTATCGGCACAATGTCGTCACCGTTGACGTAGACAAGTGTATTGCATCGCTCGCAACGCTATTCGTATACCTGGTATTTTATTTTATTTTTGGCACAGATACGCGGACGGGCCGTGCGAAGGAACCGGGTGGACCGTCCTCCACGAGGGTGCGAGGCATGGAGATTGCGAGTACGTCCGGGGCACCGAAATATGCAAGGCAAGCGAACAAGCAACGCCGGGGGGTGGTGGCAGAAGTTCAGATTATCTCGGTCGCCGAAAGGTTGCTGTGCGTACCCCCGATCAGCCGACGATCAACCACCGATCATGCAACACGCAAAAAATTGCCACTTAACGGTCGAGGCGGTCTGGTTTCGGCCTGTCAGTGCCTCCCCAGTTCTTGCCGTACCAGTGTTGGTGTCGGGATCTTCTTGACGGCTGTCCTTGACGGTTTTCCCTCGACGGCTGTCCTTGATGGACGTCATTGACGGCTGTCCGTCAAGTCGAAGGGCAAGATGGCTGTCAACCATCGCATTTTCTTACGAACAGTCCTGTGTTACGCATCATGCCGGCATGTATATACTGCGTGTCATACGGGCTTATCACACACCCCTTACCGGGTGCGCGGTATCTCTTTTTTGTGTGCCGTCCTTGCCTACCAGGTCCCGACCGAGCGATGGCGGCAGGGAGCCGCGCTGTTCGACGACAACACCATGATCGTTTACGGCGGTTACAGCCAGAGGTGCGGGGATTACTGCGACGACGTTTGGTCCTTCGACCTGAGGGACAACACGTGGATGGAGATATATCCGCTGGGCCACTTCGCCGAAGGTTCGAATGGATGCATGCTGCCCGTTTCCCTGCTTTTAGTCTACGTACGTATAAGTTATTTGGTTAGCTAAGTGTTTTTTGTCTGACCACGTACGTGTAAGTCGCCGAATAGTTATCTCAGCTGGCAGCAAAAGTATCAGATAGTGACTTGCGGCGATTTTTCCGGGGTTCTGTGTGTTTTTGTGTCTTGACTGGTGTGTCTGTTGCTCACGCTGTGGTGTGTGTATATCTATCTATCTAAATATATATATATATATATATATAATATATTATGTATATCAACGACGAGTTTCAGTCAGTTGGCTGGCTTAGTCCGCCACCCCGACTGACAAAAGCAGCCGCCCAAGTTCAGCCAAGGCATGCATTGCCCACACACAGGCAGCCCTATTACGGGGGACCATAGTTAATAGGACCTGTGGTATACATAAAAAACTATATATTTAACCATTTGTACCTAGCAATATTTGGTCATATTAACTACGGCCCCCCGTAATGGTCGGGACAACCTTCTCCAATAGGGGTGAGGTGCGGTTGAAAGTGGCGCCGCTGTTTTTTTCACCCCCCTGTGGGACACCCAAGATAGCCACCCAAGCAAACGGTTGGTAACTTTGGTGTTATCCAAACAATGGTTGGCAGCTTGAGCGCGCGCCCCAGCAGCAATGGTAGAGGGTCATGTTGCGCCCGTGCAGCTGCGTACGACTCTCCGAGTCGCACCACCTCGGGATACTTAACGTTGCATCGTGTATGACAGGGAACCCTTGCCCCCCCCCCCCCTGCCCCTGCCTGGTCGGTGAAAACCCGACATGCTGCGCCCCGGCATTTTGTAGGGATGCGAGGGTCTATGGTTAGACGACTACGGCCTGCTTTTATTGCCGCACCAGATATATATATATATATATATATTATATATATATATATTCATATCGAAGCTGTCATCCGTTGCCAGTCCGCTTGGCGGCTCCCCGGTCACACAGCAGCGGTCGTTGCTGTAATAGTCTTTTTTATCGTCGGTTTTCCTCTCTCTCTCTCTCTCTCTCTCTCTGAAGTCCCCAAAGAGGGTCGACCGCGACATGCATCCGAATGCTCGCCCAAGGGGCCATGCCACCGTTCGTTCGCTAGTCCGATGAGCAACCTCAAGCCCTTCGCTTGACCGACAACAAGCATATATATGCAACCAAACCATCTGAAAAATTGGATTTCGGGGGGCGCTGTACTCATTATCAGACTTCGGGGGGGGGGGGGGGGGGGGGGGAATTAGGGGGTAATGATTCATGAGAGCTCGATTTTTGGAGAAACGCCGATTTAAGAGAGGGTGAAAAGGCTTGGCATGGGCACGCTTAAAAAATACCGGGTATACAATGCCCATTCTGGCTTAAGCGCAATGACGGTACCGGGTTCAGAGAGGTCTGCAAGGCCTGACACGCCTCTCTCTCTTAAACCGTAGCCCCCACTTGCACAAGGGCATCGGACGGTTTCCCACCTGGGGGGCACCCCCGTCGGTAACCACATGATGAGGCAAAATGTACCCTACTATTACGGGGGACCATAGTTAATAGGACCAAATATTGTTAGTAAAAAGGGTTGAATATTGTTGGTAAAAATGGTTAAATATATACCTGGTAGGTTTTTATACCATAGGTCCCATGAACTATGGTCCCCCGAAATATCTACCGTAACATCATACGGGGGACAGAAAGGGCGCGCACGAAGAAGGCAAAGTATCGGTTTACCTCCCCCCCCCCCGCCGCCCGCACTTCCCTCACAATCCGTTTCACCCACGAATGCGCCTGATAATGCCAGCAACGCTCTTTCCCGCCTCATAACATGTGGAAACCCGATCGCACCCGCGCGTCCCAGGCGAGGGCCCGGGGAAGCGCTGGAAGTTTTCCGTAGCGTACGATGGCCTTTCGATGATGGTGTTCGGGGGACACCGCCTGTGGCACGGCTTCGCGACCGACAACTCAGAGAGCAACTCTTGGTCGAGCTCTCAGGAGTATCCCAAGGGCGGATACCTTCAAGACCTATGGGTGTACACCAAGACTCAGCTAGGGAAGGATGAGCAGGTATTTTCGTATACATACATATATATATATGTATTCCCCCCCCCCCCTTTGTGTATATAATCTGCCCCCCCTATTTTATATAGGATGGGTTGGCGTCGGTTGGCATCGACACTGTAAAACACGCCGCTCACTACGTGAGCTAGAAAACCAGGGTACCGTTTTTTTTTTTTTTTTTTTGGCGGTCACCCAAAGCCGGTTGTCGAGTTAGATTATCTGTGCGAGGTAAAGAACCTTACTTCGCACTATTGGGAATGATCGCATCACGTAGTGTTCAAGGTAAGGCACCCAAGAGGCAGTTACATACTACTCACATTGCTGTCTCTGGAAATGCCTACACCGGAAATTAAATCAACTCATTGAAGCTGTCGTCCATATGCAAGTCCGCCTCACAAGCGGTTCTTAGTAGGATGCAGCTCACCCTTCGTGCGACTCGCCAGGTACCTCACGGCCCTTCGCAAAGCTTGGTGCAAGCAATGTCTGCCTGGTCGGTGAAAACCCGACATGCTCCGTCCAGGCATTGTAGGGATGCGAGGGTCTATGATCATACGACTGTGGCCATGCATGAGATCGAGTACATCTCTCCTATCCAGTACACCCCCCTCCCCTTGTGTATCGAGGTGTACGATGGAGGTGGAACAATGCCGCTGCTGTGTATGCACGGGGGAAATCGACGCGGGGGAGGGAGAGAGGGAGGGAGGGAGGGAAGGAAAGAGGGAGAGATAGCGGGAGGGGGGGTGGGGGGCTGTACTCGATAGGAGAGATGCGCTCGATCTCATGCATGGCCACAGTCCTATGACCGTAGACCCTCGCATCCCTACAATGCCGGGACGGAGCATGTCGGGTTTTCACCGACCAGGCAGACATTGCTTGCACCAAGCTTTGCGAAGGGCCGTGAGGTACCTGGCGAGTCGCACGAAGGGTGAGCTGCATCCTACTAAGAACCGCTTGTGAGGCGGACTTGCATATGGACGACAGCTTCAATGAGTTCATTTAATTTCCGGTGTAGCCACTCTCAGAGACAGCAATGGGAGTACTATGTAACTGCCTCTTGGGTGTCTTATCCTTGAACACTACGTGATGCGATCAACTCCCTTGTGCGGAGTAAAGGTTGCTTACCATAGCGCAAATGATCTAAATCGACGACCAGCTGTGGGCGACCGCCAAAAAATAAATAAATAAATAAAAACGGTACCCTGGTTGTCTAGCTCACGTAGTGAGCGGCATGTCTTACAGTGGCGTAGCCAACCGACGCCAACCCAACCCATATATAATAGGCGGGGGGAAATAAATGCGTATGGGGGGCAGAGGGGGGTGTACTCATCTCATGCACGGTCGTAGTCGTACGACCACAGACCCTCGCATCCCTGGGGGGTCGCACGTGACCCAAGGCCGGACCTGAAGACACAAATCGGAGGAGGAGAGCCAACTGATTGTTCTTGCGAGACCTGCGGACTAGGGAAATACACGGTTGACCCGAGGCAAGGCTAGGGTATGTTAGGGGAGGGGGGGGGGGGGGGGGGGGGGGCACGGAAAGGATGGAGGGCAGGTTTTGATAGCTTTTCTCAGCGATGCGAGGTCTTAGCCGTGCCATGCTTTCCACCATACATGCGGTGTCTTTTTAGTAATCGTGGGTGCAACATCTCTGTACACAGGCGCACAGCACCGACGCCGCCGTCGCGCTTTCCCGTACACAGGTGCCCACCGCTTCCGAAGGCTACGGGAACTGGACGCAGCCGGCCGAAAGAGAGTACTGCGTGGCCGACCCGGGGTCGGAGTGGGAAGAGAGGAACGACGTGCTATGCGAAGTGCGGTGGCCACAGGGAAGGTGAGCTCGCAACAGGGGGGGCACCCACCTTCTTCTAGGCGAAAGCACCACGCGGTGACGACGATGATGATGAGGAGGAGGAGGAGGAGGAGGATGAAGATGTTCCCACATTTATCAATAGCTTGATTCTGTAGCGGTTCAATTGGGTAAAGCGAAGCGTGCCCCGTGGAACGGCGACGGAAGAGATGGCGGGGGCTCCTGGGTGGTATTTTCCCCCAAGTACAATATCATAAGCAAGGGAGGTAGACTTGATGCGTGGATTTCCTTTTGTTTCCGAGGTTTTCTTCTTTCGGGAAAGCTATGAGTGATCGATGTTGAAGGTCATGCTGCACGTTGTCGGATGGCAAGAGAAATAATAATATCATAAGCAAATTGTGTCGTTGGCTGGCTTACGTAAAGCATGTCCCATGAGGTTCGACGCAAGAGGAGGCGGGGACTCCGCTACGTGGACCCGCCCGCCCGCCCGCCCGCCCGACTGACTGGTGAAGTGCGCCGCGCGAGAAATGGAAGGGGTTGAGGGATTGGCACCGTATCACACGGGTGATAAGATATCACACCCAGGTGATAAGATAGCACACGGGTGATGAGGCAACACACGGGTGATAACACAACAAACGGGTGATAAGATAACACACTGGGTGATAAGATAACACATGGGTGATATTACAACACACGGGTGGTAAGATATCACACGGGTGATGAGGTAACTCACGGGTGATAACACAACAAACGAGTGATAAGATAACACACTGGGTGACAAGATAACACACCCCCTGGGACGAATTTCCGAGCCGATGTTCTCCAAAAACATGCCATTCGAGATATACACAGACGGAAAAGGGTGGTTTGCTTCGGAAAGATACATCTCGTCGAGATATTTCCGTAGACGCATCGCTCGACGATTGCACCTTTCCCAGTTGTCGAGAAAAAAAACAGCTTCGAATTAATCGAGCGGGGTGTGTTGTCTTATCACACGTGTTCTTCGTTTTTTTTCTGTGTTTATTTACATTTTTTCGTACGGCAGATTGGTCCGGCGGTGTGGCGGTAGGACAATCAGTAGGGCGAAGCTGGGGGGGGCGCCCCTAGATAAACGTCATTGACCACACCCGAGAAAGGTGAAGCGGCAGGAGGCCGCGATTATTCTACCCACAGACTGACCGCTCCCCTTTTGCACACAAAAACCCGGCGGATTAACCCTTTTAGAACCGCAGTCCCGTTTTGGGGACAAACTACTTGAAATTGGAGCGGTTTGTCCCCACAGTGGGACTGCAGTTCTAAAACAAGAAAAAAGGCCTCGATGCGCCCGAATTAAAAAAAAAAACGGTTTTCTCGTACCGCATACTTCACGCCCAAGCCCAAGCGCAACGCTGATAACAGCGAGTCATACTACGTAAGATAACAGGGCGCCTACTTTTTTATATACCTATTACGGGGGGCCATATTTAATAGGACCAAATATTGTTAGTAAAAATGGTCAAATATATAGTTTTTTATGTATACCATAGGTGCTATTAACTATGGCCCCTCTATAGGTGCCGGTTTAAATAGTGCCGGTGGAAATACCTTGGCAAAGCAGACGGGACTCACCAGGGTGGTATTACGGGGGGCCATAATTAATACCAGGGAGGACCTACGGTATACACAAAAACCTATATGTTTCCCCATTTTTACCAACAATATTTGGTCCTATTAACTATGGTCCCCCGTAATAGTGGGCGGAGCAGTTGGTTGCCGGTTGCCGCTATATATAATGCTGGTTTTGTTGGCAGGGTCGCATACGGGCGGTATACTCGTAGAGGGACCGGCACCACCGTATCCCAAAAAAAGTGCTTTCGAGATTTTCTTTTTGAAAAATAGAACCCGACGGACTTCGTGCGTAGTGAGAGGTACGGCGAACAACGTGTAAAACACAAACGGTTGTCCCAAATATATTGATTTAGGCAGTTTCCTCTGTTCGAAGCGGAACCCCGGCAGTCAGATTCGTTGCCGCCGAAAAAAGGTACGCACCCGGTCCCCCCGGTGGGGTCTAAGACGGGGGGCCATAGTTGATAGGACCAAATATTGTTAGTAAAAATGGTTAACGATATAGGTTTTTATGTATACCGTAGGTGCTATTAACTATGGCCCTCGTAATAGTGGGGGCCTCGACTACTGCTATTGCGGGGGAACAACAGTAAATAGGACCAAATGTTGCTAGTAGAAATGGGTAAATATATAGTTTTTTGTGTGTACCGTAGGTCCTATTTTCTATGGCCCCACCGTTGTGAGAAATTCTATATTTTTCCGAAAAAAAAGAGGAATTAACTGCCGAGAGCGCGTAGCGTGGGTAGGCGCAACTATTACGGGGGACCATAGTTAATAGGACCTATGGTATACATAAAAACCTATACCTGGTATATATAAAACCATTTTTACTAACAATATTTGGTCCTATTAACTATGGCCCCCCGTAATAGTAGATCCGAGTCGGCGAGGGAAGAAAGGGCTGAAGTCTTCTCGCCATGAAAAAAATGCCTTCCAAGGCAAGAACCGTAGCGGGGAGGGGGGAGGAGAGCCTGTCACGTATGTTTACGACCATTACGGAGGACCATGCTGGTAGCAAGTAGGACCTGCAGTATAGACCATCACCTATATATATATATATATCATTAATAATACCTATTTTTACAAACAGTATTTGGTCCTATTTTTTATGCCCCCCCGTAATAATATTATTAGGAGAGAGAGAAAAGAAGGGCGAATATCATGAATGGGATGGGGAAAAAAAGGTACAGTAGTACCCTCATCGCAGCACGTACAAAACTAAAGCACCACCCCTGCGAGGGCATTGTTCGGTAGAGTACCCCTTTCGCAGCATGCGCGTCCAACAAAACAAAGGTACACAAACTAAAGCACCACCCCTGCGGAAGCATTGCTCGGTGGAGTACCCCTTTCGCAGCACCCGCGTCTAACAAAACAAAGGTACACAAACTAAAGCACCACCCCTACGGGAGCATTGCTCGGTGGAGTACCCCTTTCGCAGCACCCGCGTCTAACAAAACAAAGGTACACAAACTAAAGCACCACCCCTACGGGGGCATTGTTCGGTAGAGTACCTTAAGCAACATGCGCGTCTACTGCTGTATAGTAACACATTGGTTTGTTCGTTCGTTTGTTCGTTTGTTCGTTTTGTTTGTTTGTTTTCTTTTGGTACGGCATGGGGCATGGCGTGGCGTGGCGTGGCGTGGCATGGCCGCGACGGACGGGTGCGGCGACGGGGACGGTCTCAGGGCCGGGCATGCGACGGCGTGGGACGAGGAGAGGGGAGGGATGTGGCTGCACGGAGGCTACACGACGTTCTTCCCCTACATTAGCTCGGACGGGGCCGGGTCAGACTTCGGGATAACCGTAAGTCTTGCAGAGGGAGAGAGAGGGAGAGAGAGGGAGAGAGAGAGAGAGAGCGCGCTTGGGATCATGCATAGTAATGCCAGGTATCAGATACCGACCGCCCCACACGGAAATTATCGTGGCTGCTTTTCAAGTGTCAGACCGATTGGGAGACGTAGCAAAACCAGCCGGCATCTGCCCGAATCAAAGCCATGGTGGATGGGCCCAGACCCTCAACGTGGGCTGCGACCGCGGTACTATTACGGGGGACTATAGTTAATAGGACCACATATTGTTAGTAGAAATGGTTAAATATATACCTGGTAGGTTTTATGTATACCACAGGTCATATTAACTATGGCCCCCCGTAATATTTTCTTCTCCGGTATACACGAATGAGGGAGACAGCGTTCGTTGTTCGCTGAACGTGAGCGAGCGTAATAATCCTTGAACGAAAGCGGCGAGTAGCTCAATTACGGTGGGGGCTAACGTTATAATCAGAATCCACGATGGACCCAAGACTCATGTATACGTCACACCCCGTATTTGTTTGGCATTGCTCCGTTCTCCCGATATACCAGGTAGTCGATCGGAAGGAGCTGAACGTACCGCGCCGAACACAATACATGTGCCGTCAACCGTGCTCCAGTCGTACTTTGGTTTTTGATCGGAGGGTGATGAAAAGGGGAACTGACAAGGTTTTATTACCCCTATCCTCCTTCCCTCTTGATGGCGGTGGGCTCCGTCCCTTCGACCCCCCGCCGGAAACGCGCCAACCCATAGCTGGAACTCCCGCACCACCCCGAGCGAACCAGTCTCAAAAGTGTGCCAGGAGACCGCGGTTTGACACCCTTGACGGACCGCGCCCCCTACAATATTATTGCAGCGCTTTGTGTTCGTAGGAGGACAAAAAGAAGAAACTGACACGATGTCTTGGCTTTCTACTTGCGACCATTCTCGCCTTTCATTCGGTACATCTCCCACCGTGAACACGCCGACGCGTTTGCTCCAACTCCCGCACCACCCGAGGTCACGGCTCACAGTCTCCAAATATGTTAGTTAACCGCGATTTGACTCCTTGACGACCGCTTCCTGTGGTAAACCTAGTACAAGAAGAAAACAATGGGCCTTGACGCGCCCAAAAAGACCGGTCTCCTTTACAAGCATCTCGTGACAGTCACAATTAGTACTTGTACCTTCGAATCGTGGAGGTAACTTCTGTTTTCTTCGCACGCAGCATGGCCTCGTCGATACTTTCTCTCTCTCTCCCTCCCTCCCTCCCTCCCTCCCTCCCTATGTCTCCCCTTCCCCCCCCCCCTCTCTCTCCCTCCTCTCCCTCCTCTCCCTCCTCTCCCTCCTCTCCCTCCTCTCCCTCCTCTCCCTCCTCTCCCTCCTCTCCCTCCTCTCCCTCCTCTTCCTCCTCTCCCTCCTCTCTATTTCTCCCCCTCCCCCCGTTCTCTCTTTTTCTCCCTCTCTACTTCCCTCCCTCCAGCCTTATTTTCTCTTTCCCCCTCTCTTTATTTCGGAGAACTGTTGATTTGCACTTGGCAAATAAACCCTACCTAATCCCAACGCTATCCCTAACCCTATCCCTACCTACCTCTAACCCCAACCGCGCCTGAGAAATTTATTGGAAACATGATACCACGAGGAGATATGCTAGCGCGGACTATCAACCATTGTATCTATGCTGCTCGCTCTCACCCCCCTTTCTCTCACCCTCTCTCTCTCGATCGCTCCTTCTCCGACAACCCTTTCGGCACGCGCTTACCGCACGGAAAATTCCCGGAAATTGTTCAGGCGCTGGGTCGTGGAGGGTTTCGCCCTTACCCCGACTACCCCTACTTCTTGTCGGATATTTGGTTCTTCAACCGCACGTCCGGTCAATGGACAGAGGTGTGTTACAAGGGTTACCCTGGGCTGGGTAACCGGTCGATATTTTACCCCTATGGCTCCGTAGGTAAGCACCTTCACAGGTGACAGCATTTTTACGTTAGAAAAACAAACCAACTGCGTCGTAGATGTCTCCGTGTTTGTTTGTCCGTTGATGATGTCGCTCGTTACCAGGTACTGTCTTTTCATCCGTTGATGCATATCACGCCCTCAACCCGTGCTAGGAACCGGGTGCATAGTGTGAATTTTACTTGGTCGCACTTTTTTGCCTTCCAAGGCAAATATTTCCGACCGGTGGTGCTTCTCAACTGAAAAAATACCGAACAATGGCAGCAAGGCATGCCTTATCGGTTGTTTGTACCTCATTTCTGTTTGTGGGATGTAGACCTGGTAGGCCAGGGGATGGTTCGCTCGTCGGGTTGTGCATCACGCTTCTTGAGACCCGTTTACGGATAAGAAGCCAACAGCCTCAGAAGGCAAAAAGTAGGTGCACCCCCATCGCAAGCGGCATGCGTGAGGGCCACACTAAAAACAAGTCATTTTTGTCCCGTACACAGATGGAACCTTTTTGAGCCAGAGGCGACGGCGATAGAGGTGGTACCTCCGTTTCATGAGGTTCCTGTGGGTAAGATCTGGAGCGGCATACCTCACCCTGCACCAACATTAGAGGAAACATTTGCAGTGCGCGTAAGCTTAGTGAACAGTCGCGAGTTGTGAGGTGGCTACCCTGACGAAGGAGCACTGATCCCAGAGAGCTCAGATAAACCTCGCCCATAACCCCTGTATTCCCATCTAAGATACGCCTCCGAAGTAACACAAACACGTTCCCCTTACCTAAAACTCCGGTCATTATCCGCCCTTTTCGGTATTTGAAGGCGATACCGCATCACAACACGCAACCCCATGGGCTTATGATGACGCGTTCTACGATAGAGGTAGCACATTTCCACCTAAAACGGTTTCTGAATGACGGGGGGGGGGGTTCTTAACCCAAAATCGTCAGAATAATGCCAATATTGTTTCGAAAACTGACTTTTAGGTATACTCGGGCCATGGAATTGTTCCATCGGGGCATGCAATTCGACTTTTGCTGAAGTCAGTTTTTGGGTGAGGTATTCAGTAGCTCTTCAAGTGAGAAAGAAGCCTCAGAAAATTCAGGGTGAACCTCTGTTATCGTAGAACGACTCTGATATCAATAAATAAGTGTTGTTGATTGCCCGATCTGATTGCCCGATTTGATTGGCCGATCTGATTGGCCGATCTGGTTGGCCGCAGGTTTCCGCGACCAGCTCGGCGAAACCGACGCCCCGGATGGACCACGCTCTCGTCAAAGTCGACCACCTGCTGGTGGTGTTCGGCGGGTACTACTTCAACCACCACTACGACGACACGTGGTTCTTCAACACCTCCACGAGGTTGGTTTGTTCTCAGGAGAGCGGGTGTAACAGTTGGAGTCGTCGTGTTTTTTGGCGGGTCCACCACACCACGCAGCTTTTGTTACTTTTTATTTCTTCTCCTTCTTTTTCTTCTTCTTCCTCTACTTTTTCTTCTTCTTCTTCTTCTTCTTCTTCTTCTTTTTCTTCTTCTTCTTCTTCTTCTTCTTCTTCTTCTTCTTCTTCTTCTTCTTTTTCTTCTTCTTCTTCTTCTTCTTCTTCTTCTTCTTCTTCTTCTTCTTCTTCTTCTTCTTCTTCTTCTTCTTCTTCTTCTTCTTCTTCTTCTTCTTCTTCTTCTTCTTCTTCTTCTTCTTCTTCTTCTTCTTCTTCTTCTTCTTCTTCTTCTTCTTCTTCTTCTTCTTCTTCTTCTTCTTCTTCTTCTTCTTCTTCTTCTTCTTCTTCTTCTTCTTCTTCTTCTTCTTCTTCTTCTTCTTCTTCTTCTGTGTGTGTTGTTTTCAGCCAGGAACGAAACGTAATGCCATCTTCATGCCTCTGATGGCGGTTCTACCGCGCAGCCTGCTTCTTGCTTCGCGCTTTGCTTGGCTTTTGAGCTTTTGCCAGGAAGGGACGAATGGAGTGTTGCCGTGGTGCGTGCGTTTTGGGGTGGACCATGCTCGTTTTCGCGTTTCTGTTGTGAGATACCCGTAGATGAGCCGCCTTTTTCACGCCGACGATCGCGCTATAGATACGGCGTGCAGCAGCACGATGAAACGCCGCGTTTTTTTTTGTTCTGGCGGCGTTTGAAACTTTCCTACTTGCTCGTAGGTGCTTGCCATCGAAAATGTAAAAAAAAAAACACAACGAGACCGGTCTACATGCTCGCGTCAATACGAGACCTCTTTTGGCCTTGTCATGCTGCTTTTGGTGTAGAGGGGGGTAATACGGCGATTTCCTCTGATACCGTGTTTGCATCTCATTGGATGCTGAGCTGGGCCTCGCTTTTTTTTTCTTGGAGCAGCCAGATTCTCTGGACTTTCTGCATCAAATCACGAGGGTTTCGCGGGGAGTCCAGAAACACATCTTTTTGTAATCATTAGATATTAATGTACAAAATGCCCTTATTTTTTCCGGGACAGCGTGGTATTATTATTACGGGACTAGAGAGGCGTACAGGGACGAAACCATGCCTAGGGAGAGACGGCCGCATATCGGCTGCACCAAGCGGCAGTCCGGGCTTTGGCGGCACTGGGGAAATGCCAGTGTGACACGTCTATAAATAACTCCATAGGCTGTGTATGTACGATACACCCCGCGCGTGCGCGCGCGCGCGCGCCCGCTTCATGACACGACACGCTTCACACTCGAACTGGTGTGCGTTCACCCTCCGCATGTTTAGCGATGACCCATCACAGAGAAAGGAGCACCGGTCAGGGCGGCCGCGCGTGCGACCGGCGTCGTCCACGCTAAAACCTGCCAGTCTTCACTAGAAAACAGGGGCAGCGTTTGGGCTGTACGGAAACATAAGCCACTTTTTTTTTTTAAAGACGCCGTCATGAGGTGCAACAAGCGAGTTACAAGCAGAAAACTCGGGATGCAGGAAGCGTTTGGGGGAAGGGGAGACGTGCGGTGCGGTGCGTTTGAAAAAATTCCAGGGGACAGGGGATGCCTGGATACCAATCCCCGCTTTTTTTTTCGTGTTTCGTACGTAACGGTAGAGCAGTTACGGTTATATCA
This sequence comes from Nereocystis luetkeana, assembly GCA_031213475.1. NCBI lineage: Eukaryota > Phaeophyceae > Laminariales > Laminariaceae > Nereocystis > Nereocystis luetkeana. The sequence goes on from JARUPZ010000031.1 coordinate 1,450,706, forward strand.
CCCGTCCCGTCATTTTTTTTTTCCGCCGACGTTTGCCGTCCGTCACATCCCTACCATCCCGTCATTGGCGTCTTTGCACCTTCGGCCTACCCCTCTAACCCACGTTTTTTTTTTTCGTTTCCTTTTTTGCTTTTCTTTGCTTTGAGGCTTCTGGCTCGAGAAAACGACCCACGCTCAATTAACCCATGCCGTGAATCCTACGTAACTCTAGCCTTTACCCTGAAAACGCTGGCCATACCCTTCACCCCAGCCCTATCCCTCCGCGTCTTCGCGTTTGCGGTTGCGTTTGCGTCTGCGTTTACGTTTGCGTTTGCGTCTGCGTTTGTTTACGGTTGCGTTCGCGTCTGCTTGCAGCTTCTGGCTCGAGAAGACGACCCACATGCATCCGGTGTACCCGACGAACTGCACGGACGACTTGGCTTTCATAGAGGAGAACAACTGCACCGAGCTGCTCTGGCCGAAGGTAGTAGGCGTTTCGTTCTGGTGTCCCCCATCCCCCCTGTTTCGGCGTTGTGGTTAGTGGTGATTTAAAGTGTGTTACCTCCTTGTCACACGTGGCAGCGCGGTATCTCCTGTGCGTGGGTGACAAAATTGCTATTGCTAGTCATCGCACCGAACTTCTCCGGCCGAAGGGAGGCGTGTCATTAAAGTATCCCCTCTCCGCTGTTGCGGCATTTCTGGTTTGTAGTTGAGCGTCTCCTCGTCATACCTGACTTACTGCAGAGGCGAGAAGCATACATATCCTTCTGCAGGTAATACTAAAATTGCCTATAGGACCCTACACCACGTAGACCGAAGTAGCTATTAAAGCATGGGCGTTGAGATATATCCATACCTATGTACGTACGCTGGATGCGTGCAGCCGTTACGCACGGAGACGAGTACACGAGTATCTTCGCTTGGATTTTCCGGTAAACGCAATGCGCGGATAGATTACGGGTTCTGCCTCGCGCGCAATACGGCCTACTGTATGTCCAACGCACCACCATCAGAACCGATGCCGAAGAAGGTTGCTACAGCAGAGCGTTGCTGAGGACATCACAGGGAGCAGGTCGGGCTACCGCAGAGTACCCCTGCCCGCCGCGTGAGCTTTGTCCCGAGGTGATCAAGTGACGGGCCGCGGGCCACTTGTTCACTCTGCTCGTACTCTTCTCCTTCTCCTTCCCCGCTCTTACTCCTTTTTTGTCCCTTTCCCTTGCACTATTACGGGAGTCTATATTAAATAGGACCTACGGTTCACACAAAAACCTATATATTTAGCTACTTTTACATAACAATATTCGGTCCTATTTACTTGCCCTCGCACTATTACGGGAGTCTATATTAAATAGGACCTACGGTTCACACAAAAACCTATATATTTAGCTACTTTTACATAACAATATTCGGTCCTATTTACTTGCCCTCGCACTATTACGGGAGTCTATATTAAATAGGACCTACGGTTCATACAAAAACCTACCAGGTATCTACTTAGCTATGTTTACTAACAATTTTTGGTCCTATGCACTTGTGGCCCCCCGTAATGCTGTTCTCTTCTCTCGAGATCAAATGTTTCCTTGTTTCTTTTCGTTTCCTGCTTTGGCCAAAGAGAAGCGCCTTTTCAAACAATCTCCGTTCTTCTTGTGTTTCTTCTTTTTCTTCTTCTTCTTCTTCTTCTTCACAGGGACAGACAGAGCCTCGACAACAGGCATCCTTCTTCTCTTTGAGTATTACGGGGGGCCATAGTTAATAGGACCAAATATTGTTTAGCAAAAAATGGTCGAATATATAGTTTTTTAATGTATACCATAGGTCCTATTAACTATGGTCCCCCGTAATAGTTTGCCGAGAGAAACGTCGGCGTGCAGAAACCTATAATGGTTGGCAACGTCGGCGGCGGTGACACGCCACTGCTGTCCGCGAAGCGTCGGGAAGGCCCTCCCGTTCCCAGCAACGACTCTGGTTGCCGGCTAGACGCATGCTACACAACAGTAGTAGGGGTGCACCATTTTTTGTTTCCGAGGCTCCTCACTCAAGCCCTTTAGGGCCGCAGTCCCGTTTTTGGGGACAAACCACTTGGAAATTTAAGTGGTTTGTCCCCACATATATATGGGACTGCGGTTCTGAAAGGGTTAAAGAAGCTCCCATACCTCGCCCAAAAACTGACTCCAGCAAAAAATCAAATTTGCATCCCGATGAATGAACAAGTCTACGAGAACGTCATTTTTCGAAATATATTAATGACATTTCGACGATTTTGGGTTAAGAAGCCCCGTCCTTCCGAAAGCATTATATCAGAAAAGGTGCTACTACGGGGGACCATAGTAAATAGGACCAAGTGTTGCTCGTAAACATAGGTAAATATATAGGTTTTTGTGTGTAACGAAGGTCCTGTTTACTGTGGTCCCCCGTAATACCTCTATCTTAGAACGCGTCTCCACTGCTGTAGATGCTATACTTCCCTGTCATCGTTTCCTTTGGGGGGGGGGGGGTTCTTCCTCTTCGAACCGGCTACCAGGTATGAGACTTCGAGGTTTGAGCCGGACATTGTCGAAGGGCGAATCTAACCGCTCGACTAACAGCCAACTCGTATGACGCAGATAAGATAGATAAGGTATTTGGCCACTTCCCTTTGTATTCAGTCCACGCGCCGCCCGCCCTACAACGGGGTGTCGCAAGCCTATTGGCCAACCTTTTCCCAGTAGCCCGGGGGAATAATACCCAAACACCAATGGGTCGTCATACACCCCACTGCCCTAAAATCAACTCCACCCCCCCCCACCCTACCCTGCCCCCACCAACTCCACCCCCCCCCGTCCTGCCCGTTCCTTCGCCTGGTGCAGGACCTGGAAAGGGACTCCACGGCTCCCTGGGGGGCCCTGGAGTTCAAGAACCAGGACTCCTACCACCCCGATTCGGAGTTCGGGCCATTCTACGGCGTTCATGCCCGGGGAGATATAGGGTCAAGGTGATAAACAAAAAACAATACACGACCGTTTCAAGCATCCGCCAGCAGCGAGCGAAGGGCAAGGCATGACCTATCTCCCTCTGGGCCAAAATGGGAAGGTGTTACCTACTGAGCTCTACAGGGGTAAAACACCGATCGATTATTTTGCCAGCCCAGGGTAATCCTGACAACAATAAGCAAAGTGTCTTTACGGGGTGCAGGACGCGTCATCATCCCCCCAGCGACGTTATTTACGATGCAATGTATGTACAGAAGTACTCAGTCGGCATCTTTTGAAACATACAAAAAAAACGTACGGCACGCTCATCGAGAAAAAAACAAACACACACACACACACATTTTTTTTTGTTTTTTTTAGCCGACAACCTTGAGTGGTCAAAACCTAAACCTAGACCCAACTTTTTTGGGGAGTTTGTGGAGAGCTTTCTGGGGATGGTTTTAGAGTCTGTGCAACATCTGTGCTTCTTCTGCCCTATGGTACAAGCGCCATATAGAGTACGGATGGTATCACCCTGACGGCGGCGGCATGTACGATGATGCTACGGGAAGTACTGTAGGCGTCATTAGAAATGGAAAGCACTTGGGATGCTGACAGAACTAAAATGCACCACTCTGTCTGTCTCCAAATATTAGATCATATATATTTAAAAAGTACTTTTATTTCGGGAGAGTGGTACCTATTTAAAGTACTCTTGGGATTTGTTGAGGGAATACTTGCGTAAAATTTGCCTTTGAGGGCGAAAGCGGCCGACAAATTGGTACCGGTATAACGCGGCGAGAGAGCTTTCCCACATGGCTTGAAATTTTAAGCTGCCTGGCACCGGGTTCCACTGAGACGATAAAAAACAAAGACACTAATTTTTTTTTTGTGGCAAATGAAGCGTTCCACGATAGGGGTAGCACATTTCCGCTTCTTTTTTTTCTGAATGACGGGGCTCCTTAGCCCAAAATCGTCGCAATGTCAACCTTGTTTCGGAAAATGACACTATTACGGGGGACCCTAGTTAACAGGACCTATGGTGTACATAAAAACCTATATATTTAACCATTTTTACTAACAATATTTTGTCCTGTTAACTATGGCCCCCCGTAATATATACTTGGGCCATGGGATTATTCTGCGGGGATGCACTTTTGATTTTTTTTTGCCGAAGTCAGTTTTCGGGTGAGGTATGGAGCTCCTCAAGTGAGGAAGGAGCCTCAGAAAAATTAGGGTGAACGTCTATCGTAGAAGGCCTCAAATAGTACCATTTTCGGGTCGTCTGCTTGCGCTTCACGGAGGTGTTCAATACCTCATTTTTGTTTTGTTTTTTTTAGCCGACAACCTTGAGTGGTCAAAACCTAAACCTTGACCCAACTTTTTTGGGGAGTTTGTGGAGAGCTTTCTGGGGATGGTTTTAGAGTCTGTGCAACATCTGTGCTTCTTCTGCCCTATGGTACAAGCGCCATATAGAGTACGGATGGTATCACCCTGACGGCGGCGGCATGTACGATGATGCTACGGGAAGTACTGTAGGCGTCATTAGAAATGGAAAGCACTTGGGATGCTGACAGAACTAAAATGCACCACTCTGTCTGTCTCCAAATATTAGATCATATATATTTAAAAAGTACTTTTATTTCGGGAGAGTGGTACCTATTTAAAGTACTCTTGGGATTTGTTGAGGGAATACTTGCGTAAAATTTGCCTTTGAGGGCGAAAGCGGCCGACAAATTGGTACCGGTATAACGCGGCGAGAGAGCTTTCCCACATGGCTTGAAATTTTAAGCTGCCTGGCACCGGGTTCCACTGAGACGATAAAAAACAAAGACACTAATTTTTTTTTTGTGGCAAATGAAGCGTTCCACGATAGGGGTAGCACATTTCCGCTTCTTTTTTTTCTGAATGACGGGGCTCCTTAGCCCAAAATCGTCGCAATGTCAACCTTGTTTCGGAAAATGACACTATTACGGGGGACCCTAGTTAACAGGACCTATGGTGTACATAAAAACCTATATATTTAACCATTTTTACTAACAATATTTTGTCCTGTTAACTATGGCCCCCCGTAATATATACTTGGGCCATGGGATTATTCTGCGGGGATGCACTTTTGATTTTTTTTTGCCGAAGTCAGTTTTCGGGTGAGGTATGGAGCTCCTCAAGTGAGGAAGGAGCCTCAGAAAAATTAGGGTGAACGTCTATCGTAGAAGGCCTCAAATAGTACCATTTTCGGGTCGTCTGCTTGCGCTTCACGGAGGTGTTCAATACCTCATTTTTGTTTTGTTTTTTTTAGCCGACAACCTTGAGTGGTCAAAACCTAAACCTTGACCCAACTTTTTTGGGGAGTTTGTGGAGAGCTTTCTGGGGATGGTTTTAGAGTCTGTGCAACATCTGTGCTTCTTCTGCCCTATGGTACAAGCGCCATATAGAGTACGGATGGTATCACCCTGACGGCGGCGGCATGTACGATGATGCTACGGGAAGTACTGTAGGCGTCATTAGAAATGGAAAGCACTTGGGATGCTGACAGAACTAAAATGCACCACTCTGTCTGTCTCCAAATATTAGATCATATATATTTAAAAAGTACTTTTATTTCGGGAGAGTGGTACCTATTTAAAGTACTCTTGGGATTTGTTGAGGGAATACTTGCGTAAAATTTGCCTTTGAGGGCGAAAGCGGCCGACAAATTGGTACCGGTATAACGCGGCGAGAGAGCTTTCCCACATGGCTTGAAATTTTAAGCTGCCTGGCACCGGGTTCCACTGAGACGATAAAAAACAAAGACACTAAAAAAGTTTTTGTGGCAAATGAAGCGTTCCACGATAGGGGTAGCACATTTCCGCTTCTTTTTTTTCTGAATGACGGGGCTCCTTAGCCCAAAATCGTCGCAATGTCAACCTTGTTTCGGAAAATGACGCTATTACGGGGGACCCTAGTTAACAGGACCTATGGTGTACATAAAAACCTATCTATTTAACCATTTTTACTAACAATATTTGGTCCTGTTAACTATGGCCCCCCGTAATATATACTTGGGCCATGGGATTATTCTGCGGGGATGCACTTTGATTTTTTTTTGCCGAAGTCAGTTTTCGGGTGAGGTATGGAGCTCCTCAAGTGAGGGGCCTCAGAAAAAATATAGGGTGAACGTCTATCGTAGAAGGCCTCAAATAGTACCATTTTCGGGTCGTCTGCTTGCGCTTCACGGAGGTGTTCAATACCTTCATTTTCAACATCAACAGCGAAAAAAACATCAGGCATTTTATTTTATGCAACAACAAAAATAAAATCTGCATCAAACACGGTTGTAACCCCTGTAGTACTGCGGTCCCATTATGGGGAGAAACCAGTCAAATTGCAAGTAGTTTGTCCCCAAAACGGGGCTGTGCTCCTAAACAGGGTATGGACCCATATTTACATACCTGGTGTGGCACAGAGGAAGCACTCATTTGAGATAATCTACACCACCCTGACCGATAATATAAGAAACATTTGGAATCTAATATGACTATCAACGGGAGCTTATATTAGCGTTTATTCGCGTTATATTGTCTCTCCAGCAGAATCCAGCTAAAAATCTCGATCCTTCGTAGAGCAAACGGTGGGAAAAAGATAAGACAGAAGAAAGAAAAAAAAAGGAAAGCAAATCAAGGCAGCCAAGTTCGCGTGGATTGAACTCTCAGCTTGCTACGACGTTGAGTTACGAACGGCCTTCTTTTTTACCTGCACCCAGCGTAAAAAAAATGGTCTGCCTTTCGTTCCTCTCGTCCTTTTTGTTGTGCCATCGAAAGAAGTAACCGCCTCTATAAAATAGCTTGATTCCCAGGGAAGACAGTTATGACATTCCTGTCGTATTCTGTCTCTCTACCGTGGATCATATAACGTGAGTAGTGGATTGGATGAGGCCTCTTGCGCCGGCCTGTGATCCCGCCCATACTTCGTTACGCCTCCTTTCAGATTGGCTTTGTAGTTGACCGTTTGGTCCGGGGCAGAATTATCTCACCCAAACTTCTATCACAAAAAACTCAGTCCTTACCCGCACACGCCGCAAAGTCCTCTGGTCCGGGGCAGAATTGTCTCACCCAAACTTCTATCACAAAAAACTCAGTCCTTACCCGCACACGCCGCAAAGTCCTTTCTGGGCTCCTTTTTTTTTGTGTCATCGAAAAAACTAAACGCCTCTTTAAATAGTTTGATTCCCAGGGAAGACAGTTACCGTTATTCCTCGGGAAGGGCAGGTACCGGGTGGCAAAGGCGCCGTATGGGGTAGCGCCCGACTTTTTGTCTCAATACACAGTTTGATGTCTTATACGTTAAATGTTGCCGCGCCGTCTCAGTCCAAGAGAGTTCTGAAAAGCGGGCGGGAGCAAAATGTTTTTATTATCTGCTCTCTCGTTTCATCTTGGAACACGCCACTTCAACAATAGAGGCCATGAATACCATGACGAGACGTTGTGTCTGGGCGAGGCGGAGAGTATTTTTTCTTGTATCATGCACCCCTACTGTAGCCCTGTGCTACGGTTTCTTATCGTGCATCCCGACACCCTCTATTCGTATTCATATTTTCGCCTGCGCTTGTGACCTCGAGCTACATAGGTGTCAGGGAGATGACATAGTGTCAGATAAATCATCATCACCACCTTAATCACCATCATCATCATCACCAGCGTTGCAAACAATATCAAGATATACACATCTATTTTAATATTTGATTCGCAGGGAAAACGTTGTACCTGGGGCGGAGGTGCGTTTTTTCTTCCCAATCATGCACCCCGACACCCTGTGTACATACTAATGTCTCCCCCTGTGTTGGTGACCGCGGGATACGTATATTTCAGGGACATGAGATAACATCAAAACATCACCATCACCATAATCATCATCACCACGATCATCATCACCAGAATCATCATCATCATCATCATACTCCTCATGATCACCATGATCACCAACACAGTTCAACACCGTAAAACGCACCGAGAAACAAAAAAAAACGCCTGCTTTGATTCGCTCGCAGGGAAGACGTCACTTCTGGGGATCCGCTGCCCCCGTACATGGCCACCGCCCCGAGGCAATACGTGAGGGCTTACATCCACGCCGTGAACTCCTCTCACAACGCACTTCTCCACGAGTGGTGCACTAGCGTCAAGGGGGAGCCCACCAGGTAGGCATGTTTTCTCTTCGGGGGTAAGCATCTTTTGTCTTCGGGGCTATGTGTGGGGGTAGGCATGTTCTCTGTGTGGGGGTGGGGGTAGGCATGTTTTCTATGCAAGAGTCGGTGTGTTTTCTATTCGGGTGTAGGCACGTTTTTGTATTCGAGGGTAGGCATGTTTTCTATTCGGGGGTAGGCGTGTTTTCTATGCGGGGGTAGGGGTGTTTTCTTTTCGGGGGTAGGCGTGTTTTCTATTCGGGGGTAGGCGTGTTTTCTATTCGGGGGTAGGCATGTTTTCTATTCGGGGGTAGGCCTGTTTTTTATTGGGGGTAGGCGTGTTGTCTCTTCGGGGTTAGGCATGTTTTCTTTGCGGGGATGGGCGTGTTTCTATTCGGGGGTAGGAGTGTTTTCTATTCGGGGGTATGCATGTTTCCCATGTAAGGATAGGCATGTTTTCTATACGGTGGTAGGTATGTTTTCTATGCGGGGGTAGGCGGGGTTTCCTATTCGGGGGTAGGCTTGTTTTCTGTGTACGGGGGGGTGCGGGTGATATTGCGAAGACGCCAAGTGCCCAGTCTTTGTCCGCGCCCTCTTCGAAACGACAAATAGCAACTGCCTCAAACCTATTGAAGGGTTAGGTTACGGCGATGAGCTTGTGCAATATCAATAACAGCAACAAAATTTGGAATTAGCGGTCAGGGAGCGAGAAGGAGGTGGGTGACAGGGGAGGCGGAGGAAAGTTCTTGAGTAATTTTCTGTGGTGTGCAGTAAGATTGTCTTTGAAAACATCAGGGTAGGAGGGTAGGACGGAGGCGGTGACACGAGACGCGGAGGAAAGTTCTTGAAGGAAACTTCTCAATTCAAAGCGATGCAGCAAATTTCTCCCTCTTCATGAGACGAGTACATCGTAGAGATGCGAGGGTCTAATGTCGTACGACTACGGCCATGCATGGCATTGGTACCCCCCCCCCCGTTGACGCTGTCATTCACTAGCAAGTCCGCCTCACAAGCGGCTCTTAGTAGGAATGCAGTTCACCCTTCATGCGACTCGCCGAACACCTCACGCTTCGCTACGCGCTCGGTGCAAGCAATGTCTGTCTGTTCGGTGAAAACCCGGCGTGTTCCGTCCCGGCATTGTTGGCACGCGAGGGTCTATGGTCATACGACTACGGTCATGCGTGATATCGAGTACACCCCCCCCCCCCCACCCTTCCCTCCTCCCTTCTCCTCACCCGCCCCCGCCCACTCCCCCCCTCGACATTCTCCCGCCGCGTGTCTGCACACGAACCTCGCCGACCTGTATGTTTTTTTTGTTTCTTTCCGTGAAGGGATACTTCACTCGACGGGCTTTTTGGGCGCAGCGACCAGCCGGTCTTCATCCCGCAGCCGAGGAGGCTCGCCCCCGGCTGGGATGGCTGCCGCGACAGGCAGGACGGCCGAGAAGAGCTGGATCAAGGCCTTATGTGGGAACACCCGGGGCATCGTTCCGATGCACAGGTGCGTGCGTACGTAAGAGATGAAGAAATACGACAAAAAACATGTGGTGTCAGTCAACTATGTGTGTATGCGTCCGTGATGTTGTGACACGACTGACTGAAGAAAGTAGATAATGTGGGGGGGGGAAACTCGATTTTTTCAGTGATATTTTCCGTGGAAGGCAAGACGGCCGAGAAAAACCTGGTTAGCCAGGGTCTCATGTTGGATAACCGGGGGGCCTCGTTCCGACGCCCAGCCGCGAGAACAAACCAAGAAACGCTGCTGCTGCAGTGTGTGTCGATCAAGTGCGACTGCCGTGTGTGTCAATCATGTGCGTCGACCACGTGTGACGCGTTCTACGATAGAGGTAGCACGTTTCCGCTAAAATGTTTTCTGAATGACGCGGCTCCTTTACTCAAAATCGTCGGAGTTCCAATTTCGTTTCGTAAAATGACGTTTTTATGCTCTTGGACCATGAGATTATTCGACGGAAATTCAAACTGATTTTTGCTGAAGTCAGTTTTCAAAGTGGGGTATGGAGCGCCTTAAATGAGGAGCCTCAGAAATTTCAGGGTAAACCTCTATCATCGTAGAAGACGCGTTCTACGATAGAGGTAGCACATTTTGGTTATTTTTTTTCTGAATGACGGGGTTCCTTAACCCATCATCGTCAGAATGCCAATATTTTTTCGAAAAATGTTTTTTTTTGTATACGTGGGCCATGGGAATATTCGTGGGGATGCAATGTTGTTTTTGCTGAAGTCAGTTTTCGGGTGAGGTATGGAGCACCGAAAGTGAGAAGCCTTGGAAAAATTAGGGTGAACCTCTATCGTAGAACGCCTCAGAACGTCTCGTCGTGTCAAAACCATGCGTGCCGGCCATGTGATCATGCGTGTCAACCATGCGTGCCAACAATGTGTGTGCCAACCTCGCGTATGTCAACCATATGTTCGTCAATCATGTGTGTGCCAACCATGCATATGTCTGTCATGTGTTTTTCAATCATGCGTGTGTCAACTATGCGTGTGATGTGGTGATATGGTTAACGAATCAGTTTACTACGGTACGTAAGAATGATCCCACACTACGTAGGTACGAGTGCAGCTCAAAAAGGGTAAACTCTGCCGTTACAAGCAGCCGACTGGACAATCTGCATCAGCCACGGCTGCCCCCTGGAGAACCCTGTTGTGTTGTTCCCGAAGATTTTTGACCTGCGCACAGAATCGCGCCTATAGGCTTCAGGCGCCCTATGGCGTGTGCTATGCTTCCTCGAAAACGCCGATTATCTGATTAAGCTACCCGAGAACGTCGCCGAACGTTTACGTTTCGCTCGAGGTGATCACCCTTAGCCTACTTGTTGTTGTGGTTGTGGTTGTTGAAGCTGTTGTTGTTGGTGGTGGTGGTTGTGGTGGTGGAGTTGGGGTTATTCTTGTTAGTATCTCGTAGCCATGATGTAGTCCGCTCGGGGTCACAATACAGGCTTCAGTGACTCCGAAGGACGGCAGAAAATGCCTCAAAAGCATGAAGAAAAAGAAGCAGCATGATAACGTCCGCGGCTCCATACGCGCGCTGCCCTCTCTCTCTCTCTCTCTCTCTCTCTCTCTCTCTCTCTCTCTCTCTCTCTCTCTCTCTCTCTCTCTCTCTCTCTCTCTCTCTCTCTCTCTCTCTCTCTCTCTCTCTCTCTCTCTCTCTCTCTCTCTCTCTCTCTCTCTCTCTCTCTCTCTCTCTCTCTCTCTCTCTCTCTCTCTCTCTCTCTCTCTCTCTCTATCTCTCTATCTCTCTCTCTCTCTCTCTCTCTCTCTCTCTCTCTCTCTCTCTCTCTCTCTCTCTCTCTCTCTCTCTCTCTCTCTCTCTCTCTCTCTCTCTCTCTCTCTCTCTCTCTCTCTCTCTCTCTCTCTCTCTCTCTCTCTCTCTCTCTCTCTATCTCTCTCTCTCTCTCTCTCTCTCTCTCTCTCTCTCTCTCTCTCTCTCTCTCTCTCTCTCTCTCTCTCTTTCTCTCTCTCTCTCTCTCTCTCTCTCTCTCCCCCCTTTATATATATAGGATGGGTTGGCGTCGGTTCGCAACGACACTGTAAAACATGCCGCTCACTACGTGAGCTAGACAACCAGGGTACCGTTTTTTTTTTTTTTTTGGCGGTCACCCACAGCCGGTTGCCGAGTTAGATCATTTGTGCGAGGTGAAGAACCTTTACTTCGCACGATTGGGAACGATCGCATCACGTAGTGTTCAAGGTAAGGCACCCAAGAGGCAGTTACATAGTACTCCCATTGCTGTCTCTGGAAATGCTTACACCGAAATTAAATCAACTCATTGAAGCTGTCATATGCAAGTCCGCCTCACAAGCGGTTCTTTGTAGGATGCAGCTCACCCTTCATGCGACTCGCCAGACACCTCACGGCGCTTCGCGCTTGGTGCAAGCAATGTCTGCCTGGTCGGTGAAAACCCGACATGCTCCATCCCGGCATTGTAGGGATGCGAGGGTCTATGGTCATACGACTACGGCCATGCATGAGATCGAGTACATCTCTCCTATCGAGTGCACCTCCCCCCCCCCCCTTTGAGGTTATTTTTCACTTCGAGATCACCGCCTGTAACCACAGCAGCAGCACTTCTGTATGCACAATACCTCCGTGGCTTCTTTCACGCGCCTCCCTCTCCCGCACCCCCTCTCTCGATCCCGGATGTTGGGGCTTGGGCGTGTTGCCTCCTCGTTCCCCCTCAGGCGGTGTACTCTAAGACCCACGCGATGGTGCTCATGTACGGGGGGCAGGGGTACAGCGACTGGAAAACTCCGTCCGTTAACATCACCACGGAAACGTCCGTCTTGAGCGATTTCTGGTACGAATAAAAGAGACAGTTCACGAACATTTGATCAGTTTTCGTTTGTTGCGATATCTTCGACATCTTCTCCCCCCATCTTCTCCCCCCATCTCCCCCCCCTCTTCCCCCCCTCCCCCTTCCCCTCCACCTCCGCCCCCCCCCCCCGCTCCGTCTCGAAAGGGATGCGTTGTTAATGGTCAAATGACTAAGGCAAGCAGCAAATGAGTACGCCTTCCCCCCCTCCCTCCTCCTCTCGGACGGGATGCGTGCTCAATACTCAAATTATAAGGCAAGCACCAAATTAGTACGCCCCGCCCTCCCCCTTCGCTCACGTCTCACTGCGTAAGCTAGACAACCAGGGTGCCGTTTATTCGGGGGGGGGGGCTGCGGTCATCACGGCTGGCGGTCGAGTTAGATCATTTTTGTGCGGGGAAAACCTTATCTCCGCACAAGGGGGATGATCGCATCACGTAGTGTGTATATGGTAAGGCACCCACGAGGCAGCTACATAGTAAACCCATTGCTGTCTCTGGAAATGGCCACACCAGAAAATGAACCAATGCATTGACGCTGTTCATCCAATGTAAGAAAATCCGCCTCAAAGCGGTTCTGAGTATAGGATGCAGCTCACCCTTCTTGCGACTCGCCCAACACCTCACGGCGCTTCGCGCTTGGTGCAAGCAATGCCTGCCTGGTCGGTGAAACTCCGACGTGCTCCGTCCCGGCGTTGTAGGGATGCGAGGGTCTATGGTCATGCGACTACGGCCATGCATGAGATCGAGTACATCTCTCCTATCGAGTACACCCCTCCCCTCCCCCGTCTCCCTTCTAACACCACAATTCTTCGCTCACTGATGCCCCCCCCCCCCCCCCCCCCTCCGCGTGCATGCATGAAAATTTTCTCGGAATGATCGAATGTACGGAATGGGCAGGACGCTAGGAATGTCGGACTGCTCTTCCAACTGCTCCTTTCACGGGGACTGCAGCTACGGGTACTGCTCGTGCCACGAAGGATACTACGGGCTGGACTGCTCGAATACGTCATGCCCGGGGGACTTCTGCTACTACGAGGAGACGACCCACGCGGAAGTCTGCTCGCATTGCTGCCAGGCAAGTCTTCTTTCAGCTCCTGGGGGAGGGGGGGGGGGGGGACGGGGAAGGGAGCGGTGAGAGGGATTGAGGGGGCGGGGGTGTGTGCTCTTGCCATACATGGCCGGTGGCTTATGACCATAGTCCCTCGCATTCCTATATATAATGCCGAGACGGATTGCACGTCGGGGTTTCACCAAACAGGGGCAGATACTGCTTGCACCTTGCGCGAAGCGCCGTGAGGTCTTGTTCGACGAGTCGTATGAAAGGTGACCTGCATCCTACTCAGAACCACTCGTAAGACGGACTTTCTTGCATATGGGTGACAGCGTCGCAATAACTGTTTCTTTGCTGGTGTGGCCACTTCGGGAAGAGACAGTTTTTGGGAAGCAGGGGGGGGACGGGAGAACGGCGGGGGGGGGAGGGTGGAGAGGGGAAGGCGGGCGTGGAGAAGTAGGGGTGGGTGGAAGGGGGAAGAAAGGAGAGGGGGGTGGGGGGGGGGTAGGGTACGGGAGGGGGGGGCAGGCGGGGGAGCCAAGAAGGCATTGCGTAGAAAGCTTAGCCATTCGGTCAGCTTCGATCGCCGTCGGGTTGCCTCTTGTGTGGAGTTGACTTCAACAAAAATAGTAGGGACAAAAAATCCAATCGCTCTACAAGTACGACACGAGCTAATCTCTGTATGGGCAAACGTAGCAGTAGCAGTAGTTTTTCGCGGAAGCAAGAGCAACCGTCGGTAAGCCGTCAGTCCCCGTCGGCATTCATCACTATCCAACCGTAACCGCCGGTAACCGTCCGTAACCGTCGGTAACCGTCGGTAACCGTCCGTAACCGTCGGTAACCGTCGGTAACCGTCGGTAACCGTCGGTAACCGTCGGTAACCATCGGCAATCACACCTGTAACCATCGTTACCCGTCGGTACCCGCCGATACCCGCCATCAACCATCGAAAATGTCAGTGCCCATCGACATCGTCAGTCACCGTCGTTAGGCATCGGTAACCGTTGGTAACCGTTGGTAACCGTTGGTAACCGTCGGTAACTGTCGGTAACCGTCGGTGACCGTCGGCAATCGTCGAACAGTCGGCAAACTGACCCACGATACCGGAGGGTGGGGGTCTGTGCAGACCTGTTTTTCATGCTTCTCCTCTTTCGATGGACACACACAGGCTGGCTGGGCTCACCAGGACGGAGACGGGTACGTGACCGAGGGAGTGTCCCGCTTGGAGTGCTCAGCGACCATGCCGGGGGAGAGCCACGGGATCTGCGACGGCTTCGGAACATGCCAGTGTTCCCCCCCGTTCATCGGAGACGACTGCGCCACCAAGGTCTGTCTGTCTGTCTGCCTGTCTGTCTGTCTGTCTGTCTGTCTGTCTGTCTGTCTGTCTGTCTGTCTGTCTGTCTGCCTGTCTGTCTGTCTGTCTGTCTGTCTGTCTGTCTGTCTGTCTGTCTGTCTGTCTGTCTGTCTGTCTATCTGTCTGTCTGTCTGTCTGTCTGTCTGTCTGTCTGTCTGTCTGTCTGTCTCTCTGTCTCTCTGTCTGTCTGTCTGCCTGTCTGCCTGTCTGTCTGTCCGTTTAGTATTCCGTGTGTTTTATTTGTTCGCTGTTTTTGTGTGTGTTTATGTGTTGGTCTTGTTGTTCGTTTTGTCCTGTTGGTGTGTTTTGTGGGCAAAAAATCGAACTTTTTTTTTTTTTTTCCTCCAGTCAAACCCAAACGGGGGTGGCAGGGGAAATACGTACGTCCGCCGGAGGTGTCTACAATTCAATTCGCAAACATGAGGCGCTGGCATCTCGCCCACAGTTGAGTTGAGAGAGAGCCGTCCAAAAACACCATGGTCGTCGAGAGCAAATGAGCGCTGAAAACGATCGCACCCATTCACTTCTTTATGGTACATTTTTTTATTAACGTTAAGTATTACCCCTGTTTGACTGCTACCCCCCCCCCCCCGCGCCCCTATGGTCATACGACTACGGCCATGCATGAGATCGAGTACATCTCTCCTATCGATTACACCCCCCCCCCGCGCCCCGTGCTCCGTCCCGGCATTGTAGGGGTGCTAGGGGCTACGGTCATACGACTAGGGACATGCATGATGATGAATACCCCCCCCCCCCCCCCCCCCCCCCTTCCCTTGACCGAAAATTTGTACCGTATCGGGGCGGTTTTAGTGTCTCGCCCTCAAGGAATCTGTTCTCTACAAATCTTCCCTCGGGACATCGAATTTTTCGGTAGGCCAGTGATCAGTCGGCCTAAAGAGGGCCACCTCTATAGCCCGCGTCCTCCCCTGATTGTAATCACCGCTTGATACTCGTATGAGAGTCTAAGCGGTTACCATGTTTCCGTCCAGAGTTGTGTACATACGTATACAGCACTACTCACCCGCTAGCCTATTACGGGGGACCATAGTTAATAGGACCTATGGTACACATAAAAACCTATATATTTAACCATTTTTACTAACAATATTTGGTCCTATTAACTATGGTCCCCCGTAATAGTGACCGTAACAGAGAGTGTTGGATTGACATAGGGGGGTGGTGGCATCGCTCTTGGGAAGCTCTCGTTTTTTCGACAACAGCAAAGGGTGCCAATAGAAATCGAACATTCGATTTTCGGAAAGCTCTCTCTTTCTCTCTCTCTCTCTCAAAAGATATTTCCGGAAACACCTTGTTCCTTCGTAATCGGGCAACGTGCCCGCTCTGAAATGATCGAGCGCTTGAAAAAATGACGGCACTCCTGCGCGTACTCTAAAAGCTCTTTATAAACGGGGGGGGGGGGGGGGGGGGGGGGGGGGGGGACTGTTAGTATGTGCAAACCTTACCAGACGCCACGTAATTCCAAGTAGTTGTTTTCACTTTAGATAGAAGGATAACCGCGAACATGGTCAAGTAGTTGTCTTCACTCTAGATAGAAGGATAACCGCGAACATGGTGAACAAAAAATCTTCTTCCGCCGTGCAGGACTGCCCGGGTAACTGCTCCTTCAACGGCTGGTGCTCTGTGGAGTTCCCCGTGTCCCGGTGCATGTGTCACCCGGGGTACTACGGGAACGAATGCCAGCACCTGGAGTGCCTCAACAACTGCTCCTACCCTCACGGAACTTGCGACAGCTCGACGGGACGGTGCGCGTGCGAGATGACCTACTCGCCGTACAACAACACCCGGTGAGAACATAGCTCATAAGGGTTTCCTAAAACAAAATGCCCCAATCCAAATTTTATTGCCGACGGCCTACTATGCCGTACTTGGTGTTTTCACATCAAGCCGTTTTCTTCCTACCCAACGAAACCTACAACTGCGTACTGTAGTTAATGGACGAACTTCCGAGCGCAAACGGATGCCCCCCCCCCCCCACCCCCCCTCGCCCCCTCCTTTCCCCTCCCCCTTCGCCGCCGCCGTCCCCCCTCCCTCCCTCCTCCCTGTCCCCTCCCCTTTCCCTCATCTCCCTCTCTCTCCCCGCCTCTAAACGGCTGCCTACATATTTTTCGTCGACAAAACTCCCAACTGCCAACGGAATGCTTCCGGACGAAACAAACAGGCCATGGTACACCTGGATGGGCGAAGACTGCTCCTTCCTAGTACCCTTCGCTTCGGCTCGGCTATCCTCGCGTCCCTCCACCGTGGCGATGTGGCTAGTAGCGCCGCTGGTGGCAGCCGCGGCGGCGACGGCGGTGTCGAGCTTCCTTCTCGGCGAAGCTGCTACCTCTTGCACCTCCACTTGCGCTACTACTGCAGCTGCTATTGCTGCTGCTTCTGCTGCTACTGCTGCTGCTGCTGCTGCCGCCACTGTTGCTACTTCTGCTACTGCTGGTGCTGGTGCTGGTGCTGGTGCTGCTGGTGCTTCTGCTGGTGGTACTGCTGCTACTGAATATTCTGCTGCTGCTGCTGCTGCTGCTGCTGCTGTGGCTGCTGCGGCTACTCCTTCTGCTGCTGCTGCTACTGCGGCTACAACTGCTGCTGCTACTGCTACTGCTACTGCTACCGCTACTGCCGCTGCTACTGCTACTGCGACTACTCCTGCTACTACCATTACCGCTACTGCTTCTTTTAATGCCACTGCTACTGTCGGTACCGAAGCTAACGATCAGCAGCACGGAACCTGCAGCAGGAGCAGCGACAGCGGTGGGAGCGGTGGGATAAGTGGGGGGAAGAAGGCGGAAGGCGAAGAAGGCGGATACTGTCTTCCTAGAACTATCCTTGCGCCGGAAGAATCCACTACTGAGTCCTGGACGGAGAACGAGTTACGCAACGCGCGTCTCGAGGACGAAGCTAGACGTAGCGGCGCCAGCAGCAGCAGTAGAGGCCTGGACGGGGGTGGGGGCGGGGGCGGGGACGGGGGTGGCGGTGGTGGTAGTGGCGTTGGTGGTGGTGATGGTGGTGGTGGTGGTGGTGGCGTTGATGGTGGTGGTGGGAGTGGCGTTGGTGGTGGTGGAGGTGGTGGCGGCGGCGTCGGTAGGCTCCTCAACTCTGATTCAATAGGCGTTACTCATGACCGCCCATCGCGCGATGCTGCGGCAGTACGAGAGCAGTTGTTGTTGCTGAGCGGCGAGTTTGCGAGGGGTCGTCGTCGTCAGGGGGGGAAACGACGATGACGCGACGGTGGTGGCATGATGTGACCTAGTCGGATCGGAATATTGCTGTTCGTGCGAACGTATTTCATAGAGTGGTTCGTAACCGCAGCCTCTGCTAGTCGCTCACCTGGGAACATTTTGTCATGGTTGTCGGAACCAAATGTATGGTGTTACAGAACCAAATACATGGTGAACCTAGGGAGATACACGGTTTTTTGGTCCACCGTGGGTTCCCGATTGCCGTGGCTTCCCGTAATTGAGTTCCCCGCCGCGTTCGATCAAGGATTATTTCGTCCTTTCATGTTTAGCGAACAAGAACTGTTATCTCCTACGTTCGTGTTTACCGAAGAAGCAAATATCTCGGTCGGTTGTGTTCATCGACGAACCATTGTCTCGTTCACGTTTATCGGTGAGGTATTGGCACGTTCTACGATAGAGGTAGTACATTTCCGCGATATTGTTTCTGAAGGAAGGGGTTCCTCAACCCAAAGTCGTCGGAATCCCAATGTCCTTTCGAAACCTGACGTTTTTCGTATACTTGGGCGATGAGATTCTTCATCGGGATGGACTTTGAGTTTGCTGAAGTCAGTCTTCGGGTGAGGGATGGAGCTCCTTAAGTTAGGAACCTCAGAAAATCTAGGGTGAACCTCTATCGTAGAACGCCTCTATTGTTGTGTCCTGTTCGTGCACTTGTCAGAGTTTTTGTTTTTTTGTTGTCGCACCCGTTCGTGTTCATCGAAAGAAAGCAAAACTACAATATTTCGTGCGTGTCTTTCTCGAAGAAAAAGAAGTGCGTGCCTCGTTTGAGTTTAGGGGATAGAACGATCCTTGTTTGTTCTCGTTTTGCATTTTCGAAGAAACGACATGTGCGTGCGTATCTCGTTTGTATTTGATCGAAGAAATGACAGTATAGTAGGTCGTTCGCGTGCGTATGCATCGAAGACACGCACCTGGTAATCTCGTTCATGTTTGCCGAAGAATCAATCTTGCCTCGCTCGTGTTGACCGAACAAAACAACCTTATCTCTCGTTGTTCGCGTTTATCGAAGAAACCTTCTTAGTTGTCGTTCTGATCAATGGGAGAAAAATCCTCACAGCGTTTGTATTTTTCAAAAAAGCCCTACCTATCTATAGCGTATTCATCTCACGTTTGGTATTCACTATTTTTCGGCGAAGGCCAAGCGGCTGGTTGAGCACCAGCTGTTTTATATTGGTGCGGCCAAGAGAATGGTTGAACGGGGGGTGGTTGAAGGGGGGGGGGGGGGGGGCGGGGTGGTAGTGTTGTATATCGTCATCCTCTTTCGATTTCCACCACTTTACGACGTACCGTTAAAAAAACGGTAAGCAATGAGTGCCGCCAATCAAAATCGACGGGCACCCCACCCAACAAAAGTCGACGGGCACCCACCCACCCCACTCCCTTCACGGAGCTAAAACACGACGACATCATAATCATTGTTATTCCATTTGCCACCATTTTTTCTTCCTTCTTTTTTCTTTCTCCTTCCACCTGTTTTACATCCGCCCTTCTTTTCCATCTCCTCCCTATTAATACTCGTGACTCAGATCCGGGGTCACATAGCACCCCCCCCCCCCCCCCCCCCTCTCCCCGCCACGGTTCGTGCTTCGCGAGAAGACTTCAACCGCGTGCCTGTCTTCCCTCGTCGACTCGCTTATTCCAATGGTTGAATTCAATCACACCCTACACGCATAAATACTGCTCGCGCATGCTTCACGTGCAGGAGGTGCCGTGAAGGTATTGCCTACTGAGCTTTAGAGCGAAAGAGATCGTTCGATTACCCAGCCCAGGGTAATCCTCATAACACGCTCTTCTCCACCCCCCCCTCTGACGGCGGGATATTTGGCGCGTCGGTATACCGTATACAGCCGTGCGCTGGCCTGCCCGCCTCATTTGAATACTTGGGGAACTAGGGAGATGTGTGTGTGTTCAGGGATGCACGCGCAAGCGCTTCTGAAAAAGAAACGTTCGAAGTGTGGGATTCGAACCCGTGTCCTCGACGACGTCAACTGTGAAGGTATTATGTACCTACTGAGCTCAACCCTTTTAGAACCGCAGCCCCGCTTTCGGGACAAACCACTCAAATTTCAAGTAGTTTGTCCCCAAAATGGGACTGCGGTCCTAAAAAGCTTATTGGGGGTAAGAGACCGATCGACTACCCAGCCCAGGGTAGTGCTCGTAACATCATGACTTCTGCGTCTTCCCCCCAACATGGATTCCAGGAGAGGAGTGTGTGTGTGTTCTTCACATTAAACCGTTCTTTCTACCCGTCGACATCCAGCACAACCAGTGTCCATGCCGATTCTCCAATCCTAGAAGAGATACAAGTTCTGTGGTCACAAAGCTACGCCACAGAGATACTACGTTGCCACGTGTGCAGTATGCACTGTAGTGGGCAATGCAAAGCCATGTCATCATACTAGATACGGCAGGCACGACATACACAATCTATAAAATAGTGAAACGAAAAGAAACAATCAAAGAGAAAACAAAAACAAGGTAGACAAATCGAAAAAGAAAGAGAAGAAAAATGAAAGCAAAATCTAAGAGAAACAATCTGTCGTGCCCCCCCCCCCGTAGGCGAGGTGGCCAACACTTGAAAAAGAACGTGGATATTCTTTGCGGTGGGGGGGGGGTTGCTTGTAAAAAAACGGTGGAAAGTCCAAAAGTTTCCGTCAAACACACAAAAGCCATAAAAAGGTATACCGTGGTGAGGTGAAAACTTGAAAAAAAAAAGTCCTTCAGACAAAAAAGCCATAAAAAAGGTTGTACAAAAAGTCATAAACAGGTATTCCGGTGTTAGGTGAATAATAAAAAAGTGTCCGTCAGACACAAAAAAGTCCATAAGAAGGTATATCGGGGTTTATTGCGTCAGTTGGCGGCACATGTCATGGGGGAAATCCACCAAAGAAAACCAGCTCAATCAAGTGAGACGCAACGAACCTTGGTACACAGACTCCTACATATCCACGGTGTACCGTTTTAGGTCAACTGCTCCTACTATCTCCCCGGTGTACCGTTTTATGCCAGTGTTATAAGGATTACCCTGGGCTGGGTAATCGATCGGTCTTTTACCCCCATAGCTCAGTAGGTAACACCTTCACATTTGGCGTCGTCCAGGTCACGGTTTCGAACCTCACTTCGAACGTTTCTTTTACGGAAACGCTTGCGCGTGCACACTTAAAAAACACATCTCCCTGGTTCCCCAGGTATTGAAACGAAGCGGGTATAGGTCTGCGCACGGCCGTATACGGTACCAACGCCCTAAATATCCCGCTGTGAGGAGGGAGGGGGAGAGTGTTACAAGGATTTCCCTGGGCTGGGTAATCGATCGATCTTGGTACCCCTACCAGAGCTCAGTAGGTAACGCCTTCACACCAGCTACTCTTTCTATCTCCACGGTATACCGTTTTATGTCTACTGCTGCTGCTTGCGAAGGTGTTTCCTACTGAGCTCTGGTAGGGGTACCAAGACCGATCGATTAACCAGCCCAGGGTAATCCTTACAACACTCTCCCCATCCCTCTTAACAGCGGGATATTTAGGGCGTTGGGAGCGTATACGGCCGTGCGCAGACCTACTCGCTTCGTTTTAAGTACCTGGGGAACCAGGGCGACATGATAATTGGGACGCACGCGCAAGCGTTCTATAAAAGGAGCGTTCGAAGTGAGGTTCGAACCCGTGTCCTGCCAACGACGCTAAATGTGAAGGTGTGCTACAGGGGTAAAAGATCGATCGATGACCCAGCCCGGGGTACACTTATCCCGTAAGTTCACATGCAATTTTTTTACTTGTTGTATTGCTGCTGTTGCTACTACTACTACTACTACTACTACTACTACTACTACTACTACTACTACTACTGCTACTACTACTACTGCTACTACTACTGCTACTACTACTACTACTACTACTACTACTACTACTACTACTACTACTACTACTACTACTACTACTACTACTACTACTGCTACTGCTACTCCTACTCCTACTCCTACTCCTACTCCTCCTACTACTACTGCTACTACTGCTACTGCTACTACTACTACTACTACTACTACTACTACTACTACTACTACTACTACTATTATTATAGTTGAACGTAGTTGAACATATCGGGGATATCGGGCCCACTTTCTTTTCAGTGCGTTGCTTGCCCTTTGATGGGGATTGGTGGGGAACCGCAGATACTGAGTGGTGGTGGTGGTGGTGGTTATGATGGTGGTGGTATCAGGCACGTGTGTTTATATGTTCATGAGACTATGGCCACGCATGATACCGAGTACACCCCCCGCCCTGTACTAAACGCCTGGTACTGGTATATATCTAGGTTGGGTTGGCGTCGGTGGGCGACGACGCTGTGGAGCAGGCCTCTCACTGCGTGTGAGCTAGACAGCTATTATTATTAGAGTACCTTTTTTTTTGTCTAGTTTTTTTGGCGGTCACCACGGTTGTGACGGCCCAGTAAGATCATTTTTGCGCGGGAAGAACCTCAACTTCGCACAAGGGAGACGATAGTATCACGTACCAGGTAGGTAGCAGTGTGTATGTACCGGGTATATATATGGTAAGGCACCCGCGAGGCAGTTACATACAGTAAACCCGTTGCTGTCTTTGGAAGTGGCTACACCAGAAAATAAATCAATTGAGTGACGCTGTCATCCATATTTATTTGCAAGAGAAAACCCGCCTCAAGTCAAGAGCGGTTTAAAAAACAACACATACATAGAGTATCGTATAGATAAAACATAAATGAAGTAGGCATGGAAGGTAGATGGACTTGGTGTATAGGTTTCCTTCGTAATACGGAGATTTCTTCTTTCAGGAATGTTTTTGATTGATCAACGTGAAAGCTCATGCTGCACATTGTCGGATGGCAAGCCCAATAATAATTATAAATAGGATTCAGCTAACCCTTCATGCGGGTCGCTCAACACCACACGGCGCTTCGAAAAGGCTTGGCGCAAGCACTCAATGTCTTCCTGGTCGGTGAAAACCCGACGTGCTCCGTCCCGGCATTGTAGGGATATATATGCGAGGGTCTATGGCCATACGACTATTATGGCCAATCATGATAATGAGTATACACCCCCTCCCCGCTCTCGACGAGTTCTGTCTATATTTATTTGGCCGATGACGTGTAGTATTATATGCAAGGTGCAAGGCACTCACCACATAGGTGCGGCAGAATTACTGAACAATCAAACGGCAGCAGTATACTAAAGTCGCTGTGGAGGCAGAGCGATGGGCTACTTACTCTCACTCTCGCTGTTTTTTGCTGATCATGATTTCATGTTCTGTCCGACACTGCTGCTGTGCATGCGATGCAGCTTGAGATGAGATGTCGGCCAGAAACATGAATTACAACCTGTCTGTGTGGACTCGTACGGTATACTGCTGCTGCTGGTGCAAGATCAAATTTAACCCACATCCAAATCACCCCATTTTTTACTTCGGTTACCTAAACACGTCCCACTCTGTCTCGAAACATAAGGGTCTTTTATCCATTAATATTCGGTATGAATGGTGCTTATATACAAGGGACAGAGCGGCACGATATTATTTTCCACAGCTGTGCGAGTACGGCAGCGGAGTTGAAAGCACGTACATTTGTTTACAAAGGTCAACGGAACAAAAGAAGAGACAGAAAAAAATGCCCTGTCGACAGGATAGGAGTATTTCATAGGTAGATACATGTACATCATGGGCCCGCCAACAAGAAACGCCTACTCTGGGCAAGCCTGGGATTCTTATTGGGGCGCGCCATCTTCAAACAACCTTAAACATAGATAGCTATTATATAGGGTTTATAGTGTATAGAACTTACTACTGAGGCGTTCTCCTTGACCCAATTTTGTTCGCGTTCTCCGAAAAGTGAGCCGTGTGTTCTGATTGGGCACTCTCTTATTGGCGGGCCTATGCTGCTGTTATGTGGATGATACAATTGAGTACCGAGGTAAAACAACTTTCCTTTCCGTCAAGATTATATATAAACAGCACGCCGCAGCACTACCTACCGCTTTTTGCTTCAGGCGAGTGTACCTCCGGTGCCCACCCACTGTGCGGGCCGGCCCTCCCGTCGCGGCAAGTTAGCAATGGCAGGCCGCGAGCGACCCCGAGGTTACACGCATCCTTCCACGGATGTAAGATCCTTCCACGGATAAGCTGGGATAAATATAGTGTCCCAACCACTTGGGGGTCAGCCGTTTGTTTTCCTTCATTTTTTTTAAGAACAGAGTTAATTCCTTGCTCTCGAGACCATCAGCCAGCCGGCTGTAGTAGCTATATAGTCGTACTCAGCTCATGCTTGTTCGTGCTGGCCTACCTAGATTATGTACGTAGCCATGTTGCGCTACACGTACTCAAGGTACTAACGTTCTGGCTGGTTGACACAGAGAAGAAAGAGAAGAGCAAACACCGCGCTTCTTCTTGCAGAAACAGAGAAGCGGAACAAAATTACCTCCCCCCCCCCTCCCCCCCCTCCCCAAGAAGCCTGCGCCTGGTCGGCGAAAACCCGACGTGCTCCGTCCCGGCATTGTAGGGATGCGAGGGTCTATGGTCATACGACTACGGCCATGCATGACAATGACTACTACACCCACCCCACCAAAGGGAACACACAAAAACACCACCGTCGAAAGGCGGGGAGGGAAAAAAACACCCCCCACCCCCCACCAAAGCGCAAGAACCCCCCACCCCCCTCCCCCTCCCATCGCGCAACAGCTCCCATCGCGCAACAGCACCATCAACAGCAAACAGTAAAACAGCTCGGCCGAGGAAGCGGGTAGAATTCCACCCCCCCCTCCATCCATCCGTGCAATACGGGCCGAAACCAAGAAACAGCAAACATTACAAAAAAAAAACGCGGGAACACCGAGCACACGACGAAATGCCACCGGATCGAGGTCAAACGAACCAGCAGACCGCAAGAAGCAAGACGCAGGCAGGCACGCACTGCACTCAGCCCATGGCCCAAGATATAACCCCACTGACCCCGCCCATCTCCACGCACGCACCAACACATCCTCCACACACCCTTGCCTCCACCCCCCCCCACCCCCCACCCACCTCTGCAAGGAAGAGCCAAGCCCACCCCCACTCAACACTCAAAACATGGTGGAACAGAGCTATGTTGTCGGAGAAAGGTATACAGTATACGCTTTTCACGCCACCAGCTTTGCTTGGGTCGCCACAGAACTCACTTTGCGCGCTACCTTGCTTACCTACCTACCGCTACCATCGTCATCATCATCGCCGATCACGAGCGACTTGTACGTGACTTCGATCTGGGGAGCAGCTGCTCTTAATGAAAGTAAGAGACAAAAATGACACCGAATTCAATTCAATTTCATTCAGCGTATCTTATATTACGACTACACAAAATTCTGTATTTAATTTCTTTCCTCCTGCCATCGCATGCCGACCGCATACTCACTACTTACTACACACCAACCAAGCAAAAAATAATCCGGCATCCGGCAAGCCTTTTCATTGTGAAAGCTCTTGCTTTACCAAGAGAGAACCCTCCTTCCGCTACCTCCCCAGTTGATAAACCAGCTTCAAAATCCAATCAGTCAGTGTAAGCATGAAAGTCTCGCCATGAACTGAATTGGATCGCAGCCCCCATCCGCGGGCAAGCGAAGCAGGAGGGGGGGGACACTTTGACGGCAGCAAAAAAAAGCGCACACAAAAAAGAGAACTAGAAAAAGTACTGCTGTCCCGTCCGTCCGCACGTACGTTCGTTCGCATCCCACCAACAACCATCAACCATCTGACCAGTCTCACCATAAAAATGGCGTACGAGTACAGAAAGGATATGTCAGCAGTACGAACGAGCAACTCCTTTTTCAATCCTCCGCTACCAACCCATACCAGAAGGGGAATGTGTGTTTTCAAGCTGTCCCTCGCCACGCTAGCTAGACCACCAGGAACTTTCCCTTCCTTCTTTTTTCAGTTTTTCTACACAACAGGTAAATTTGCTCGTACCCGAAGGAAGCGACCGCGCCGGCCCGCCCCCAAGGGGAGCATCGCTACTGGGCTTAATAATAGTACCAATAGTACTAATAAGAAGACTACCACTGCAGAACAACATGCTAGACACTACAAAGAAATATCTATAAATACCTCACACCACTTTCATCACATAAATACAACTGTTTCCCTTTGGCAAGCAAAATCCCAACTCCCCCCCCCCCCCATCATGGCATCCACTCCGAGGCCTGAGCCCGACCCCGTACAGCAAAAAAGCAAATTCGCATGCATCGCCCTCCCCTCCCTCCCTTCCCCCCCCCCCCCCCCGTAAGTCCAGAAAGGTTTCCACTCGTCAACCAAGGTTGATTACGATGTCAAGGTTCACGACGTGCACTCGAGTGCAATGGAGGTGACGATGTTTTATGTCTTCCCCGCTAGCACGATACTACCCTAAAGGTCAAGAAATAAAATAAAGGAAGAAAAAAAGTCTGGTTCGAAGGAAAAACAGCGCCCCTCTTTTGCACCTTCGGAGAAGGGGTTTTAAAAGCCCCGTCCCCTGATTCGAAGAAACGATAACGCCTGCTCAAGTAAGGCGTGCGATCTCCCCTGGTGTCTTAAGCTAGAAAAAGGCTCGGAAGGACTCGAGAGAAGAGGCGACCAACAATTCCCTACCTGTAGTGGTTTCGAAGTAAACCGTAACAACGCCTACTTGGTTTGGTATAGGAGGTTTCCTGCTTAAGGCTGCGTGTTTTCCACCCAGAAGTTCGTTCCCGGCGGCATGACCTCGAACGAGTCGGAGCAGGCGAAGACGGATTGGTCTCCGAAGAGCCCGACGCGGATCTTGTACATGCCTGCCGCGGTGTCGGACGGCACGATGACGTTGTAGTCGCCCTCTGCGTAGCAACCGACAGCGGCAACAGACAGCAACAGCAGCAGCAACAGCAGCGGCGAGGAAGGGGAAAAACAAACGGAAGTCAGCGCGGGAGGGAGGTACCACGCACGGAAGGTATCGAAAAAATTACGACAGGTTGGTTGATTGGTGGTCACCACAGATATTAGTAGTCGACTGACTGCAAGTAACCGAGATTTTCAGTTTCACCCTCTCGTGTAGAATAAAGCTCGCACCCAACCCACCCCAACCAACCCGAACCCACGCCGCTCACCCGACCTAATAATAACCCCAAGTCTGTCGTACCCCAAACCAGTAACCCAACCCAGTAACCCCACCTATAACAACCCACCCCAATCCAAACAACACTATTGAATGTCTTGTCAGCTCTTATGTACCTGGTTGGTACCACTCATGTGCTTGTCTGACGTACCCCTACAACCCAACCCAACTCCAACCCCAACCCAATGCTCGCTGGCAGCTCTTTATAGAAAACTCACGGCTGTCGCGGCAGCCCGTGGTCGGCTTGTCGCAGACGGCCGCAGACCACGTTCCGCAGTCGCCTCCGCCGTCCCCGGCCATGTAGAGGTCGATCATGAAGCGACCCGTCCTGTCTCCGAAGCCGTTGTTGTAGTCGAACTGCGTATGGATGCGAGGAGGGTTTTGTTTTCGTTGAAACGAAGAGGCGTTTTTAGTCATTTTATTATCAACTAGTTTTCGGTCGACGGGTAAGAAGAAAGAGGAGCAGGCAGAGGCAGAGGCAGGCAGGCAGGCAGGCGGGCGGCACCAGCAGGAAAGGGAGGGGGGGGTAGGTTTTCCTTGAAAATATGGCGTGTTTATATTGTTGATCGAGCAGGCAGAGGCAGGCCAGGCAGGCAGGCGGCACCAGCAGGAAAGAGAGAGGGGGTGAGTTTTCGTTGGAAATATGGCGTTTTTATGTTGGTAATAGGGTTGGGTAAATAAAGTATTGCTCAAGATGGAACCTCGAAACCAACCCGCAAGCAAGCACCCCCAGCGTTCGTCCAACTTTTGTCGTAAAAAACAATGAATCGATCTAACGATGACGAAGTAAGAACTGCCTTTCGGCAGCAGCAACCCAATCAATGAAGAAAAATACATATCGACGCAACCACCCACTATTTATAACGGGGGAAGGGATGTCACTTAAGACTCAGAAAGAACCGAGCATGGGGGATATGCCTGGTAAAAAATAATCCGGAGATGCGTGTTTGTTTGGGCCCACCGTGTGTCCTATTTACTACCTTACCAGGTATCAATTGTACACACCGCCCCCCGTACCTGAGACAAAAAACAACACATAAAAAAACTATTCATAATTCGTGTGAATAATAGCCTCACCTCGACAGTGTAGGCCTCTCCAGCCACGGCGATCGAGTTGGCGTTGGGCTCAATCACCGCCACCGACGGGCCTCCCATCTCGCCCGGGCCCGGCGCATCGGCGGACGCCACTAGGTAGAATTCGCTCGAACAGCGGGAGTTCTCGGTTCCGACCTCGCTGATGCGGACACGGTAGCCGTCCCCGGAGGCTCCAGCGAGCGGTTCGGGCATCACGACGTCGCAGCCGTCGTCGTTGGTAGGGCACGCGTCTTCCCCCTCCCCCGAGAGGTCAGCGATGTAGAAGCCGCAGTCGTCATCCTGTTGGGTGGCGGTGGGTTGGTTGGTTGGTTGGTTGGTTGGTTGGTTGGTTGGTTGGTTGGTTTGCACAAATGGTTGCACAAAGATGGAAGAGTGAGATGAGAGGCACATCAGGCAGGTGCAGACAAGAGGTAGAGATAATCCTATTAACGATGAGACAGATGCAAAAGACGGGGAGAGACAGACGACGCAGCCAGACAAGGCCACACAGATACGTACTGTAGAGAGAAGAGAGGCTATATATAGTACTGAAGCTCCTGTGAAGCTAGAACTGAAGCTCCTGCGAAACTCCAGGCAAGAACAAGGAAGAGGGGGTGATGATTGCTTGTTTGTTGGCCATATGGTACCAACGGTCAGTCGATCGGCAGGTAAGTGCTGGACCGGGGGAGGGGGGGGGGGTGTTTTTCGTATTAATAGAGACAATTACAATTACGTGAAGCCACGTCTCGCTCAGCCATTTTTGGATACACGGTAACCAGCACCGAATAAAACCTGATATACGACAGGCAAGTCAGTCTGGTCGGTTTTCGTCTAGCAGCAGTATGCTATTCATTACCAGCATCATCTAGTACCAGGTAAGCATTGCAGCCGTCAATATGATGTATGATGGGTGTGTACGTATACCCAAACACGACCGGCCACCCACCCCGCGCATGATTTTCGCCTACCGAGTAATGGAACACACTACACGACCGGCGTGGCGCCTCTAAAGACTTTTGGTCGGATTGACCTATTGAATTTACTCTATTTAATGACTTACCCCGTCGAAGCAGAAAGAGTACGACCCGCAGTAGTGTAGGTCGACCTCATACAGCGAATCCGGGTCAGCACCGGTCCATTCCACGGTGTACGGCCTGATGAACGAGGAGGGAGACGCATTCACACGAGAGCCAAGGTATTAGGAATAGGGTTCATTCACGACTATTATTATTACGGGGGACCATAGTTAACAGGACCTATGGTACACATAAAACCTATATGTTTTAACGATTTTTACGAACAATATTTGGTCCTGTTAACTATGCCCCCCCCGTAATACTAAGTAGATTTAATTAAAAACATCCGACGACATTTTTGTGACGACTACTACTGTGCACAGGATCTACTCCTGTAGTCGGAAGATCCTTACACTGTCTGCAGACAGTGTGATCTGCCCGTTAACTATTTGTATGTACTCGTACTCAACAACAGTCGCAATCAATAGCACAGCAGCATTCGGTACCTGCACGAACGAAAAACGCCGAACGAGTTTTGCTACTGGCTGCTGTATGTAGTCAGTCTATCTACTGTAGGCTTGATCTCGTTTCATTTTTTTCTTTCCCGACCTACTCCTGCTGTCTTGTGTTCTTTCTTGCTCGTGTAACGCGTGAGGTGTACCTTAAAAGGAAGGCAGACGTGAACTTGTTTCGGTAAAGGAAGGCAGACGTGAAATTGTCTTTGTTACGCTCTTGTCTTGATTCTCACTCGTATGCCATGATGCGACATCGTACATAATATTCATGGCATCTGTTCAGGCCCAGAGTGCGTACCGGAATCAGTCGGAGGGTATGTACGTAAGTAACACTTTTCTCCAAAATATAATGAACTTTTTAACGTGATATCAATCTACGACACCGCCCTTGAGTTGATAGGGAGTAGGCATTATTATTCGTATTAATACGTACCAGCTTCTAATATGAAGGATGCGGTGCGGTGCGGGTGCGGTACGGCACGGTAGGCAATGTTGCGTAACCCTTTTATTAATAAGTACTCGTACTGCAGTCCCGTTTTTGGGACAAAATACTTGGAACGGGTCTGCAGTCCCTGAAGTTAATACGAGTTAATACCTGGTATTAATAGTTAATACCTGGTATTAATAGTGAATGAACAATTCGATGCGAGTCGACGAGGGAAGAAAAGGCTGAAATCTTCTCGCGATAAAAATCAAGGCACGTACCGTAGCGGGAAGGGGGGAGAAGAGCCTGCTATGTGACCCCGGATCTGAGTTACGAGTTGGAAGGAGAGAAGAAGATGTGCGAAGATAATGAGGAAAAAAAAAGAAAAGAAAAGAGTATATTAATACTTGGTAGTCTACTATACTGCTGAGGCATTTTTCGAATGTCAAATCAAGACAGGGGAAACAGGGAAACGTCGTACGGCTGCTACGACAGCTAGCTGCGGTTGTAGCCTGTGGTGAGCAATGAGAACATCTACGTACGCGCAAGAGTATTGCGGTACGTGCACTACACGTAGCATACCGAGCTACTGATGTACTCGTACAGCAGAGACAGCAGTAATTACCAACTGAATGCACCTATCGATTATGCAACCCAGGTCCCATCGCGGCCGACTCCCAGCAGTCAAGACGGGCACGGATACATACACACAACCGCTGTCTACAGTACAGCAGCAGTACTAACGGACAATCACAGCAGCGAGGTAACACAGGAAAGGACGCTAACGGTATGATACAAGTAATAGTAGGAGCAGCGGAAAGCAGAGCAGTTTAGCAATATGTACGAAGGTTCCGCCGCATATTTTAAAAAATACAGCAACCAACGAAGCCGCGCAAGCTCAAACGAACAAACCGAAGAAGCTTCTTATGCGCAAACAGACTCCCCGTGCAAGCAATCATTAGCAGCACTTGCTATCCCTCACACAGAGCGCTGGAAACCTCGCACCTCGCACACCCTTTAGCCCTTCGTCTCACCTGTCTGCGACCACCGCCATACCCTCCGAAGGAGCGATAACCGTGAGCGCCTCGGTCTTGGTGATGATGGCCACGGTGAGCATGCTCACCATAGCAGCGGAGATTCCTGATCGAGCCATGTTCTTGCTTGCTTGCGTGAAAGCTTTGGGGTAGGAAATTAGATGCTGGCTGCTGCTGCTGCTGGTGGTGGTGGTGGTGCTGGTGGTGCTGCCGAGTTGCTTGCTTGCTTGCTTGCTTTACTTGCTTGCTTGCTTGGTGTACCGGTACGCTTTCAGAGACTACGAGTATCGTAGTGGACTCGGAAAGAAGGATTGGCGCAGCAGCAGTGGGTGGCTTTGCTTTAGTTAGGCTTGGCTGGTTTGCTGGGTTTTGAGGTGGTTGGTGTTGGAGATGGAGAGGAAGGAGGCTTTGAGAGTTGTGAGAGTGTGTGCGCGAGGTGTTGGTGTGCTGGGTTGGCTGAGGGCCGAGAGGCGGACCCGGCTGGGGGAGCAAGTTCCTGCTTTGGCAAGCAAGAAGAAGAAGAAGAAGAAGAAGAAGAAGAGAGAATAGATGCAGAGACCCTCTAAAACCGTTTGAACTCGAAACAAAAACGAAACTGGAAACAAAATGAAACGGTTCCAGTTTCCCCGTTTCTTCTGCTGTCGGACCCTGAATTCAAGTAAAAACAAAAAATGAGCCAAAGGTTCCGAGTTTTAATTGCGCCGCGTGTTATTAATATTAATGCCAGGTAGGTAGGATATTTATCGTCATTTATTTTTGTATCACTTGCGTTTCAAGCTTCACCTTTCATCATGGACAAGCAGCACAGCAGCAGCAGCGCACAACATCAGGTATATTCAGTAGCAACAGCAGCAGCAGCTAGGGAGAGGTAGCGCGCGTACCCCAGATCACAGGCCTAACATTGCAGTCGCACTCTCATCTCATATATCCTCGATGTGTGCGGCTGGCTGTTGTTTCAAAGCTTTACGTATACTCGTTCTCACATATTGTTGTGTACCTGGTACCACAGCAGCAGCAGCAGTACCCTGTACCCTGTACAATCATTTACCTGCCTACAGTTTACTGCTGCTGCTGCTGTACTCTACGCACCCGATGTGTTGGACGTGAGACTAAAACAAATACTCGTAATTTTGTAACTCTGAACTGCCTGTTGCGTAAAATGTACAACAGACAGCAAGACTTGAGTGAGCGCGCCAACCGCCAACCAAAAACAAACACGTCGTCATCTAAAAAAGCAAGGAAAAAGCTTGTTTGTTGTGAAATGCTACGTACGAGTTGTGACACTATAAAGCCTTGAGCGACATATATATACTGTTTGTAGGCTGATGTTATTATTGTACCTGCGCTGCTGATCAGATGCGGATCGTATCTCTTCTTCGTATCCGAGGCGGTCAGATTTATTTACGTATATATACAAAATTCGTTATGGAAACCTGTGGAAACCGATCTTAAGTTATTATTCTTTCAAATACGTAGATCTTCAGAAAAATATAGATCGGTGGTTGGGATTTTATTTTGCTCAGACTTTGACGCTTTTATTGGTCGAAATCCTGCCTTGCCCATTGTAGATTTTTTTAATGAGTTCCTTTTGCTATGCATAGCAATGAATGGGTATAGGTGCGTTGGAAAAATCTCTGGAAGAGAGAGCTCGCGCCGGCAGTTCCTCTTCAACATTATTTCCGATTTTGAGCTCTCCGCGAGGAAAATTGCTTAGAAAGGGTAGAAAGGGGAATATCTGGAAGTCAAGATCGGTTTTACGATAACGCGTGGCTACTCGTATACTGTAACGCGCGGCTACGCGCGGCCGCACGATGCTATAATAATGAGGAATATTTGGAGTTGTAAACAAAGGAGATATACGTGTATACTCGTAATAATAATAGTAGAAAAAAAAACCTTGACTAATTTCATGTCGAAATTTGTCCAATTCGAAGAATTTGTTATCGTGACGGGGCACCATATAGTAAATAGGACCTGCGGTACACACAAAAAATATGTATTACCCATTTTTACTAACAATATTTGGTCCTCTATTTATTATGGTTCCCCGTCGTAATCGATCGTTTTCAATACCATGGTAGATGCATGTGGTATATACGAAGTATAACGTTTACAACTACTGTACAAATCGACGAGCAGTGGGAATGCTGAACCCTATGCGCGACAAAAAAATAAAGGCACGTACCGGGGGGGAGAAGGGACGACACCTGTGACCACGGCTGGTCCAGAAGCCCGTTGAGGGTAAAACCTCCCACGAGTAAGGCTGGAAGTAAAAGTGATATATTGAAAAAACAACAACAACAACAACAACAACAACAACAACAACAACAACTATTATATTGCAAGTCACTGGCGAAGAGAAAACTTTTTCCGCGTCGGGTATCCCGGGGTGGTGGCGGCGGCGCGACAGGGGCCGGGGACGTTGGAGAGGGTGATAGAATACGATGGGCAGGCCTACAAAAAGGCTTGGGCCTGTCTATTATAGCAGCAAGCAAGCTCTAAAATAGTCACAGCAGCAGTGATGGTCAGGACGATTAACACTTTCGCTTTTATTTTCGATTCGGCCGTTTCTTAGCTACCGCCAAAAAGGGCGAAATACGGCCCTTTTCGGGTAGGCCGATTGATTTTTGGCCGTTCGCTCACCTGGTGTTACAGCGCGCGAGGGAAAAAAAAACGTCGAAAACATCGGACACGGTTACCCCCTATAGGACTGCAGTAGTCCCATTTTGGGGACGAAGCACTCAAATTTCAAGTAGTTTGTCCCCAAAACGGGACTACGGTACAAAAGTGTGTTTGGATACTGAAATGAGCTTAGGATTCTGAAAATAATGTAAAGATATTGAAGCTATAGTAATAGTGTACTCGTAGGTTACCGAAACCAGAGTAGTATACTGAAATTAGTGTAGGTTACTGAAACTAGCGTAGGATACTGGAACCTGTAAGAGTGTATATACTGACATTAATAGTGTAGATACTACAATTATGAGTGTAGGATACTGAAACTAGTGTAAGATACTGACATTAGTGTGGAATACTGAAAGTAGTGTAAGGTACTGAAATTAGTGTAAGCTACTGAAATTAGCGGAGGATACTGAAATTAGTGTAGGATACTGAAGTTATTGTAGGATACTGAATTAGTGTAGGATACTGAAATTAGTGCGGGGTGCTGAAATTAGTGTAGGGTACTGAAATAAATTTAGCATACTGAAATTTGTGTAGGGTACTGAAACTTGTCTAGGGTACTGAAATTAGTGTTGGACACTATATTTAGCGTAGAGCGTAGGATACTGAAACTAGTATAGGGTGCTGAAATTAGTGTACCTGGTAGGAGTTGCGATGACTCGTGTTCGCGCTGTTTCAAAGTATCATATCATATCACATATCATACCAGTCTGGACTGCCATGACGGAAATGCAAGGACCTTTTGGGCCTAAAAATTGTGCCCCAACGGTCCTTATATTTCCGCGATAGCATAGCAGTCCAGAGCGCTAACCAAAGATACGATCCTACGGTAGATAGGTAAGATCCGAGGAAACGACCATATCCAAATCCGGATACGATTGTTCTATTTGTCATACGAAACGGCACGCCATTACGTATCTCTTATATACCAGATACCTGGTACAGTATTATTAATAGTAGTTGAATATCTCTCCAGGATGAAGAATCAGTACGGACGTACGTAGGGACACGCGGCGTGTTACCGATTTTCTTATAATTATAAACCACGAAACAGGCTTCCTGACTGCCGCCTCCCTAATAAAGTAACCTCCCACGTGTAAAGTAACGGACTGGATTATAGGTTTCCTTTTTATATGCGGATGGTGGGGGGGGGGATACCCGGTACCAGATGTGTGATTGGAAAAAGCGCTGCGCAATGTCAGTTGGCGAATGGAATGAGAGGAAGAACAAGAAGGATCATAACGGGTTTTGAACTTTGGGTGTGGCCTACAAGGTACGTACTATTACGGGAGACCATAGTTAATAGGACCTATGGTATACATAAAAACCTATATATTTAACCATTTTTACTGACAATATTTGGTCCTATGTATGCCAACTGACTGCGAGTACCTGTATTAAAGCAGGTAGTACCTGCTGATAGGGAAATGAACACCCCAAGGTAAATATTACCGGGGGGGGGGTAGGGGTGGGGAGGGTGTGTGGGGGGGGGGGGGTTCGGGTGTGTATGGGGGGGGGGGGTGGGATGGGGTGGAGGGGTAGGGGGAGATGGGGGCGAGGGGGGGTGGGGGGGGGGGTGTTGGGGGGTGGAGTGGGGGAGGGGGGGGGCGGGGATGTTGGGCGTGCGGGGGTGGGGGTGGGGGGAGGTGCAGGGTGGGGGGTGGGGAGTGGAGGAGCGGGGGTGGGTAAAAAGTGCCGAGCGGGAACTGACTGACCTTGAGTGGTGGTACGCTCGTGTCGAGGACTAGTGTTGAAGTGAGAATATCGCCGGGGACAATCTGCCCCTCCCCCCTCCCCCGTCCCCCCTAGCTAGGCACGTCGAAATCCACCACCGAATGCCGTGACTCCTGACAAGCTCTTGGGAAACAATCTTACAAAAATTCAACCAAGAATGTGTCGGGAATCGGTGCTACAGCTAGATTAAACTTTTCTCATCTAGCCAGCTTCAAGTTATCTCATCTAGCTAGGTTAAAGTGATCTCATCTATCGGTTTCGGTGAAGCAGTATTATCGAATCAGTGAACATACATCAAGAAGTTGGCTCGCCCGCATTTCGAGTGAAAATATTAAGAGCGGAACGTGCCCCAATCACCCCCCCCCCTCCCCGGCCGGTGAGGGGACAATACAGCTGATAAAAAAATGCTTCATGAACAAACAAACAAAAAAAACGTGTTGATGCCGATTGGATCGTACGACTGAATTGGATGAAAACCAAACCGGCTGCGATCGCAGCCCTATTACGGGGGGGGCATAGTTAACATGACCAAATATTGTTCGTAAAAATGATTAAACATATAGGTTTTTATGTGTACCATAGGTCCTGTTAACTATGGTCCCCCGTAATAGTAAATCGTGCATTGTCTGTCATGTGTAGGTTTCCTTTTACGTTGATTTCCCGTGGGTTCTTTTTTCTTCTGTCTGGAGATGTTTAAGAGTAATCAACGTTGAAGCTCATGCTACGCACCTTTTCGGAGGGCAAACTTGACAGCAATAACAGCAATAACAACAACGATAATATATTAACAAGAATAATGTTATTGAAAATCAAGCACCGCTAGTCAGATACATGTACATAGTAGTGCAAGGTGACTTCGGGGTGTGAACATCGCTCATATTATACGGTAGTTCCGGAAACCGTTCTGTGATTTGTGGCGACAAACTCTCCTGTGCGAAGGCGACATCTATCGAGACACTATTACAGGGGACCATAGTTAATAGGACCAAGTGTTGTTAGTAAAAACGGTTGAATATATAGCTTTTTATGTATACCATAGGTCCTATTAACTATGGTCCCCCGTAATAGCTCGTTTCCTGGTGGAAGCCCTTCCGCTGTGCATCTATCTCTCTTTCTCTCTCTATCTCTCTCTCTCTCGCCGGGACATTCTATTTTCCAGTCTCCTCTTGGTCAAGCCCCAAATCTCCCCATACGTCGTGCAAACGCCGCACGTCGAACCATCGAATATCTCCCGATCCCGTAATGCCTTAGTGACACACTATTTAAATAACAACAACGGCAGCAGCAGCAGCAGTAGCAGCAGCAGCAGCAGTAGCAGTAGCAGCAGCAGCAGCAGTAGCAGTAGCAGCAGCAGCAGCAGCAGTAGCATTGGGCAGAGCCTGGTACCATGTACCGAGCTGCAAGATAACAAAACCCCTTCGAAATGATTTCGAGGCTGATCTTCTCGATACCTTAGTGTGGGAACGGTTACAACTTGCCGACCGACGTGCTATGAAAAAAAACTCGTCGAGAGCATTTAAAAAAAAAACCGTTTTCGTCGGGTGTGCCCTCCCCCCCCCCCCCCCCCCTATTTTATATAGGTTGGGTTGGCGTCGATTGGCAGCGACACTGTAAAACATGTCGCTCACTACGTGAGCTAGACAATCAGGGTACCGTTTTTTATTTTTATTTTTGGCGGTCGGTCACAGCTGGTTGTCGAGTTAGATCATTTGTGCGAGGTGAAGAACCTTTACTCCGCACTAGTGGGAATGATCTTATCATAGTGTTCAAGGTAAGGCACCCTAGAGGCAGTTACATAGTGCTCCCATTGCCGTCTCTGGAGTTGGCTACACCGGAAATTAATCAACTCATTGAAGCTGTCATCCATATGCAAGTCCGCCTCACAAGCGGTTCTTAGTAGGATGCAGCTCATCCATCATGCGACTCGCCAGGTACCTCACGGCCCTTCGCGCTTGGTGCAGGCAATGTCTGCCCGGTCGGTGAAAACCCGACGACATGCTCCGTCCCGGCATTGTAGGGATGCGAGGGTCTCTGGTCATACGACTACGGCCATGCATGAGGTCGAGTACATCTCTCCTATCGAGTACCCCCCCCCCCCCCCGCTGTTCTGTTCTGAAGGAAATCGACAAGAAAAATCGTCCCTGAGGGAGGGTGCTATATTGTCACTGTGGGCGCAAAAGGTAGTACCGCTTGGTATTGATATTAACGTGTAAACGTTTCTTATAATTCCGTTCAGAAGGGTGGCCCATGTTGTACCGTATACCAGGTAGGTTGCCAGCTAACATAACCTTCCCCCAATCTCTTTCGGCCAAGGGGGTAAATACAATAGTCTAATATGTGGAAACAATGTATTGAGCGCCCAAATGTTGGAGGTGTCTCTATTAGGGGTAGGAACGGCGCTCCGACTCGAAAGAGGTGCGTGGTCAATGGCTCCACGGTAAAATGACTTTGGCGAGCATCAAATGACTAACCCCCCCCCCCCCCCCCCTCGCTCCTGATGAATGTGATATTACGGGGGACCATAGTTAACAGGACCTATGGTACACATAAAAACCTATATGTTTAACCATTTTTACTAACAATATTTGGTCCTGTTAACTATGGCCTCCCGTACGGGGGACCATAGTTAACAGGACCTATGGTACACATAAAAACCTATATGTTTAACCATTTTTACTAACAATATTTGGTCCTGTTAACTATGGCCCCCCGTAATAGTACCAACGCTAGAATGGGCAGGGAACACGATTTTCGGAAGTTCGTAAAACAGCTGAAAACAGCAGTAAAGATGACAGCAGCTGAAAAAAATACTGAGATGCTCAAGTTCGACGAGTAATACAGGATTAAGAGCAGCGCTTGGAGTGTACCCACACTCCATATTAATAGAGATAATGAGAAAGTTGAAATGGAAATAGGAAGAACGGAACATGCCAAAAAAGAGGCTGCCAGCCTTAGCTGATAGAGCTGTGTCTTGGTTTGGGAGGGAGTAACCAAAGGGGCGAGCTGGAATAATATGGGATAGCGTAGTTCAGAAAGTAAGCTAGGATAAAGGATGAACCAAGAACAGATGATCTCCACAGAGAAGTGTGGGAGGTGCAAGGCAGACGTAGAAAGAAGAAGGGGTAGGAAGAAAGGAAAGACTAGTGCTACGAAA
Organism: Nereocystis luetkeana; assembly: GCA_031213475.1. Classification (NCBI taxonomy): domain Eukaryota; class Phaeophyceae; order Laminariales; family Laminariaceae; genus Nereocystis; species Nereocystis luetkeana. The sequence continues at coordinate 1,489,538 of JARUPZ010000031.1, forward strand.
CACGGTGAAATCGGAGATGCACTTGGAGATGATACACGAGGGGTGAAGCGAAGGGATAGGAATGAAAACGTACTCGCATGCCCAATGGACTTCGCAAAAACGCTGAAACTGCGATTTCGTGTGGGTGACCTGGACCTGCCAGAAAGAAGAAAGAGGTATGCCAGTGGCCGGGAGGAGGAGGAAATAGATGCACTGATTTGCCCGCGTGGCTAACCAATAGAGAATACAACTCACTAATAGGAGAACGTGAAATGTACAAGGAGGAACGGGATGCGTCACAAGAGGAGATGAGGGAAGTATAGACGAATGTGATAAGGAGGAGTTTGGTACACTAGATAGCAGCGAGAAAACGATCGCGATCCTAGGAGATAGAAGGTCGGCCACAGGCGGCTAAACAGGAGGGGGTAAGATTAGCAAAAGGTTTCTATGTAATATATGGAAACCATGTAATGAGCGCCCAGCTGTTGGAGGTGTCTCTATTAGGAGTAGGAACGGTGCTTCGTCTCGAAGGGACGTGTGGTCAAAGGTCAAATAATAGAGGCAAGTAACAAATGAGTACGCCCCACTCGACATGCTCCGTCCCGGCATTGTAAGAATGCGGGGGTTTATGGTCATACGACTACGGCCATGCATGAGATCGAGTACATCTCTCCTATCGAATACCCCCCCCTCCTGCTCCGTCTAAAACAAATTCGTGGTCAATAGCAAAATCACAAAGGCGAGCAACGAATGACTACCCCCCCCCCCCCCCCCCGTCCCCTCCCCCGCCTCCATCTGATTGAGCTGCAATCATCATCATGTAACAATAAAAGTTTTCCCTTCGGACATGAAATTTAAGCAGTCGAAAACACAAAACTGCAGGCGGTATACCCATTCATGGTGCGTGTACGCATGGAACGGTTTACCTGCACGTAGTTTATAATCGCATTGGGTACCGCCGGTACCTGAAAGTACTCCCTCAGTTGAGGTCTGCAATGGCGACATCCATGTTTTGACCCGAGAGGACAAACTCCGTCCGAAGCACGGACGGCTCCAGACGGCGGGGGACAACTTCGAACGGGTTGTTATTGTCAATGGTGTGGCCGTATCGCGGACGGTTTTTGTCGATGGCTGTATCACGTTTAACAAGTGCTCTAGATGGGGCCACAGGACAAATATTTCTGTGCATCACACCTGGACTCGACGAATGAGTGCCGGGTGTGAAACCGTCCTCACCCTCTCGCCCTCAAGCGACTGCCCATAGTTTGGGAAGATTTTTAGCGTTACCCGCCCCATCAAAAGCGGTAGAAGCCGGCATCGAAGGGGAAAGATGAGGGGGCATCATAACCAGAACCAAGGAGAGGAACGTTCTCCGGACCGTTCTCGGAACAGTTATCTAGAACATTCTCAGGAACCTTACGTGGAACATCTTGAGGAACGTTATGTGGAACGTTCTCAGGAGCGTTCTCTAGAATCCTATTTGGCAGTTGACGCGCGATATGGGCGGGGGGAAAACCGTTGAAGAGAACTTTGCTACGGTTTAAGAGAGGGGTTGCAATTAGAGGTTGCAACTAGGGGTTGCCCTTTCAAGCCCAGATATTTCTCGCTCATTGAGGAGCAGAAGCTATACCAGGTACAGTACTGCAGTATACTCAGAATATTTGGAACGCCCATCCCCCCCATGTTTTTTTTTCTTGCGACCACCAGCTGAGCTCCGGCGGGGGAGGAGAGGCAACCAATCCAGCGATTCAGAAACAGCAACGCCTCGGCAAACCGCGCCCGGTGTGTCTCTTGTTAATAAATTGCGACACTTTGAGCATCACCCACCTAGTCGGACGTATTCGCAATGACGTCATCCAAACACTACAAAGCTGAAGGGGGATACCATGACGCCCATGCACACCTTGCAGCATTTTTTCGACACGATGTTTAGCTTTCACGCGCATGGGATTGGTTGCGTATCAGGCTTAACCCCTATAGAACCGCAGTCCCGTTTTGGGGACAAACCAGTCAAATTCCGAGTAGTTTGTCCCCAAAACGGGACTGCGGTTCTAAAAGGCTTAAGCTGCACTGTCTTTTTTTTCTCTTAGAGTCGCCCGCCGTGCCAAAAGAGCCTCGGCTTGTGTTTTCGCCAGAGATGCATCATCGTAACTACCGAGCTAGAATATGCAGGGCGTTTACCGTAGTCGTAGGGGGGGGGGGGTGCTCACTATCATGCACGGCCGTAGCCGTATGACCATAGACCCTCGCACCCCTACAATGCCGAGACGGAGCACGTTGAGTTTTCACCGACCACGCAGACGTTGCTAGCCTGCACCGCTTTGCGAAGCGAAACGTGAGGGATCCGGCGAGTCGCATGGAGGGTGAGCTGCATCCTACTAAGAACCACTTTCGAGGCGGACGTGAATATAGATGACAGACAGCTTCAGCGAGTTAATTTAATTTCCGGTGTAGGCAATTCCAGAGACGGCAATGGGAGTACTATGTAACTGCCTCTGGAGTGCCTTACCTTGAACGCTACGTGATACGATCATTCCCAATTGTGCGAAGTAAAGGTTCTTTACCCCGCACAAATGATCTAACTCGATCACCAGCTGTGACCAACAGCTAAAACAAAAACAAAAACGTTAAACCCTGGCATGTTTTACAGTGTCGTCGCCGACTAACGCCAACCCAACCTGCACATGTGTAGACCAGGTCTGAGTCTACGACCAGGAAGATAGCAGGAGGAAAAAAAGGCGGAACACACTGTTACGGGGGACCATAGTAAGAATGACCCAATCTTGTTAGTAAAAATAGCGAAAATATTCTCAGAATATTCAGGGCTGTTGACTCTTGTTACCAAGGGGAACTAACTCTTAGGGTATTCAGGGCTTTGATGCTACGGGCTCCTACCTGGTATCCCGAAACCGCTTCTATAGCCCGATACTACAAGTGCATCGTATCAGATTTGTCTCCACAACGATTATGGTTATGGTCTAGTTTTGCTCCATCCGCAGGAGGGCCTGATTTTTTTTCAACCAAAAACAAAACGGTGTCGGTAATCCCTCAGGATAACGCTCGGTCAAAAAGTGCTACCGGGTATGTGCGTACCCCAAGCGTCTCATTATACTGAACATAGCGTAGGACATACATCCTGCCTGAAAACGCGATTTAATATTTTTGCAAGGTACCCCCCCCCCCCCAATGTCTGCCTGGTCGGTGAAAACCCGACATGCTCCGTCGCGGCGTTGTAGGGATGCGAGGGTCTAAGGTCATGTACGACTACGGCCATGCATGAGATCGAGTACATATCTCCTACCGAGTACACCCCCCCTTACCCCCCCTCAACTCATTGAAGTTGTCACCCCCAGAGGGCCTGACCAAAGACGCATGCTACTATGAGATTGGGCGACTCACTTCAGGCGATCTCTGTGTCGCCTCCCGAGAACTGATTATCACGGGGGACCATATTAAATAGGAAAATATTGTTGGTAAAAATAGCGAAATATGTAAGTTTTTGTGGGTACCATAGGTCCTATTTAATATGGTCCCCCGCAATAGATTAAACAAGAAGTGTGATGCCTTGATAAAGAACAAATTATGCGGTAGGTAGGTGAGGTACATAAGAAACCCATTGTATGTAAATACTAAAAAATGGAGTACCAGGTAGGACACAACATCCTGCCTCGAACGAAAAAAACAAGTTGAGCCTCTGGCCCGAGAACAATCGTGTCCTAGCCCCTCTTGGGACTGCGGTCCCATTTTGGGGGCGAACTACTCAGAATTTGAGCGGTTTTGTACCAAGGGCAGTTCGGTAATCTTTACCGAGTCGCTAAGCAGTCGCTGGTCGGGAACGTAGTCGCCTATAGCGAGTAGGCCACAGCAGCAGTACAAAGTGCTGCGGCGGTACAAGCAGTGCGGTATGTCCAGCGTCGATTCAGTGGTATGCGGTGGAACTCCGTTGGATCAGATAATCTCGGGGGGGTTTTTACAATGCGGCAGAACCCCGAAATATCGTTTCGAGTTTAGTAGCCAGCCGCGTTTTTTTTTTGTTCAAGTTTTAGCTCCGTGATCGATCGGCCGTGCGTGCACACGCACACTCCGTCACCTCGCTTCTCTTCTCTCTTCTCCTCACCTGCTCTTCCTCCTCCAGCCCTGTTGGACAAGGCCGACAATCGACACTGGCCTTGAGCGCCATTTTCTTTCACACGTTATTCCGAGAGCTGAAGCTTAAAGCAACAACCACTCGGCTCGACACCAGCTTACCTCTGTAGCGGCGTGCCTGATCTAACTCTGGAGCGACGCACACAAGCCCGCTGGAATTCTACCTACACTATATTCGCGGTCAAGGTTGTATGACACCAGCCCCCCCCGTTTTTGGCGCACCGACGAACGAACGACCGACGGAAGGCTGTATCCGTGCACGCATACAACCACACAAACATCTTTTTAGGTTCGTAGAAAGATAGCAGTGTTGGGAAGCTTTCAGGGTGTAATAATTTTGCTGCGAACCATCCTTCATCCCAGCATTTAATTTGGGGCGCGCTTTGACGGGGCAAAAAAAAACGGCATCACATCAGCATCAGCTCGGTCAGCTGGTGTTTTTCGTTCTTCTGTGCGTGTGCGTGTTTTTCTTGGTTTTTTTTTTCATCTTCCTCGGAGATCTGGGTATAAAAAGTTTTCCGGTCCATCTGTACCCCACAGGTTCAACGTGCACACTCCCTCCAGTGTATAATGTCACCCTTCCGGCATGGCCACCCCGGGGTCGACAGCTCATTTTGCCTCGTCTTTTTTACCTTGGTAGTACAGCGCGAGATTTGCATGCGCCTGCCCATCATTCATCTCTGCATTCGCCCCCTTTCAGGCTCCCCGGCTAAACGAGCAGCGACGGTGGGCATCCACCTGCCGCCAGCAAAACTAGGTTCACCTTGCTCAAATGAATCCTCTTGCCCCACCAGGTTTTACGCCCAGGCTTCGTCTCACCCCACAGTCCCAGCTTCTCCACGTTTATATCCCCGCCCTCCGCATTTTCGTCGCTTCTCGAGAGGAGCAACATCTACAAGCAAATCAAGATTTCCAACCTCGAACAGATCACCCACAGATCGTTTCCCCACACTTCATGATTTAGATCCTTTAACCCTTTTAGAAACCGAAGTCCCGTTTTGGGGAAAAACCACTCAAATTTAGAGTAGTTTGTCCCCAAATCGGGACTGCGGTTCTAGAAGGGTTAAGGCAGATATATATATAAGCCCGATTTTTGTCTGATCTACAGACCCGTACGTACAATATACATCATCTACAGTTAGGGCATGCTTCCTGGGTTGGATCTGCCCAATAAGGCAGATCCTGCACAACCTTCTCACAAACGGCAGCAGGCGAGCTGTCCGAGCTGTGCAAGGTTTGACGCATGGTAAGGCAGTACCTGGTACGTAGGGGGACGTGTCTGCAATTTTCTGAGGCTCTCATCACTGTTACGGGGGACCATAGTAAATAGGACCCAATTTTGTATGTGGTAGGTAAAAATAGGGAAATATATAGGTTTTTGTGTGTACCGTAGGTCCTATTAACTATGGCCATACCCTTCACGACGGTGAGTCACACCCTTCACCAATTACGTACGCATCATACATGACGCGTTCTGCGATAGAGGTAGCACATTGTCGCTAGAATATTTTATGGGGGACCGGGCTCCTTACGCCAAAATTGTCGGAATGCTTATCTTGTTTCGAAAAATGACGTGTGTGTATACTTGGGCCATGGAATTGCCCATCGGAATACGATTCGATGTTCTGGTGACGTCGGTTTTCGGGCCACGTATGGAGCTCTTCAAGTGAAAAACATCAGCAAAACCAGGGTGAAGCTCTATTTTTTATTTTTTTATTTTTTTTATTTGCCTTCTGAAATGTGCAGGTCGTTATTCATTCAAAAAGAAAAAGCTGACATAATTAATCGAATACCACTAACTTCATCGAACCAATTCTCCTTCCCTGCGTGTACTCACTTGCATCCCCACCATTTACCGAGATATTCTACCTACTATGTATCTATACGCCATGCTTCCTACTCCGCATCTGCATTCCACCCCCACGCCAAGCTCTATCGTAGAACGCCTCATTTATCATCTATTATTAGGTTGTTTTTGTTTTGTTGTTGTTTCAAAACACAAAAAAAACGATGGTCGGGTACGCAGTAAAGTTGAGAAGCCCCATCAGTCCCAGTGACAAAAGCAATGGCCAAAATGTGTCACAGGAAAACGCTGTCTCTATCCTTGTAATGCCGGGAGGGGGGGAGCGATTTTACGTTGGGGGGAGGGGGGGGGGGGGGGATAGAGGTGTACTCGATCTCATGCATGGCCGTAGTCGTACAGCCATACAGACGCTCGCATCCCTACATTGCCGGGACGGAGCACGTCGGGTTTTCACCGACCAGGCAGACATTGCTTGCTTGCGCCAAGCTTTGCGAAGCGAAACGAAGAAGAGGTGTTCGGCGAGTCGCGTGAAGGCTGAGCTGCAACCGCTTGTGAGGAGGACTCTTGCATACAAATACGTGATATGGTGGTGTGACGGGCTATAGAAGTGGTTACGAGATAGGCCCGTAGGACCAAAGCCCTCAATACCCCAAGAGTTTCCCTTGGTGATCAAGAATAGAAAATAATCAAAGCCCTGAATGTTCTGAGAGTATTCCTGAGGCTCTGATGTTTCTCTCGATAGACAAGAGAGCCAGTAGTGTTAAGGCTTTCGTAAGGACGCAAGGAAAGCTCCTAGGACAGACCCCCCTCAAGAGACAGGATGACCCCGTAGAATTGGGTTATATTTAGTAGGCTACAGAAGAAGTATCCTAGGGTTTGACTGCTACTCCTTTGGTTAAGATCACCGATAGGAGAAGAGTAGACCAGCGCCCGAAGAAACTTCCTCGGACAAGTGTTTTGCTGGAAATGAGGCAGAGCGGGCTTGATACCTCGAATCAAGCCCCAATCGAATCTCTCGCGAACTGCTCCCTTTTTTTTTGGTCTCATCATAAACAGGAAACAACACGATATCCAAGAAAGGAGTGTCCCAAACAAAGAGAAGCTTCCTTTCAAGCCAGTTCCTTCGTTCCCCTTCCCTTGCCACGACACTCAGGCTCTGCTACACACACGGAAGACAGCTCCAATGACTTCAGTTGTTATCCGGTGTGGCCACTTCCAGAGACACAGCAATGTCATTACGATGTAACTGCCTCGTGGGTGCCTTACCATACACACCACGCGATGTGATCATTCCCCTTGTGCCGAGTAAAGGTTCTCCACCCCCGCACAAAATGATCTATTCATAGCTCGATCGCCAGCTGTGACCGACCGTTGAAAAACAAAACGAAAAAAAAAACGGTACCCTGACAGTCTAGCTCACGTGGTGAGCGGCATGTTTTACAGCAGTGTCGTTGCCAACCGACGCCAACCCACTCTCTCTATATATTATCTAGGGGTAGGAGGGGCGTACTCGTTTGTTGCTTGCCTTATTGCGGGGGGCCATAGTTAAGAGGACCAAATATTGTTAGAAAAATGGTTAAACATATAGGTTTTTATGTATACGACAGGTCCTACTAACTATATGGTCCCCCGTAATAGCAGAGGCATCCTCGAAAGGTCGGGGCGCTCGCGACGTTGCCCCCAGCTACTGCATAGCAACGTTTCGCTAATCATCTTGTCGTTGCTTGATTTTTTTCAGGGTGGGGGGAGGCTACGCGATAGGGGCGAGACGTGCCACGTTAGCGTGTGAGAGCCTTGCCACGCTAGCAGGGGGACCCGACAGTACGTGACCGGAGGGAGCCATGCCGCATTGTAGGGTAAGCCGTGCTGTGTTAGAGGGGGGAGCCACGCTACTGATCTCCGTACCTCATCCCCCCCCCCCCGCCCCCCCCCGCCGCGCCAACCCGATTCTACTGCCTGCAAGAAAAAACGATCCCACTGTACGCGGGGTTCCCGGTGCGCAATCCCAATGGCTATTTGTAGGGCAGGCAGCGCTAATTTTCAACCCCCTAAGTGTGTTGTAAACTCGGCGGTTTCATGCGCAGGTCTACGATGTTGTGTGACGAGGCATCCGATCTGAGATAATTACATAGTTCCGATGCGTTTGGGTGCGTGTGTTCGGATGCTTGCTTCCCCTGTGCGAGCGAGGCAGTCGGAGACATTTAATACGATACGATACGACTCTGGGGTGCGCGGTACAGCGATACATACATACCACCTACCTGAAGGAAAAAAAAAAACGAAGGGAAAAAAAAAAAAAACTCGGTAGAAGTGTAACTGCAGCGCTATCTTATGCAAACCTTAGCGGAACAAAACTGTAGAAATATTTACTGCTATACTTATCATTGCACCCTCCGTTTTCGCGCCCTCCCGACCTCCGGCGGCTCCTGCAGAGGGAGGGCTCTGGTTGCATTTCCGCACCACCGCTACGTGGGAGCAGAGTGCCAAGATGGGATCAGGCGTGTACCGGGCGGGTTCAGCCATAGAGAGGGTAGAGGTGTTGACCAATGAAAATCGCGGAGGCGTGCGGCCTGTTAGGATTGGTTCGATAGCCCGGTTGACCCCCCCTGAAACAGTCATCTTCATTAAAAACTAAAAACGCCTGACGGAAAAAAATGCGGCGGGGGTTCTGCAATTTTTCGCGAGCTCATGCGAATCTTAAATTAAATGGTGGTATCGAGGAGAGGTCTCGCCCCGAATAATGGCTGGGCATACATACGTACGTATATCACAGACATTTGTTCGCGCGATAGGAGGCGTTCTACGATAGAGGTTCACCCTATATTTTCTGACGCTCCTCAATTAAGGAGCTCCATAGCTCACCCGGAAACTGACTTCAGCAAAAATCAAAGCGTATCCCGATGGAGATGCCCAAGGCCCAAGTGTACAAGAACGTCATTTTTCGGAACAAGATTGGCATTCCGACGATTTTGGGCTAAGAAACCCCCGTCATCTAGAAATATTTTGGCTGAAATGTGCTACCTCTATCGTAGAACGCGTCATAGCTTTTTTTATGGTTGTGGGGAGTTCATGAGTGTAGTTTTTCGGGCTGGGTACTGGCTGACCCAGTCGGTAGTTTTGTTTGAGCGATTGTCTTGTCGTCAAAATCAAATCAGTGCACTGGATTGCAGCAGCATACTGCTGTCTCTTCTCCCTCCTCTCTCCCCCCGAAACGCATTCAACGGGTTTCCGTACTATTTTAATATGGCGTTTTTCTTGGGCGTATGCAAGATAAAACTACTCGCGAATACACTGACCATGTCGATCAGACTGCCAGTAGATTACTACTAGGCAGTACATACTGTGCCAGTGCCCAGCTCTACTAGTTTTTCTACAGGTTAAGAGCCCCGTCAGTCTCAAGTACTACACAAGTATTCTTTGAGTTCGTAAGCACCGCCCCCCCCCCCCCCCCCGCCCCCCCCAGGGTCCACGTCATGCAACAACCCATTTCATACGACGCTGTCATCCATTACGTAGGAAAACCCCGCGTCTCAAGCGGTTCTTTCACGAGCCGTGGGATGCAGCTCTTGCCCTCTATGTGCCACTCGCCAAACACCTCGTGCTTCGCTTCGCGCTTGGAGCACGAGCAAGCAATGCCTGCCTCGTCGGTGGACATCCCCGACGTGCTCCGTCCCCGGCCTTGTAGGGGAGGCGAGGGGGTCTATGGCCACGCGACTGCGGCCGTGTATGATAATAAGTACACCCCCCCCAGCGCGCGCAAAGAGCGGGGGGGGGGGGGGTGGCAGGGTATACGGGAGCAGGGTCGTTCGCCGGATGCCCTCCAGCCTTCGTGTTCTAGTTTTCGGCGCGGTTTGCAGCGCGCGGTGTACAGCGTCGACGCCCAGTCTAGAAGTGGACACATTTTTGCGAAAGACCACGTGTTTTGCCCTCACAAAACATCGACTCCGCACTAACCGATCGTCGGCAACCGAGTCTAGACGTGCACATCAGCTACGAGCCGGTACGCAGGTCAATCGTCATATCCTGATAGAGGCTGTGCCGTCGAGCGGACGGGCACCAGGAATGCCCACAAGTTGGCGTGTTTCCCGAGGGGTTTCCGGGTTGTATCTCGGCCCCCATACACTACCATGGTATCGGGAACGCCGGTCCCTGGTAGAGTCTGATGACCAGAGAACGTGGGACACGTTCCAACGATATAGGTATCAACAGCACATTATATCTATTTTGTCCCTTAGTGACGGGGCTCCTCGCCCCAAAATCGTCTCAATGTCAATCTTGTTTCGAAAAATGACGTTTTCGTGTGCTTGGGACGTGGGATTTTATGCATCGGGATGCAATTTGATGTTTTTCTGAAGTCAGTTTTCGGGTGTGGTATGGAGCTCCTTACGTGAGAAAGAAGCCTAGGAAACGTTAGGGTGAACCTCTTTGGAGACGGAGCGCTTGTTCGGCCCGCGCGTGGTCACAGCGCTGTGGGGGCATCTATCTGCGTGCGGGGAGACCTGTCCTCAGTCCTCTCAAAATTTGTCCAGCCATAGATAGCTTTTAGGCGACTCCTGGAGCAACTGTTACGGGGGACCTACGGTTAAATAGGACCTACGGTACGCACAAAAAATCTATACATTTACCTATTTTTACTATTACGGGGGGCCATAGTTAATAGGACCAAATAGTGTTAGTAAAAATGGTTAAATATATAGGTTTTTATATATACCATAGGTCCTACTAACTATGGTCCCCCGTAATAACAATAATTGGTCCTATTTACTATGGTCCCCCGTAATAATAGCTTCTCGCGGGAACACCAACAAACAATGTTCCTATTCATTTTTTTTTTTTCATTTTTTTTAATTTTGCCTTCTGACAATGTGCAGGGCGTTATTCATTCAAAATGAAAAAGCTGACATAATTTCATCGAATACCTCTGCCTTCATCGAACCAATTCGAACCCATTCTCCTTCCCTGCGTGTACTCAATTGAATTTGCACCCCCACCATTGACCGAGATATTTTACCGACTATGTTATTGGTGACTAGAAGACGGAGAAAATGTCGTGATACAGAGTTCGGGGTCTACCTCCTCAAAGGATACCGGGGGGGGGGGGGGCATTGCGGCGCAATTGGAGTAGCGACCTGAGCCAACCCGTCCGTTCTACCGTTACACCCGAACGCCGCAGAATAACGTAAGTTTGGGACGCCTTCTACGATAGGGGTATCAATAGCACATTTCCGCAAAAATATTTTCTGAAAGACGGGGTTCCTTAACCCGAAACCGTCGCAATGCCAATCTTGCTTCGAAGAATGACGTTTTCGTATACTCGGGCCATGTGATGATTCGTCGGGACACAGTTTTGTTTTTTTCTGAGGTCAGCTTTCGGGTGAGGTATGGAGCTCCTAATGTGAGGAGCCTCAGAAAAGTTAGGGGGAACTTCTATCGTAGAACGCCTCTTGGGTGAGGTGATCTCGCCTGGAATGACGTAAGTTTGGCCAGTAAGGGAGTGAACACTTCAGGTGGGATCACCGGCCGGCACAGGAGGCCTCACCCATTCCAGTACTTACTTTGAGTTGTCCGTAACAGAGAGGAAGGATACCAGGTTAAAGTTGACATCGGAGGAGGTGGTTCCAAACTTTGGAACGCAGGCTGGAACCACACCTTTGAGGGTATTAACCCCTTTAGAACCGCAGTCCCGTTTTGGGGACTAACCACTTAAATTTCAAGTAGTTTGTCCCCAAAACGGGACTGCGGTTCTAAAAGGGGTTAACTTCTGCCCCATGCTTCCCGTGAGCCTCGACAAAACGCGACGGACGAGTGAAACGCTTCAGACCGTCACACCCACCCACACCCACCCTACTACATTGGGTATTTTTTAAGTAGTTGCGACCATTTCCAGGAAATGCAGGCGCGCTGAAGGGAATTTGGCGGGCGAGGAGCCCCTGCCGGCGCAAGAGGTCTCACCCAATCAACGAGTCCCATTGAGTGATCCGTAAGAGAGGGGGAGAGTACCACACTGTATTGTTACATATTATTATTATTAAGCTTGCCATCAGACAATGGGCTGCACGAGCTTTCACGTTGATCAATCAAAACATTCCTGAGAGAAGAAATCTCCGTACACGAAGGAAACCTACCCACCGAGTCTATCTACCTTCTATGACTACTTCCTTTTACGTTTCACTCTGTGTGTTGTCTTTGCTCCCTCCTACATCAGGTATTAATATTAGCGTTATTGCGTGGTAATGTCAAACAGTACGTACCTAGAAAATGTTGCCGTAGTAGCGATACATAGTGACGTCACATGGTAATATTAAATAACAACATGGTAAAATGTTCCCTATTAATAGTACGCATTAATAGTAACGTTAAATAATACCTGGTATGATAGTATATGGTGCATATTGGTACTAGTAGTAATAATGCTACATAGTTGATGTTACGTACTGTAGTAAATGTTACATACTGTATGTATAAATAGTAAATGTTACATATTAATAGTAAATATTACCGGTACACATTAATAGTAAATGTTTCCAGGTACATAGTACTTGATAAATACCTGGTAGTAAACGTTGCCTGATACATAGTAAGTGTTCCATGATACATGTTTCGTAGTAAATGTTACATAGTATATGTTACATGGTAAAAGTTAGATAGTAAATGTTAGATAGTAAATGTTAGATAGTAAATGTTAGATAGTAAATATAATGTTAGATAGTAAATGTTAGATAGTAAAACGTTACATATAGTAAATGTTACATAGTAAATGTTTCATATGGTGAATGTTACATAGTAAACGTTACATAGTACATGTTACATAGTAAATGTTACATATAGTAAATGTTACATGGTAAATGTTTCATATAGTGAATATTACATATAGTAAATGTTACATGGTGAATGTTACATACCTGATAGTGAATGTTACCCAGTAAATGTTACATTGTGAATGTTACATACCTGATAGTGAATGTTACCCAGTAAATAAATGTCAAACCGTGAATATCATATACCAGGTATATGGTAATGATGCATAGGAAATGTCTCGGCAAGGGGACGAAAACATGCCTACACGGCAAGGGGGGGGGGCGGGGGCGGGGGTAGAGGTGTACTCGATACCATCTATGGCAGGCAGCAGCCGTACGGCCACACAGACCCTTGTATCCCTACATACAGCAATTACTTAGTAGTAGTGTGGGTGCGGATTGCACGACGGAGCTCAACCGACCAGGCAGACGGTTGCTTGTGCACGAAGCTTTGCGATTGAGTGCCGTGAGGCGTTTGGCGAGTCGCAGGAAGGGTGAGCTTCATCCAACTAAGAAAACCGCTCGCAAGGCTTTATGACGGCAGCGGGAGTTGGGGGGGGGGGGGGGGGGGGGGAGGGTTGGGATCTCCCCCGTCAGCAGCTCGGGGGCCGGGGTCAAGTTATTAGCAATGCTTATTCGGTTACGCACATCTTGCCACGGAAGCGTTCGTTCCGCAGCTTGCGCCGAACAATTGGTTTTAATATCTCTTCTAATGCCCGGTTTTACTAGCCACTCAAGCTAGAGTGAGAGGCCGAAAAAAAAAAAAAGACAGCAGTGAAAAGTAGTTTCGAGGCGAAGTCGATGACGAGAAAACAAGAAAACGCCGAAGTATTTCCGCGATAATAATGAAAGCACGAACCGTATAGTGGGGAGGGACGGGGGGGGGGGGGGGGGGGGGGCAGGAGGAGCGCTCGCAATGTGAACCCCCGGATCTGAGCTACTGCCGGGAGGGAGGGAGCGGGAGAGCAGGCCGAGGATAAGAAATGGGATGGAGACCAAAAAAAAAAGAAAGTGTGAAAATTGGGGTGACAGACAGCGGCTGCAGAAAAAGGTTTTCGCCTCGATTGAGAACTATTGAGGCCCAGTATTGGCCTCCAGATGGGGGCCACCAATATTGTGCATTGGTGAGATAGGAAGGAAGACGCGTGCTTGGATAGAAGAGGTATACATCACTTTTTTTGGCGATTTTTATTTCCGAATGACGGGGGGGGGGGGGCTCGATACCTCGAATCGTCGGAACGCTTTTTTTTTTTTCGCGATTCTATGTTATTGCGGGGGGCCATAGTAAATGGGACCAAATATTGTCAGTAAAAATATGCGAATGTGTAGGTTTTTGTGCGTACCATAGGTCCTACTTACTATGGTCCCCCGTGATATTGCTTGTGCAGCTAGGCCATCGGACTGCCCATTTTTCACCCCCTTGACAGACCGCAACTTGACTGCCTTGACATGCCGTGACTGACACCGTACTACTAGGTTTTAGTGTGGAACGATCGGCCCTGCACCCTTAACAGCGCACGTTTTGCCTTGCTTGACGTGCCTGTCTTCTGACATCTTTGATCTACCTTTGCACCTTCAATTTGTTCGAAAAATAAGTTTTTTGGTGGCTTGTTGCTATTCGCATGGAGCTCTTCAAGCAAGGAACCCTGTACCTTATAAGGCAGCATGTGTCAGAAGCGGTATTAATACCGCACATTATTTATCGCAAACGGAATCAAAGAAAACAAGCATCGACAAGTACGTAGGCCAGCCCGTTCTATGAAACCAGAATGAGGGTGCGCTGATGTGATGTGATATAGTATCGGGCTATAGAAGTGGTAGTGAGATAGCCCGCAGGATCGACACCCTGAATGCCCGAAGAATATTCCTGGGGCTCAGAAGTTTCCCTTGCAGTGCAATGGTTAGGATAGCCGGTGGGAGAAGAGTAGACAAGCGCCCGAGGAAAGTTCCTCTCGGACAAGCAATAAGTGTCTATACCCCGTCTAGCGGGTTAACAGGAGGAGAGCAGAGTGGGCTTGATGCCTCGAATCAAGCCCCTATCGAATCACTTTTTCAACAGCTTCCCTTATCTTATCATGGAGAGGGAAAACACGACTACGCAAGAAGAAGTCTCCTGCACAAGAGAATCTACCTTCCTATTATTACGGGGGACCATAGTTAACAGGACCAAATATTGTTAGTAAAAATGGTTAAACATATAGGTTTTTATGTGTACCATAGGTCCTGTTAACTATGGCCCCCGTAATAATAGCCAGCTCCGACAGCATCTGCGTTCCATTACCTTACCACGATACTCGGGTTCTACTACACGGAACCATACAGGGCAGACACCAGTTGACCCCAAAAAGGGCGATGACGCAGCGGCTAGCATGTTGCACACGCCCGCCGCCGTAGAGTCGTTTCCAGCCGGGCCGTTCACGGGTCGAGTCGCGTCGGGTCGGGTCAGGTCGAGCAAGGGTGGTCCAACCCAGGGTGCACACAAAAAATCCACGACCTCGGCGAATGGTGGGACCTTCGCGGAACAGTGCCCATGCGGCGGTCTCGGGTCGAGAGAACCTGGAACCCACATCGCCCCCCCAGTGTTTGGACGCGTAATCGAATGCTGGAGAACCCAGTACCGCTTTTGAACATTTGGGAAGGGTGACAGCTTTCGGACCCTGTGAGGATGTGAGACCTCCTGACCCGACCCGACCCGACCCGACCCGTCCCGTCCCGTCCCATCCCGGCCCGGCCCGATCCGTCCCGGCCCGGCCCGACCCGACCCGACCCGACCCGACCCGTCCCGTCCCGTCCCATCCCGGCCCGGCCCGATCCGTCCCGGCCCGGCCCGACCCGACCCGACCCGACCCGACCCGACCCGACCCGACCCGACCCGACCCGACCCGACCCGACCCGACCCGACCCGACCCGACCCGACCCGACCCGACCCGACCCGACCCGACCCGACCCGTCCCGTCCCATCCTGGCCCGGTCCGACCCGTCCCGTCCCATCCCGACCCGACCCGACCCGACCCGTCCCGTCCCATCCTGGCCCGGTCCGACCCGTCCCGTCCCATCCCGGCCCGACCCGACCCGACCCGACCCGACCCGACCCGACCCGACCCGACCCGACCCGACCCGACCCGACCCGACCCGACCCGACCCGACCCGACCCGACCCGACCCGACCCGACCCGACCCGATCCGACCCGACCCGACCCGACCCGACCCGACCCGACCCGACCCGACCCGACCCGACCCGACCCGACCCGACCCGACCCGACCCGACCCGACCCGACCCGACCCGAACCGAACCGACCCGACCCGAGCCGACCCGTTCCGTCCTGTCCCATCCCGGCCCGACCCGTCCCGTCCCATCCCGTCCCATCCCGTCCCATCCCGGCCCGGGCCGACATTTGATATTTTGAAAAGTTCCTGCCCCGCGAAGAGCTCTGGTTCTTAGGGGTGTGCTTGATCTTGGTGGGGCACACGCGAGAGAGGGAGCCACCCAGATCGTGACGGACACCCTAAAACCGTCCGGCGGGAGAAACACAAATAAGGGAAGTTGAGGAGAGGACTGCTGCCACGTAGAGATCAATAAGTAGGCGTTCCGAGCTCCTCCGCAAACGAGAAAAGGGGGGGGTGTGTGTGCCCAGGGAATCGATGAAAAATGGGCTTTCACTACGTACATGCAGGACTGACGGTCGACACAGAAGCTTTGTGCAGGACGTATGTGACCAACCCTAACTTGGCCCTCTGGGGCTCGAGGCCGGCAGGGGCAGTAACGCGGCTCCGCCACGTGTTTTGGTGACGTTTTTTTTTTTCCCCTCTATACAGACCAGCCTCGAAAAATAAGACCCGCATCCTGCACTGAGTTTTGTGACGACCAGTCCTGCACGCAGGGCGAGTCATGAAAGTGGGGTCTGCACCGTAGGGGGGCGTTCTTTTCGGGACCACACGTGCTCCTGGCTGACGGTGTGGAGGGGGAGCTTTTACGCTTTTAACTGGAGAGATATGATCGATACTACTTGTTGTAAAAGAGGCGCACCTTAAGGGCGCTACTGTATATGTATATGTGTATGTATATGTATATGTATATGTATATGTATATGTATATGTATATGTATATGTACATGTATATGTACATGTATATGTATGTACATGTATATGTACATGTATATGTACATGTATATGTATATGTATGTGTATGAATATGTATATGTATATATATGTATATGTATATGTATATGTATATGTATATGTATATGTATATGTATATGTATATGTACCAGTATGTCTTATGTATATAAGAAGCCAAATGATCGAGGCTTTCGAGGGGGAAAATATGACCACGTCACACCCCCACCCACACCTAGCTTTTACAGGGACAGCGGTGACCAACACGCCACTCACCTAGCTTTTACAGGCTCAGCATAGCATATTAACAACACCACCACCACCCACCACCACCGCGCTGAGCACGCTCTCAGGGTTACTACGTGTCCGGCGTCCAACTCCGAGAGCGTGGGGGGGGGGGGCGTGGAAATGTCCCAGGGTTGCTCGATCCCGGGGAAGTGAGGGGTTTCCAACATTTTCGGGGGCGTTTCCCTTCTGGGGGGGGGGGGGGGGGGGGGTGTCTCGTTTCCCCTCCTTTGGGTTTCCGTTTGTATTGGAATGCGCTCAGCGCGGGGAGGGTGTGTTATCTCGGGGTAACCGCCCCCCCCCGGAACCTGCCAAGGAAGAGGTTGCCAGCCATAGTTGATAAGAGCTGTATGGGAGAAAGTAACAAAAGGGCGAGCTGAAATAAGGTGGGATAGCGTAGTCGAGAAAACATGCCAGGATGTAGGAGGAATCCAAGAGGATATGATGTCTGTAGAGAAGTGTGGGAGGTACCAGACTGAGCTTGAAAACATGATAGAAAAAAGGAAAAAGAATAGTAGTGTAGCGCTACGAAATAAGGTGAAATCGGAGAAACCCTTAACTAACCCCTTTAGAACCGCAGTCCCGTTTTGGGGACAAACAAGTCAAATTTCAAGTTGTTTGTCCCCAAACGGGACTGCAGTTCTAAAAGGGTCGAGAGATATACGAGGGCTTAAGCAAAGGGCTAGGGATTAGAGCGTATTGCACAGCCCAATGGACTTCGCGAAAACGCTGAAACTGCGCTTTCGTGCAGGTGACCTGGACCTACCTGCCAGAAAGAAGAAAGAGGTACGCCAGTAGCCGGGAGGAGGAGCAAGTAGATGCACTGATTTTGTGCCCGTATGGCAATGCAATAGAGAGTAGAAAGAACTCACATAGTAGGATAATGTGAAACATACAAGGAGGAAAGGGATGTGTTAGAAGAGGAGACGAGGGAAATAGACGAATGTGACATGGAGGAGTTTCATACACTACGAAGATAGCAGCGAGAAAACGCTCGCTATCCTAGGAGCTAGAACGTGGCCGAAGGCAGGGAAACAGGAAGATGGGTAATATTTGCGCGAAAATTAAAACTATGTAATACCTGGTACATGGAAACAACGTGTTGAGCGCTCAAATGTTGGAGGTGTCTCTATTAGGAGTAGGAACTGTGCTCCGTCTCGAAAGGGTACGCCCCCCACCACCCCCTACGCACGAAGCCTCAACTAAGGGTCATTCTTATCGGAGAGCGTTTTTTCCATAATTTCCAAAGTCTGGGAAAAAAATGGAGATATATATATATATACCAATATACGGAGGCTTTCTGTCACTATTCGTGAAATTCTCCAGAAGAAGCAAAAAAAATAAGTTCGTTAAACTTCACATTTAGGGGGGAAGAAATAAGGAAAGTATGGAAGATTGAAAAATCTCCCGAAAAAAAATGTCGAAAATATGGAAAAAAAAGCTCTCCGATAAGAATGACCCTATCCCAATACTTGGTTACGTTAAGTTACACGGAAAAAAAATCGACAGCTCGAGCTTTATTTTTACCAATTCGGAGGAGGAGAAAAATAATGAAAACAAAACACTTTTGTGTCGAGTCCCAGACAGGGGCGGGAGGGGGGGGGTTACTAAAATCAAGCTTAAAATTAAAACTGAAGGAAAACATGTGTGTGTGTGTGTTTTTTTTTTTTTTTCAAGTTTTTGGACAAAAAAACCCAACCCGCTCGTACTACTGTATATTTTTTTTTTCTTTTTTCTTGTCCCCACTGGTGAGAGGTGCAGGGAGCGTTCAATCATGAAGATGAAAAACCAAATTGTCCTCTGTGATCTGTGAGTCATGCTATTATGCTACGTGTAGAAGGGGGGGGAGGGGGGGGGGGTACTCGATAGGAGAGATGTTGTACTCGATCTCATGCATGGCCGTAGTCGTATGACCATAAACCCTCGCAGAGGGGTGGGGGGGGGGGGGGGGTACTCCATAAACACCAGGCCTTTTTTTTGGGGGGGGGGATGAGGAGCTCAACGCCTCTTCAACCACCGTAGATGACAATATACTCAGGATTTTTAGGCGGGGGGTTGCCCTTAAAAAACGAGGCTCTCGCAGTTCTAAAAAGGATCAAGACGGAAAATTGTAAGCGCCGCAAAAAAACACCACAAAAAAACAGCAGCAGTAGTACTGTGAAGAGGGGTGCACGGATATAAGTTGTTTGTTGTTCTCACGTTAACTCTCTGACGAAGGAGTCCGTGGTCACACAAAGGTAGGTGCTGGAGCCCTAGGAAGATCCGAAAAACCACAAAAAAAAATCGAAAATTCGGCTGCCTAAAAATACACCGAGACGAAGAAAGCGCACACAAGATAAAAACCAATGTGCAAACTGTGAACTATTAATAACATGGCGGCGGGTTTATCCTCTCAACTATAACATAACAGAGTATCCCCGTTCCCACCACCAACCAGTATAAGCAGGCAAGGGGCACAGGGATGTCGGTGCTGGGTAGAGCACGCTGCTTGTAATTCACGAACTTCTTGTTACTGCTCCTCAAGTGAGTTGAGAGGGAGGGGGAGAACTCGAGCGAGCGGTTTTGTGGGCTTCGCCAGGAACACACCTCAGCCCGGACGTCGACCGAACCTACAACCCGGTATCCAGATACAACAGACAAATCGGAAAAATGGGAACGAAGCCTAAAATGAGAACCAAGCCGTATCTCCAGAACCATGTGGTGTATCAGAGAACCAAAATGATCCTGCGAAACCCCTTGGCCAGCCCTGTGAGAGGAGCTCGTCAGAACGGTCATGCTCCATCTCGTGCCTTCGGGTGGGCGCAAAAAGCGATATACGCTGGCTCTATTGTGATTTCTCTAGATGCTGGCTACCGCGGCGATGCCGAGGACTTCCAGCCTGAGCGACAGCTCATTCGAAGGTTGCTGTACAACCCCACAGGACTGTCAACGTTTTTTCTTGGAGTTGTACACAATTGGTTTGCTTTCTAAAAAAAAACGTCCGTTCCCATTTTTCCGTTGTCTGTTATACGGGTATTCCCACACGGAAGATTCCCAAAGCGCTACGTACGTGCAGCCATACAAGATTCGCGTACGGGTATGTTCCCGAAACGCTATGATACGCTTCTACCGTGTAAGATTCGCAAACGGGTACGTACGTTCCCGAAGCGCTAAGATACGCTTTCACCGTGTAAAGATCCGCAAACGGGTAATGTACGTTCCTTTACGATAGATGTTCTACTCCATCACAACGGTAGTATAGTGCAAAACACGTAGGATTAAAAATAAATAAATAATGGTACGTGCTGCTGCTGTATATGTTGGAGGTAAGTAAGTTCCTTTCGTGAGGCAACTGAAATCCGGCTGTAAAATAAATAAATAATGTGGTACGTGCTGCTGTATATGTTGGAGGTAAGTAAGTTCCTTTCGTGAGGCAACTGAAATCCGGCTGTAAAATAAATAAATAATGTGGTACGTGCTGTGCTGTATATGTTGGAGGTAAGTAAGTTCCTTTCGTGAGGCAACTGAAATCCGGCTGTAAAATAAATAAATAATGTGGTACGTGCTGTGCTGTATATGTTGGAGGTAAGTAAGTTCCTTTCGTGAGGCAACTGAAATCCGGCTGTAGGCTAGATTTCTCGCCATTTTACTCTATTACGGGGGACCATAGTTAATAGGACCTGTGGTATACATAAAAACCTATATATTTAACAATTTCTACTAACAAAATTTGGTCCTATTAACTATGGTCCCCCGTAATAGTTGACAGCGACCGAGAGTGCCTATGGTACGTGCGTAGACCTCACTCACGCTTGCCCTTTTGTGTGTGTGTGTTTTTTTTCCCCGTCTGATTACAACGACCTGCCTCGCGCTCAGCGGGTCTCATGACACGATGAATAATTGTCGCATCTGCGTACTGTACGGTCTTATGCTTTCTTCGCGTTCTCTGATTTCGCTGCGTACTTGTTTTTTTTTTCTTATCTTGCCACGCTATTTTTTTTTTTCTCGGAAAAAAAATAAATATATACCAGGTATATCTTGCCTTTTTTTTGTTTTTTGTTTTTGAAAATTCTAGGCTCTAGGTTTCTTGATGTAATTACTATTAATAGCAGATACAATACAATGGTACTCGTATGCAGGGGTGTTCCCCTATTGACGAGGAAGTCTCGTCAGCCAGAAACGATTCAAGTAGCCCCAAAAATTTCCCCTCTCTGGGAGCAGAGAGGGGAAAAATATAAAAAAAAAACCAAGCATATTCCCATACGGAACGACGCCAGGATTGCGCTTTTATCATGCTGCCGTGAACAGCAGACGTTCAATTCGTGTGCGTCGTAATCTCGGGCTGCGGCGGAACAGCCTTAAATAATAAATCGATGTCATCAGCAGAGAGGAGGGAGGGAGGGAGGGAGGGAGGGAGGGGGAGGGAGGGAGGAGCATGAGCCATCTTTAATTTTGCATAAATATATTATTCCACACAATATGTATTCTTTTACTTCGTACGTACAGACTTCCGTGAAGAATAAAACCAATTTTTGAAGCCAATCTTCCATCATACTTGCAAGCTATCCTTCTTGCACTAAAAAAAACACACACACACACACACACAAGCCAGCGACAGGTCAAGATCCAGCCCACCGCCCTCCCACTTCTGACTGACTGACTTAGATACCGCTAGTACCGGGCCTCCCCCCCCCCCCTCCCCCCTCCCCCTCTTTTTTCCCGACTATTTTTTGCAGTGAAATTTGTAAAAGAAAATCATCCCTCCCTCATTGATCCAGATTTTCGACAAAACAATCAAAGGGAGGAAACAGGCCTTTCAGCCGGATCGCAAAAATCAACCAAAAATTAATTTTACCAAAAAATTGGCAGTGAATGGTACACGAGGAGCGGGGGGGGGGAAGGGGGGGGGGGGAGGCAAGTACGTACGTAACCGCGGGTGGGATCCAATCAATCAGCCAAATCCAGTCGAAATCATCGGTGATGATTATTTACTGCTATCCAATCATCGTCGCCTGAGTGGTTAACTTAATAATCGTTGTTGACTCACTTCTACTGCTGCCGCTAAATCCAATCATCATCGTGGTCGCCGGTGACTAATATAATAATCGTCGATGACTATTTATTGCTGCTGCTGCTGCTGCTGCTGCTGGATATATGATACGGTTGGATGACAGGAGCATGCAACCGCGAACACTCGAGGCATCCCATCCGTGCGACATCGAGAGAATGCGTAGACTCTCTACCGTCCCCACAATGCCACGGTGTACACTAAAACAAACAAAACAAACATGCTACCAAAGGTGCCCAACAACGAATGACGAGGGAAGCAGCAGGAACAAACACACCTCTCGGCAACCTCTTTGGGCAACCTCTCGGAAACCCCGCCGATTCAACCTCCCGGTAACCACTCGGTAACATAACTTCTCGGTAACCTGCCTCTCGGTAACCTCTCGGTAACCTCTCGGTACCCCCCGGTAACCTCTCGGTAACCTCTCGGTATAACGTATCGGTAACCTCCCGGTATCCTCTCCAAAACCTCTCGGGAGCGTTTCGGTAACCTCTCGATAATGTCACCGGTAACCTCCTATTAACCTCCGCCCTCCCGGTACCCCACCGGTAACCTTATGGTAAACCTCCCCAGTACCCTCCCAGTACCCTCCCAGTACCCCGTCGGTAGCCTTGCGATGACTTTCCGCAAGACGCCACGCTAACAACCGTACGGCCACCACGACGTCCTACTAGCGCACCCGAGCTGCATTTTGCTCACCGAGTCTATCCTCCACAAAAAAAACAGGGGGGGGGGGGTGTACTCGATAGGAGAGATGTACTCGATCTCATGCATGGCCGTAGTCGTACGAGGGGGGGGCAGGGAAGCCACGCCCCTTCTTTATTATCTTCCTCCTGTCCGTGAGTAAACATAAAACTTGTTGCAAGCAAAACGAAGCATAACCACAAAAGCTTCGCGATGAAACTCGGTTTGGGGAGGGGGGGGGGGGGGGGCTAAGGGTCTACGCCCTCGAAGCCAATGTTTCGTTGGGTCATAAGCTGTTGTCGTTGATTGTTGCTATTTCTGTTGTCGTTGCCTGCATTCTGTATGGATACCGTCTATCGTCGTGCGCGAACACACACACGCGGGCGCGCGCGCCGCCTCGCCTCACCTCGTCAAAAGAAAGGGAAAAAAAAAAGAAGACAGGTGGACAGCAGTGACCACCCCAACTATGCTGCTACTACGTACGTACGTACGTACCAGGTACGTACTACCGTGCCCCACGAGGAACATCCCATGTAAGGAAAAACCCATCTACCGAACGAGAGGAACAAAGGGAGCATCAAAATACAATAAAAACAAAGACGCCATCCCCATGTGGCTTGAAAGAAGACAACGCCGGTTGTTCCGTTCCCTCTTGCTGCTGCAGGGTTTTTTGCCCGCCGACTGCAAGTTGTTTTTTTTGGAAAGTAGCCCAACGTTGTTGCCAGCCGCGTCAGCTGTTTTCTTTCCTCGCGCTCCGAAGCTGCAGCGAGAGTAGCAAACGCCTCATGCGTGCCTCAAAATACGGCCTACCCACTCCGCCCCCTCTTCTGATATCCATACTAACGTCGAACTCCTCCCTGCACCCACGTCGACAAAAAAAAACGAAGCTATAACGTGCAAGGGAGGGAGGGAGAGAGGGAGGGAGGGGTTTCGTCCACAAAACCAAAAAAAAAAAAAAAAGCCGCTGCAGAACGCTTCTTCTTTATAACTAATTCTCTACGTCCTACTATGCTGTGCTGCTGGTGCTGCAATATTTTGTGCAATAATAGTGACAAAAATAGCCCGTCTTTTGTTGTTGTTGTTGTTGTTGTTGCTCATTTCTTATCCACCTGCCCCCGCCCGCCCGGCCGGCCTCCCGATCGCTGGGTAAATAAACTATACCGAAAAATGCCCCAGAAAAATGCACCAGGCAGTGAACAAGAAATCACACACTTCCCAGACAATATGATATTTTAGGCGTACATATAGTAGGCAGGCATACAATCAAGTGTACGCACGCGTGAGCGCAGAGCAGAGCAAAGCAGAGCAGGCGGCCACGCAACACAAAAAAAAAAAACCCAACAGCAAGCGTCTGGCGTCATTCGCCCACCCGTTTCCCCCCCTCTCTTCCTCCCGTCCCTTGCTGCCTCGTTTCCTCCCCCCTCCTACCACGCACGCCCCCGGCGCTTACCCGGAAAAAACACCCACCCACCCACCCACCCACCCACGGACCGAAATAACCATCCACCCATCCACCCACCACGTACCAGGTACGACTTGAGCGGTGCGCTCAACAGGGGGCACGCAAGGGCTTCCGACGATCACGACGAGAAAAAATAAATAAACAATTGACGGATCGCGATGAAAACTGACCCGACGGAGACCATTTCGAACGCACAGCCTGCCGTGACCATAGCGTGTATAACCTTAACCTTCGTACAAAGAGGCGCCGACTTATTCAGCGAGCCAGCCGCCCTGAACCCCCCCCCCCCCCAATCCAATCCTCTCCCCTACCGCTACCGCCCGTTGTGGACGGCGGTTGGGCAAGGCTCCGCGATCGTCGGGTATTGGAGTAAATCAACTATTAATAGCACGAAGCGCGTTTCGTCTCGACCTTGTCGGTTCAAAACTGGTTGTGACACCTCCCGCCATGTTTCGTCGCAGCCTTGCCCTGGGTCCATCCCCGTCCCCAGTCTTGTCCAAACCCTACCCAACACCGTCCCAATTCCCCCCCAACCCCGTCCCGACCCTCTCCAATCCCGCCCCAACCTTCTACTATTGTGTCATGGGGATACAAGCGACGAAATCGACCAGCCCCGGCCCCCTTTCATCTCATTTTTTTCAATCTACCCCCCTATCACCCCCCCTACCCCCCCCCCCCCCCCCCCCCCCCCCTTCAAAACCGTCTTCACATATTGAAACCGAGCTTGACCTCTCCCCTCTTTCAAAATCGCCTTCACACAGTGAAAAACCGAGCCTGACCCCCACGGCGTAACCGTGCCCCCCCCCCCCCTCTCTCGAACCGCCTCCACATACTGAAACCGAGCCTGACCTCTCCCCTCTTCTCCCTCTTTCCAAACCGCTTTCACACAATGAAACCGAGTCTGACCCCCACGGCTTGACCGTGCCCCCCCCCCCCCCCCCCCTCTATAAAAAACGCCGTCACATATTGAAACCGAGCCTGGTACCCACAGCTCAAACCCTGCCGATCGGGGAGCGGAAGCGCGGTATGTGTTGTGTTCCTCTTGTCCGGCTTGTTTTTAGCCAGGGGATAAAAAGGAAACAAAACAACCCAGAGAAGATATAGATAGATCATGCTCTAGATGACGATCTAGATCATAGATCATGATCCATAGTTTCTTTCCTCAGCTGCTGCCGTCCTGATAGGTTTGTGCAGGATTGGCACGGTACAAGATCCAACCCGCAGGGAAAAAAAAACAAGGCACTTCTTTAAAAGTATATCATGCAGATAGTACCGCGCTCCCCACCCGACAACATAGGCTAGATCATACATATCATACAGATCAGGACTAGATGATCTATCAATCTCCTCTGAAGTATATAAATCATGCAATGGGAATCGACGATCTCTCCGATGAGTGCAACCTTTCAAGGGTGTGTTTTCTAGGGTATACATGCTCTGGGGGTACCCGGGTATCTACCCGAGCTGGGGTACCCGGCCATCTACCCGAGCTGGGGTACACGGGCATCTACCCGAGCTGGGGTACCCGTGTAATTACCCGAGCGTGGGTACCCGAGTGGGGATACCCGGGCATCTACCCGAGCTGGGGTACCCGGGGCATCTACCCGAGCTGGGTACTTGGGTATCTACTCGAGCGTGGGTACCCGGGAAATACCCGAGTAGGGGTACCTGGGCATCTACCCGAGGTGCGGTACCTGGGGTATCTACCCGAGCTGGGGTACCCGGGCATATCTACCCGAGCGTGGGTACCCGGGAAATACCCGAGTGGGGGTACCTGGGCATCTACCCGAGCTGGGGTACCTGGGGTATCTACCCGAGCTGGGGTACCCGGGCATATCTACCCGAGCAAGATAAAAATAGCCAGGTTGGGTACCCAACTACAAAACTTACCGCTCGTCCGTTGTAACCCTTCACAAGGCCGCCCAACGACCATCACCGCCCTCGCCCCCCACCCCCCGGTTTACTCCGCTGATCAGGGAGAGGGGGAACAGCAGTGGATCAACCATATCTCCCCTCCCCCCTCCCCCGCCCCCCCCCTCCTCCCGTCCCTCACCTCGCACCGACAGTGCCACCCAGCTACATCGAGAGTGCCGCAAGCAAGACGAACCGAAACAGGCAGGCTGTATCCCTCTATGTAATGCCGGTATGCATGCGCCAGGCAACAATACTGGCACTATTGTCGCGGCAACCGGCATTACTCCCTCTACACATTTACCACACATGGTGAACCCCGTCTTTGCGAAGCGATTCCACCGGCAACATAGCGGGCCAATCGGCGCTAGAGAGGGACCGGTACTACCCTAGCCGGAATGCTCATATGTAGCGACCCCAGCGGGTGCAACCATATCATGGGAGTTGCATATTTACAGTTGGCCTGCGAGCGAGCGAGCGAGCGAGCGTGAAGGGAGTGGGGGGGGGGCACTCCGCTCCACTCCACTCCCTTATAAAAACGCCTGCAAGATATAGCCGGTGTGACTAAAGCGATAGTAGCTCACTCAATTCACTTCGTCGAAGCCCCAAGAGAACTTTCTTCGCTTTTTCTGAGGCGTTTGTTGTGTCCGCCGAAAAATGTGTGTTTTCAAGCTCAACCCCTCGAAAACTAGAGCGTGCCCCTCTTTTGGGGACAAAATACTTGGAATTAGTGCGAGGAAAAATTCGCAGCGGGGGGGGAAAAAAAGGTTCAAGCTTAAAACGTGTTTTTATTTTGCTACGAGCAACATCGAGCAACATAAAAAAACTGCTATTGATAGGAACCAGGTAATTACCGAGTGACCCCGACCCTCGTCCCCCTCCCCCCCCCCCCTCCCCCCCCTCCCTGTATGGGAAACCTTTCACTACCATCGGCGCCGAATCTCGGGGCCACAAATATGGAGGAAAAAAAACATCGAACTTGATCCCAACCCCCACCCAACCATCCACTTACCCATTCCCACCCCCTCCCTAGGCCTGGTACAAACGGGAATTGTCCACCTGACCAAAATCAACAACAACAAAAAGTAATCATAGTATTCTGGTAAAAAACAAATCTGAAAATCTCTCGAGATACAAAAATTTAACGGGCGAGAAACGGAAGGGAAGGGCAAAAAAAAAAAAAAAAAAAAACTCTTCCAACGGCGGGCGGTGCGAGGGGCCGCATTTTACCGAATGGGATCCGACTAGCGTTTCCGAATGGAATCCGAATGGCAATTCCACACTTGAAAGAGGGTTTACAGGGGGTGGGGGAATTAGTCCAAATGCCCCCCCCCCCCCTTTTTCGCCAGCAGCGGCGATCCTAGCCCATTTTTTGAGGTATTAACCCCTTTAGAACCGCAGTCCCGTTTGGGGACAAAACTACTTGAAAATTGACTGAATTGTCCCCAGAACGGGACTGCGGTTCTAAAAGGGTTAATTGCTGGGGGCGGCACCGTACAGGGGGGGGGGTGTCTCTCATGTTCTGTCGTGTGCCATTACTTCTGTTGAACGGCGGCAGGGAGATATGAGGCACGCACTATGGTGGGAAAGGGGGGGGGGGGGGGAGGGGACGAAAACAAAAAAAACGCAAACATACCCTATAGTTTTGGAGAAAATAAAATAAACAAAAATGATGGGACTTACGTGTGGAGCAACCACTGATATATAGCGCATGCACCACCCATCACCGAACCCCCTCCCCCCGCCCCCGACACCCCCCCCGCATCCTCCTCTCACAAAATATCACACACTGCCTTCTCGCCACCGCGCGTGTCCACCGCGGCCAAAACAAAAAAAAAACTAATGATAAGGCGGCGTGTGTGTGGGGGGGGGGGGGGGGGGGGGGGAGGGGGGAGAAAATGAAAACATCTCCCCTCGCGAACGCCTGGTGTAACTAACTGATCGAACGCTCGTCGCGGCTATATGTATGCGCGTGGTGAGCACCGCTCTCTCCCGTGTGTGTCAAAGAAGCCCCCCCCCCCCTCCCTCCCCCCCCGCTCGTCAATGCACCTCCATTTCCTTTCGATCCACCGTCCTTCGCGCGAAAAAACATCCCAGGCCACGGAATTTCTTGCGAAAACCGTGAGCGCACATCCCGAAAACGCAGAAGTCGCGGTCCGCCCCCTCCCCCCCCGTCCCCCCCCCCTTCCTCTACCAGCCACCCCTCCACGAGCATGTGCAAAACTGAAAAACTGAGCCACGGCTGCTTTCGTCCCCATATGAGTTTCACGCCGATTCGGCTCTTTTAGTACTCATGGAAATATAATCTCGAGGCGGGTGGAAGGTCAGGCCGTATCAGGGGCGAATGCCTCCTGGTTTTCCAGCCGGGGCGGCTTCGCCCTGACACACGTCCGTGTCCACCGTGGCATCGAACTTCCACGCGCTGACAGTTCGCTCGATGAAGTTCTTCATGTCGTTTTCAAGCTGCGTTTATCGTACAATTTCCGGTGGGGGGAGGGGGGGGGGGGGGGGGGGGGGGGGACAATAGGTTAGCGCGCATGTACTTAGTCGAGCTGCAACACACCTATCATTCTGGACAATAAATAGGAGGAACGTTTGGTATTCATGTTGATCTCTCAAAAGTCCTTCTTATATTGACGCCCAGGGTGGGTGAATAAGTAGTAGATACACTCGGACGCATGTTTTCTGGTTGATCGACTTCGCGATGACCGGCAAGGCCCGCTCTTTATTTGCGGGAGTTGAATGGTCCGCGGAGGTTGTGCTTTCGCTTCCAGCTTGTATTTTTGTGCTTCGCGGACTCTGGATTGTGATGTAGTGGGCTTGTCTCTTCCACAGTTATGGTTTTACACGTTGGACGAATGGGGGTATAGCACCTACCGACGGATGTGCCATACTGTAGTAGCACCTACGTACCGACGGACACGCTACGATAGGGGTACTGCAGTAGCACCTACCGACGGAAGTGCTACGATAGGCGTACTGTACTAGTAGCACCTACCGACGGAAACGCTACGATAGGGGTACTGTAGTGGCACCTACCGACGGTTACGCTACGATAAGGGCACTGCACTACTGTAGCACCTACCGACGGACACGCTACGATAGGGGTACTGCAGTAGCACCTACCGACGGAAGTACTACGATAGGCGTACTGTAGTAGCACCTACCGACGGAAATGCTACGATAGGGGTACTGTAGTGGCACCTACCCACGGATATAATACGATAGGGGCACCTACATTTTTCTTAGGTTCCGTTTCTGAGGAGCTATATCTACCTCGCACAAACACCGCTGGCTTTCGGAAAAAAAAAGTACAGCACGCCTAGCAATCCCTCAATTCTAGGTTGAAAACCGAAAACCGAAACATATCCGTAAAACACAAACGGCATCTACGAAGGGCGTTTCGTTCGCACAGGACGGCGATCGTTTTTTCAGCGCTGCTCGTTCTCTACTCTCGCCAACAGACAGTAATGACGGTGCTAATAATTTCGAACATCAAAAACTTTCGGAAGGTTCTCTCGACCACCGATCTTTTTCCGAAAACACCTTATTCGGTTCTTGTTCGGTACTGGTCTTTTTCCGAAAACACCTAGTCGACGATATCGCGAGTAGGGCTCCTCAGTTCGAGAGCCCCGTCTGTCACAAGCATTTTTGCTTTTCAAGGCAAAATATGCCGGGTACCCCAATACCTGCCGTAGCACCCGCCACCCACCCACCCAACCAACCAACCAATCAACTAACCTGCCATCCAACTGATCCAACTGACCAACGAACCAATCGACTGATCAACCTCCTACCGAATCAACTAACTGAACAACTACCGCCACCCAACTGACCAACTAACGAACCACCAACCCTATCACTCAACCAACCACCCAACCAAACGATCAATCAATCAAACTATCACTCACCCAACTAACCAACCAATCGACCAACAACAAAACGAACCACCTGCCCAATCAACCAACCAACAAACCAATCAACCAACTAACCAACCAACAATCCACACAATCAACCAGCTACTGGCACACCCACCCAACCAAGCAACCAACCAATCGACCAACCAACTAACCAATCAATCTACAACCCACCCGACTTTTCAACTAACTAACCAATCTACTCACCAATCAACCACCAACTCAGTTAACCAACTACTCACCCACCCAATCAACCAACCGCCCACCCAACCAACCAATTAACAACCCACCCACCCACCCACCCAATCAACCAACCAACCAACCACTCACTCAATAATCAACCAACTACTCACCCACCCACCCAACCAACCAGCCACCCATCCAACTGATCAACCAATCAAACAACTCGCCCAACCAACCACCTGCCCACCCACCCATCCATCCAACCAACGTACCTGTACGGCGCTGCGGCTGTAGAACACGATGACGAAAGTCACCCCCCACCGGCTCACCACCGGCACCCCGAAGCTAGTTCGGATGCCGATATTTCTAGCTCCGTTCAGCCTCAGGAAGTGCGCGTGGCCCAGGCTAGCCACGTTCTCCTATTGAAGACAAAAAAAAAACAGAGGTGTTGACAATGTATACATCATGCCGTCGCCGCCGTCCCAGAGACGGAATAAGGGAGGGACGGAGGGAGGGAGGGAGGGGGGATACCGTGTCAGAAACACACATCCGTTGCAGGCGGGATACCACACCAGGTGCTGGTATTACGGGGGACCATAGTTAACAGGACCAAGTATTGTTATTAATAGTATAAATGGTTGAATATATACAGTAGGTTTTAATGTATACCAGGTAGGTCCTATCAACTGGTATGGTCCGCCGCAATAGGTGAAATATACGGATGTGCTACTGGTAGATACTCTGCTGTGCGTACGAACACGCCTCTTTTTATTTTTCGTGAAACCGGCATCAAATGCGACGGGTGGACACTGTTTTTTTCATCGAGAGGACCCCATCCGGTCTTCGGATATATATATATATATATATATATATATATATAATTTTTTTTTGTTCTTGTCTATTTTAGCTGGACCCACCTTTTTCGTGTACAGGGGCTGGACTTGTCAATACGATTATCACAGCAATGTCAGCCAAGGCAATCTTGATGACGAAAAAGAACGAGACCATAACGGACAGGAACTGGCCGTACACCGCGCTGATACATCACGTTTTACCATGCCACATGTAACGTATGCATGGATATTAAATTATCTTCACACATACTGTCAAACATCACAGATCAGATAGTATATCGTATGGGATCGCACACCAGAGAAGGTACGGCAGACTATCATATCACACATCATGCCTGGTACGGTATCAAAAGATCACGAATATCATATCAAAGCATATACATCTATATTATCAACATCAAACATCACACCAACATATCATACACACATCATTACATCATCGTACGATATCACATAGTGTACACAGAGCAACCTACCTGTCATATCAAATTCGACATATCTCATCAACATCACACCAAAAATATCACTTCACACACAACTGGTATCACATACATCACGTGATATATACTGCTGTATATCATACGATATCCTTATAATATCACACGTACCACGTGAAAGATGTCACATACTTCGTACCATGTCACACATATCATATGCCACGATACAAGATCCCGACATCTCATCACATCAAGCACCTTAACCCTTTTAGAACCGCAGTCCCGTTTTGAGGACAAACCAGTCAAAATTTCAAGTAGTTTGTCCCCAAAACGGGACTGCGCTCCTGAAGGGATTTAACATCACAACGGCAAAGCCATCACACCGCACACATCAAAAATCATCACGGGACGCCGATAGAACACTGCGTTTGATACCGACCTCTACCTGCCACTCGCTCTTGTTGCTACCATAAACCCTGCCCGGCAGGCCTTGCCCTTGGCGGAACGAGAAATTGGTAGAGTACTCCCCCCACTCTTCGAGCTCCTTCACCTGCGACACCAAAAAAAAAAAAAAAAAAAAAAAAGAAGCAAAAATAAGGGAAACGAGAGTATCAGATACAGCAGCAGCAGCAGCAGCAATACAACAGCCACCCGGGGGTGGAGCATCATGGTTCGAGAGCTACGGGGGTATCGCTCCAAGAGCACTGCCGCACTAAAAACCCGCACTGAAAAGCTACCGGTATACAAACCGTACTTACTTCATACACAACACCATGCCCTGGCCGCCAAATTCTAACCCTGCTGCGGAGTGTGTACCGTCTGGAAATGTGAAGACCGTTACGTACGAACTTACCTATATTATCATACTTCGAAGTATATATATAGATGGTCCTAACCCTGCTGCGGAGTGTGTACCGTCTGGAAATGTAAATACCGTTACGTACGAACTTACCTACAGTATATCATACTTCGAAGTATATATATAGATGGTAAAGCAGTAGCTGTCCCTTTATAGAGCCGGCTGAGCAATGCCGGTAGAATCGCTTGGCACGTACCAGGTATATGGGATTATAGCCAGAGTGTGGTGGTGTGCGGAGGGATTAATGCCGGTTGGTTGCCGCCAGAATAGTGCCGGCATTGTTGGCTGAAGCATGTAGACCGGCACTATATATAGCGGAACGGCACTATTGACCTCCAAAAACTACTAATACGGGGGACCATAGTTAACAGGACCTATGGTATACTGAGTACATAAAAACCTATATGTTTAACCATTTCTACTAACAATATTTGGTCCTGTTAACTATGCCCCCCCGTAATAATACGGGGGACCATAGTAATAGGACCATAATACTGTTGGTAAAAATGGTTAAATATATGTATATACCATAGTTCCTACTAACTCAGGTCCTCCATAACCCCTTTGGAACCGCAGTCCCGTTTTGGGGACAAATTACTTGAAGTTTGACTGGTTTGTCCTCACATACGGGACTGCGGTTCTAAAAGGGATAATACAGTTTTTTTTTTTACTTCTTACCGACCATAAATTGCCGGCTATCAGTAGCGATTATTAAACAGGTGTATACGAGTTGGGTTACGTACGAAAAAAAAGAGGGGGTTGTACTTTCGAGTACTCGTATCTTGCAAACATAACTTGGCGACATCGCACGCGCGATCGAAGCACCACACACGGCTTGCAAACGAAGATGAGCTTCGACGAAATCTCGATCTCATAGCCGTTTAATATATATATATATATTTTAGAACTATGATACTCGTATAGCAGTATATTTATAGCGTGTACCTTCTGCACAAATGTGCTATGGTCAGTGCTTACAAGTTTCAAGTCACGACTCGCAAAAAGGCGGCGACGCGCTGTCGTCGGCCAAAATATCATCAAATTCTTACCTATACTATTAATAATTAACCGGTATAACCTCGCCCTGCGAGAACGCCAGGCCGCCAGGGGGGAGGAGGGAGGACTACTTCCCATCTTCCCATGGGGTGGGGCGTGGGGGTGGAATGTAGATGCGGAGTGGGACGCATGGCGTATAGATGACCCAGCTCTTGCACACCAGGTATACACCACTTCGAACGTGAATATGAGGACATAAAAAACCTTACGTAGTAGCACCACAGACACCTTGCAAAAACGAGTTTCGACCAAATGCTCGATCTCACAGCTAGCTGCTGTTTTCCCATTCTCTACTGGTACGGAAGTAGACGCCGACTCCAACCGAATCAAAGCCCAACTGAGTGTAAACGGCAATGGTACTGGCGGGTACAGGGACGACCTACGAACATTACTTCGTACTACTCACTGCCCGTACGTACAGTTTGTGTACTTACTTATATAGAGACGAAAAACGTATCATGCGTAATATGTTTCGCGCCAGTCAAAGGAAGCGGCGTGTTTTCGGGATTGGTGTGCACGGTCGACCGTCTAGTCCAAACTGGGCCACCACGTGGCACACACGTACAACACCGCTTCAAGCCCACGGGGTGTGAAAACCAATTCGAAACACAACATGAGGTGTGTCAATTATTTATGTATATACCAGGTATCATGTTCTGCAGAGGTATAGTTGATTTCCGTTCTTTTTTTTCTCCGTTTTGCATTCTTCGTGATTTTTTCGTTTTTCTTTGGTCGGCGTGCGCGTGTTTCTTCTTCTCCTTCTTCTTCTTCTGAAGGTGCTTTTGCATTTCTTCCAGGTAGTGTGCGCCCTCCGCAAAGAGTGTCCACGTAACTGACCTACGTCAAGTATCATAGCCGTGTTTTTTTTTCTTCATATGTTTGTCCATCTTTTTTTTTTTCTCGCTCTAACAATTGATACCAGGCACCGGGTAGTTATTACGGGGAACCATAGTTAACAGGACCTACGACAAACATAAAAACCTACATATTTACCCATTTTCAGCAACAAGATTCGGTCCTATTTACTATGGTCCCCCGTAACAGCAGTATAAACTATTTTCACCGACAAGATTCGGTCCTATTTACTATAGTCCCCCCCTAACAGTACAAACCATTTTCACCAACAAGATTTGGTCCTATCTACTACGGACCCCCGCAACAGTATATATAGATACATATACGAAGTACAGTATATCCACATGAACATATATATATATTTTCGGCAAGGATAGCTGACATTTGTGAAGTAGCCAGCGTGGAAAAGGACGACCTCGCTTCCCTCTTGGTCCTGGTTGCATAGCGGTACCCACACGTCCACGGCTTCAAACGGGATCTGCCAAAGCCAACAGCACGAGCACAATGGAAGAGGAGGGGGAGGGGGAACACGACAGGGTCAGTCAGGGGGGGGGAAAAGGACGGAGCGAAACCGTGATGTAGGTAGGGGGGACAAAGCGCGCGCGAGATAGAGGAGGGGGAGAGAGAAAAAGAGGAACGGAGGGAGGGAGGGCGGGCGGGAGGGGAGGGAGGGAGGGAGGGAGGAGGGAGGAAGACCGAGGAAGGCAGTAGGAGGGAGAAAAGCGAGGGAGAGAGAAAACGCGAAATGGAGAGATATATCAAAGCAAGGAGAGAGAGGAATGGGAGCGAGAGACGACACCAGCGCAAGGGACGCGAGTAAAGTCGCGAGAGGCCAAGACCGGCAGAATCTCCGAGAAAAACGTCTCCCAATACACGAACTACTCCCGACTGCTCCCCCCACCTTCCCTCAAACCCCACGAAACAGTCCCGAAATAAAAATGCCTCCGATATACCCCCCCACCCCAACCCCATCACCCACCCACCTGCTCAAGGAAATTGCCGATGAAGTCCTCGAACCTGTGGCTTCCCTCATCGTCATCCTCCCCGGGACCCCCCTCCCCTCCCCCCCCATCATTCCCGCCTCCCCCTCCCGGTCCACCACCACCACCCCCCCCGCCGCCCCCCCCTCCAGCCCCTCCGCCCCCCCCCCCACCCCCCCCGCCGCCTCCTCCCGGACCACCCCCCCCGTTACCATTTCCACCACCACCACCTCCGTTTCCGGGCCCTCCACCCCCCCCCCCACCTGCACCGGCACCCATGTTCCCGGTGGTACCGAGTGGGCTGGGCTGCCAAGAAGGCCTGGGGTTTCCCCGGCCGGCGTCGCGGAGGGCGTTTGTGTCAGGGGCGCCGGTGGATGAGCCGCCGCCGCCCCCCAAGAACGCCTGCCAGGGAGCGAGTTGGCGGATCGGGGGGAAAGGGGAATCCGGGCGGGGGGTTGGGACGGTGGTGAGGGTGGGTGGTAGTGGTGGTGAGGGGTGGTGGTGGTGGAGGGAGGGGGGGGGGGGGATGGTGAGCGGGGGCTGGTAGGGCGGTACGGGGCTCTTCGAACGCTGCAAGGATCAAGCGGTGGATTGTACTGGTACGTAGATAGAATAGCACCCGAAACTTGAAACAGCTACGAAGGTACACACAGTGTGCAACTTTAATTTTCACCTCTTCCAATTTTTTATACCGTTTTCAAACTTGAGGCCTTTTCGTCGGGTTTCATTCTCGGAGTTGAGGGATAGGGTCGCACCTGGGTGACGCCGCCGAGAGGCGCGGCGGCGTTCTCAGCAAAGCCCGGCTGTCCCTGGTTGGCCGACCACTGTCCGGGGGGGTTGTTGATTGGGTCCTGATCCATGTCCTGGCCCAGCAGCAAAAGCGAGATTAGCTCCAGCACGGGAACAAAACTATGCATATACCAGGTGTCTCTTAAATATGGCCTACTGATACGGGTGGGCCATAGTAAATAGGACCAAATACTGCAAGTAAAAACAGATAAATATATAGTTTTTCTGTGGGTAGCGCACGCCCTATTAACCATGGCCCCCCGTAATAATAGAACTATGAGTATCACGCTTGCATCTATATTACGGGGGACTATAGTAAACAGGACCTACGGCACACACAAAAACCCCACTTATTTCGCTGTTTTTACCAACAATATAGCGTCCTATTTACTACGGTCCTCCGTAATAGGGTGGCTGGTATGATACACTAGGTACACACCAGGGGAGCTACAACAGTATGGGCAAGGAGGGCGGATGTTGAATCGCTGAGAGGGTAAAACACAACGGCACACTCTCAGCACTCTTGGAACCTCAGTCCCGTTTTGGGGACAAACCAGTCAAATTCTAAGTAATTTGTCCCCAAAACGGTACTGCGGTTCTGAAGGGATTAAGCCTCATCTCTGGCTAAAGCAGCAAAATTTACGGTATACCTGATACCATGGTACTGTTAATCTTGTAGCAGGTATACCGGTAGAGCACTACTGTAGGTACATACGCATACAACTCTGTTCTTTTTTTGCGACTCCTTCGGGTATGTACGTATTCTATGCACAAGCAATTCAAAGTGTACAAACGAAACGTACGAAAACAGCACGAACAACACAACACGCACATACACCAACTGCTATCAAGACCAAAACTTTCAAAAATCCATTTACACTAAAATGAAAAAGCGAACAAAAAATGCTCTCGCGCAAGCCAAAAACGACTATTACGGGGGACCATAGTTAATAGGACCTACCTATGGTATACATAAAAACCTATACATTTAACCATTTTTACCAACAATATTTGGTCCTATTAACTATGGTCCCCCGCAATACAAACAACACAAAAAGCACCAAAAGCGCAAGACAAACAAAAATGTAAAATATGAACGAAACGAACGAACAAATGGAAAACAAAAAAACAAAAAAACAAAAACAAATACCAATTGAAGTCTGCAACAAACAACGACAACAACAACCACCACCACAACGACAACAACAGCAAAACAAAAAAAAAGGCGGAGAGCACCTTCGTCGACGTAACGTTGCCAGCCTACCCCTCACCTCGATCGCCACGCTGTTCTGGTACCCCAGAGAAGCAAGGTTGTTCTCCAACGAAGTCCACAGTTCTACTTCCCCAAACCTTTTCCCCGTGCGGAGATGCAGATGGTGACCGATCGGCGACGTCCGTCCGGCACAAGGCCCGAGACCGGCGTTCGGCAAAACGAAAGCAGCACCGAAAGAAGGCAAGGAAGGTTCAGCCCAGCAGAATGTGCGAAAGATGATGCGGTTGCCTCACAGCGTCTTTGCAGGAAGAACGTCGGTTTTTTTTTTGGTAGTTTCTTGTTTTAAAAAAACCCGTCATTTTCGAGATGCTTTCGACGAGTCAAACAAACGTGATCAAGTGAGTGAGAAAAAACGAAGTAAAATCGGTCGCGCCGTACGGGACGGTAACGGCACATAGGCAAGAGCAAACAGACAAAGACAAGGCCCAGAAAGACAGACAGACAAGACAGACATACAGACAAAAAGACAGACAGACAGACAGACAGACAGACAGACAGACAAAAAGACAGACAGACAGACATACGGACAGACAGACAGACATACAGACACACAGACAAACAGACAAAACAGACAGACATGCAGCAGGGACTGCGGTGCTAAAAAGACTTAAACTACTGTAGGTGGGTGTACATCGGTTTTTATCATACCCAGAAAAAAAAACATGGATGTACGTACGGTAGTACAAGTAGAGTCCCATAGTGGAGAAGATGTCCCATCGGTCAGAAAAAAGTTTCGCCAAAAAGTGCCACCGGGAAATGCTACCCCTGAACATCCTGAACATGTACCTCGTAGCACGCCTCCAGGTCATGAGCAACTCCCATGGCCTCTACCGTAGGTCTACATGTCTTCACGGTTGTTTTGTGTCGGGTGAAAACGATGTTGGGTAGTAAGTGTCCTTCTTATCGGAGAGCTTTTCCCCGCCAATTTTTCGACATTTTTTTCGCAATTTTTCAATCTTCCATATTTTCCTGTTTTTTTTTTCCCAAATGTGTTAAACTTAACGAACTTGATTCTTTAGTTTGTGGAGAATTTCACGAATAGTGACAGAACGCCTCCGTATATACCTCTCAATTTATTTCCAAACTTTGGAAATTGTTGGGAAAAACGCTCTCCGATAAGAACGAGCCTAAGCAGTGCCTCGGTCGAGAACGTTCCCATCAGTCAGAAATGGTCTGGCAAAAAAATATCACTGGGAAATGATACCACCATACCTGGTACATATATACGGAGGCGTTCTACGATAGAGATTCACCCTAATTTTTCTGAGGCTCCTCACTCAAGGAGCTCCATACTAATAGAAAGTCACCCGAAAACTGCCTTGAGCAAAAAAACAAATCGCATCCCGGTGAATGATCCCACGGCCCAAGTATATATATACAAATACGTCATTTTGGGAAACCATATTTTGGCATTCTTATTCCGACGATTTTGGGTTAATAGTAAGGACAGCCCCCCCCCCCCCCCCCAGTCATCCAGAAAAAAAAGCATGTCGCGGGAATGTTTTCCCTTTCTCGTGGAACGCGTCTAAACACACATCGTAGCACGCGTCTGTCTCACTCACCCTTCGATCTCGTTCATGTCCTCTAGAGGGGTGCCGTGAGGGCCGTGACCCTGCGCGGGGTTACCCTGCCCATGCTGCTGCTGCTGTTGTTGTTGGTGCTGCTGTTGCTGCTGTTGCTGCTGCTGCTGTTGTTGCTGCTGTTGTTGTTGCTGCTGCTGCTGCCTCGGAGAACCTTGCTGCTAAGAGCAATACACAGTTCAAGACGCCAACATTTTTTACGCATCAGATTGCGTGCTTTCACAGTTTTTAGTGGTAGGAACATATACAAATACAAGGATATATATGTATATACTTCGATGTATGTACCAGGTATGTGAGTAGGAATATACCAGGTATACAAATACAAGAATATACTTCGATGTACGTGCGGTATACTTCGATGTATGTGAGTATGAGCTCCAAGAGTTGGGGGGGGGGGGGAGTGGGACGAGGGGAAGCCTCGTGGCGAGCGGCGGAGGGCTGGGGGAGGGGGGGGAGGCTTCTGCGACGGTGTCGCGCGGAACAGCCGGGGTGAACGAGCACACGGCACGTGCAGCGCATAAGGAAGGGGAGGGGAGGGGGGGGGGGGGTTGTACTCGATAGGAGATATGTACTCGATATCATGCATGGCCGTAGTCGTATGACCATAGACCCTCGCATCCCTACAATGCCGGGACGGAGCATGAGGAGGGGGGGGGGGGGGGGGGGGCACTCAGTTGTTGCTCGCCGTAATCGTTCGACCATTGACCACGCATCCCTTACGAGACGGAGCACCGTTTCTGCTCCTAACGGAGACAGTTCTACCAGTTGGGCGCCCATCGCGTTGTTCCCCATTTTTTTTTGCTAGTCTTAATCCCCCTCCTGTTTGGCCGCCTGTGGCCAACATCCATCTCCTAGGATAGCGACTGCATACTCGCTGCTATGGGTATGGGGGGGGGGGGGGGGGGTGTACTCGATAGGAGAGATGTACTCGATATCATGCATGGCCGTAGTCGTATGACCACAGACCCTCGCATCGCTACAAATGCCGGGACGGAGCATGTCGGGTCTTCACCGGCCAGGCAGACGTTGCTTTGTGCACCAAGCTTTGCGAAGCGAACCGTGAGGATGTCGGGGGAGTCGCATGAAGGGTGAGCTGCATCCTACTCGTAAGAACTAAGAACCGAAGAACCGCTTCAGTGTCATCAAAGGGGGGGAAGGGGCATACGGCACAGTTATATAGCGCATACGGGGAGGAGCGGGGCGAGCGCACGGTACTACGAGGGTACGGTACGAGATGGCGACGAGTATTCACCATAATTTCTCGAAACTTGAGAAAGCGTTATCGTAAGTAGGCGCCACGCAGGCATGACTATCGTACGAAACGCGCCCCGTTTATGGTCCCGCGACATGATCGTGCGACACACCACGTCGTCCGGCAAATGTAAGGACCGTTGCGTATTCATGTGAATTCATGTGAATACCTACATGTTCCTTACATTCCGGAGAGAGAAAACGGAATCATCAAAAAAGCTGCTGCGACACATCTGAAAAACAAAAAAAGATCATGCGGCAAATCTCAAAAAGCTGATGACGCAACGCATCTTGAGAGAAGATTCTACCCTACATACACCCTACACACATCTCAAGAGCCGATGCAACACATCTCAAAGAGCTGCTGCAACACCGCTTCAAAGCTGACGCCACACGCTGTAACGCTCGCGCGACTCGTCTCTCAAAACGGCTGATGCGATCGCT
Organism: Nereocystis luetkeana; assembly: GCA_031213475.1. Lineage (NCBI taxonomy): Eukaryota > Phaeophyceae > Laminariales > Laminariaceae > Nereocystis > Nereocystis luetkeana. The sequence continues at coordinate 1,530,249 of JARUPZ010000031.1, forward strand.
GCGATACCTGCTCAAGCCAGGCGAACGCGGGTGGCTTGTTGCTGTACCCCTCTGCTGCGCCCTGCTTTTCGGCAAAACACAGGACAACAAGCCGCGAATCAGAGCAGAAACGCCAGTCCAAGTAGAAGCGGCAGCGCGCACAGAGAAACAACCAAGAGGGAACACGGGGCGGGCGAGAGACTGGGCTCAGAACAAGCGACAGAATAATAGATACAAGGGGCCGTCAACCTTTTGAATTCTTATGTGTGCGGCAACGAAACACGTGAAAAAAAAAAGCGAAACAACAAAACCAAAACCAACGCGGCTTTCGAAAACACGGGAAGGTTTGAGGGGGGGGAGGGGGGGGGGGGGAACAAACCCCACCTCACGGCTGAGAGTGTTATTTTCAACTTGCACACATCGAGAACCAAAAAAACAAACTATGGGAAAAACAAAAAATTGCTGGGCGAGTGCCTCTGTTAACCCTTTTAGAACCGCAGTCCCGTTTTGGGGACAGACTACTTGGAATTTGACTGGTCTGTCCCCAAAACGGGACTGCGGTTCTAAAAGGGTTAACGACAGCCTCCCGAGTCTCACGCCATCACGACACTCCCATGCTTCTTCCCCCCCAAACCAAGCCGGAAAACATCAAGGCACTTCCTCCATAAAAGCAAAAACACCTCCAAGACCCAAACCCACCACACACTCGCGAGAGCCCACGTTCCCTTCCCACCCCCCCCCCTCTTCCGCTCGCTTTGTCAACCCACCGCAACAAAGCACGCGGCCCCCTTCCCTGCCCGCCAACAAGCTTCCCCTCCCACTCCGGAGGGGGCACAGCGGCAAAAACGCCTCATTTCTAGCACGCAGAGAAATCCTGGCTGCTTGCTTGCGCCTCCCCTTCTCCACCCCCCCCCCCCCCTTCTTCCCCGGAAGGCGCAAAGCAACAAAAACGCCTCAATACCAGCTAACTCCTCGCTGCAGGCTTACCCCCCCCCCCCCCCCCCCCCCCCCCCCCCCCCCCCCCCCCCACCATAACGGGGAGACCAACTAAAACGTCTCGATCTCAACCAGTTCCTCATATCCTGCTCAAGCCCCTCCACAAAGAGCGGCAGAGCAACCAAAGCACCTTCATTCTAGTCAATACCTCATTGGTTGCGTCTTGCGCCCCCCCCCCCGCCCCAAGCCACTCTCCTGTAGGGATGCAAGGGTGTATGGTCGTACGACTACGGCCACGCATGATATCGAGTACACCCCCGGTCCTTTCCCCCCTCCCCCCCATCCCAGCCAATCCATCTAGCCTCCCGGGAGCCAGGAGAGGCACGGCGGAAAAAACGCCTTTATCCGAGCTAAATACTCATTGCTAGCCTCTTCCCACCCTACCCCCTCCCTAGGAGGGGGCACACCAACAAAAACGCCTTAATCCGAGCCAACTCCTGGTTGCTTACCCCCCCCTCTCCTTGCCCTAACCCCAGCCATAAGAGGCACAGCAACAAAAACGCTTCCATCATAGGTAACTCCTCATTGCTATTACGGGGGACCATAGTTAACAGGACCAAATATTGTTAGTAAAAATGGATAAACATATAGGTTTTTATGTGTACCATAGGTCCTGTTAACTATGGTCCCCCGTAATAGCTTCTTGCGCCCAACCACCTATCCCCCTCGCACTCTTCTAATCCTAGCTGACTACTCGATATATATAATATATATATACATATACGGATGCGAGGGTCTATCCTATGGTCATACGACCACGCCCATGCATGAGACCGAGTACATCTCTCCTATCGAGTACACCCCTCCTCCCCAACCCCCCCCCAGGAGTGGCACAGCAAAGAAAACGCCTTGATTTTAGCCAACTCCTCAACGCTAAACCCCTCTCTCCCCTTTTCCCCTAACTCCCCGAAGAGAGGCACAGCAATAAAAACGCCACCATAAATCCTACATAATTCCTTAAAGCTAGCTTCTTGCGTCCCCCACCTACCCCTCAAGACCAGCAGGGGTTAACTAACCAAAACGCCATATTCCTACGTAACTCCTCATTACTTGTTTCTTGCCCCCCCCCCCCCCCCCCCCCCCCCAACGGAATCCCTTCCTTAAAACACGTGCGTATGTACCTGGCGGGTAGGCTGTCCCATGGCTGAAGGAAACGCTTGGTGCGAAGAGGCACCGAACCCGCCGCTTCCCGCGCCGCCGCTGCTACCTCTTCCGCTACCGGCTGGCATCGCCTGCTGCTGCTGCTGCTGCTGCGCGCCCATGCCTGCTGAGCCCGGTCGTCCGCTGTTGGAGGCGGGGAAGCGCTGCATCGCTTGCTGCTCCTGCTGCCACGACTGCAGCTGTCAGCGACCAGAAGCGGTGGGTGGGGAGGGGGAGGGCGGAGAGGGAGGGAAGGCGGGGGGGGGGGGGGGGGGTGTTTCTTTCTCTGTCTCTGTATCTCTCTTCAGTCTTCCTTTCTTTCGTTTCCTCTCTCTCGCTCTAAACTCTCTCTCTACCCCCCCCCCTCCCCGACCCTCCACGTGACTCGCCGGACACCTCACGTTTCGCTTCGCAAAGCTCGGCTCAAGCTAATGTCTGCCCGGTCGGTGAAAAACCCCGGCGTGACCCGTCTCGGGCATTGTTAAGACGGTCACACCACTCCGCCCATGCATGCATGAACATAACTACACGCGCTTGGTGCGAGCACTCTCACGTCCTGTGCGTGGAAACCAAGAGACGCGAGGGTCTATGGTCATACATACGACTAAGGCCATGAACGACATGAGTACCCCCCCTCCCCCTCCCCCCCAGCCCCCCCCCCCCCCCTCCTCCCCCCCCCCAGCCCTCCCAACACACCCAGTCTATCCTTCTCACCACATTGCCCATGGCTTGGGCAAGAGACGCGGTGTTCATGGGCTGCCCACCGCCGCCAGGGGTACCCGCGCTCCCTCCACCCCCTCCTCTTCCCCCTCCGGCCCCTCCCGCGGCACCGCCTCCGTTTTCGGAGTTGTGCGACACTAGGAAGAGCGGGGCTAGGGGGTTGACCCCCATGTCGGCCTTGCTCGGGGTGATCGAAGACAGCAACTGCAGACCAGACCAGACCAGACCCGAGGAGTAGAGCAGAGCAGAGCAATAGAGCAGAGGAATACAGCAGAGAAGAGCATGAGCAAGAGCAGAGGGAAGAAAAGGAAAGTAAAGCAAAAACAAAGCAAAGCAAAGCAAAAGCAGAGCACAAAGCAAAACCAAAAGCAAAGCAGAGCAAGCAAAGCAAATCAAAGAGAAGCAAAAGTAAATCCAAGCAAAAGCAAAGCAAAGCACACATCAAAAGTAAAGCCACGCTAAACAGACCAAGGCAAAGCACAAAGCAAAAGTAAAGCACAGCAAAGCACAAAGCAAAGCAACGCAAAAGCAAACAAATCAAAAGGGCAAGTTTGAATCGCATAATCTACCTCATCAGCCTCATCAAAGTACCTCATCAAGTTTTTGATACCCAGGCGCTTCGTCATCTCCGATTCGCTTTCCGTTCCACTAATCGAATCCCTGCCAAAAACTCGAGATACAACCCCCCTAAAAACCTAAGACGATCGCTCGCGAGGCACCCCCCCCCCCCCCTCCCCCCGACAGCCCTCTCCCCTGGCCCGCTCATTTCACCTTGCTCAGAGCACCGGACGAAAGCTCCGCCCTTCTGCGGCTGGAGTTCCAATCCCAGGCGTTCTTGAGCTTCTGGTTGACGGTATGCGCGTGGCCGATGAACCGCTCCCTCCACTCAACCTGGATGCGTTCGCTCAGGATCTGGGTGTTGGCCACTCCGCGGTTTGTCTGGCTCTCCGCCATGAGGAACATCTGGCCGGGGTGGCGAAAAGGGGGCGTGTGAGGTAGCCTATAGATAAGGAGGCGGATAGGGGGGGCGTACTCATTTGTTGCTTGCCTTAGTCATTTGACCATTGACCACGCATCCCGAGCACCGGCGGAATGCGGGGTGGGGGGGGGGGGCGTATTCATTTGTTGCTTGGGGGGGAGGGGGGGGGGGGGGTGTACTCGATAGGAGAGATGTACTCGATCTCATGTACCAGTATGGCCGTAGTCGTATGACCATAGACCCTCGCATCCCTACAATGCCGGGACGGAGCATGTCGGGTTTTCACCGACCAGGCAGGGTGTGTGTGCACGCGATAAGGAAGGAGAGAGGTATACTTGAGTAGACAGGGAGCGCATTACTTATATTACTACTGCTATACTTCGACTACACCACTACTACTACTACTACTACTACTACTACTACTACTAGTACTACTAGTACTATTACGGGGGACCATAGTAAATAGGACCTACGGTACACACAAAAACCTATATATTCCCTTGTTTTTACCAACAATATTTGGTCCTGTTTACTATGGTCCTCGGTAATACTATTAATACCAGGTAACTCTTACTACGTACCTCCTCTAGGTCGCTGAGCCGCTTCTGGGCTTCACGGTGCTTGGCGACGTGCTCGTCCCCCAAGGGCCTCGCCGGGCATCGCTGGAAATATTTCTTGCCAATTTTAAGCTTCTTCGACAGTCGCCTGCGCAGTGCGGTCACGGCAGCGCCGGTAGTAATGCCACAGGAGGACGTCGGTGTTCACACAGCAACAGGAGGACGTCGGTGTTCACACAGCAACCTTTAAAACGTCTTGCGTGAATAAAAAAAAAAAAACAGAAAAAAAAAAACTCGAAACTCGAAACTCGAAAAAAAAAGGAAAAGGAGAAAATATATATATATACATATATATATATATAAATATATATAAAAATATTTTATATATATATATATATATACCTGGTATATATATACCACGTTTGCGAGCAATTGAGGGAGTTGCGCAGGAAGAGACCCTACCGAAGCATGAGCACAGCGCAAAACGACCGAACTCACGATGGTGAGCAGTTGAGGATGTTGCACAAGAAGTTGCCGAGCTTGGTGCCTTCGCTGAGCGGCATGGTGCCCGCCTCAAAGTCGGCCACGATGCGCTGCGCGTACATGGTTTCGTACGAGTGCCACCTTCCTGTCCTGCTTAGGGCGCACACGGTTCAACGAGACCACGTAGCACGAAGGGAAACAAACAAAACCAACGAACAGACCAATTTGCTTAGTTCCTGAGGGATGAGCGGTATTGCTTGGCTCCCACGGTTCGCGAGGGCCACTTTTGCTCATGTTGCTTTTTCAGGGATATGCAGTTTTGTTTACATGCAGTAGTTCCTGAGCGTTATTTTCGCCTGGTTCCTGAGCGATGCGTACTTTTGTACGTTTGCTCATCCCCTGAGCATTGCTGTAGTTTGAGCTTAGTTCCTGGGGGATACCTGGTACGCAGTTTCGTTGACAGTAGTAGAGTTGGTTTGGCTTAGGTTCCTGGGGGATACGCAATTTCTTTGACAGTAATAGAGTTGGTTTTTGCTTAGTCCCTGGGGGATACGCAATTTCGTTGACAGTAGTAGAGTTGGTTTTGCTTAGTCCCTGAGGGATACGTGTTTTTTCTCATCGGTAGTTCCCGGTATACATATCACGAAAGGGCACACCAGTGCTGCCGTTTTTTAGCATCAAAACGCCTCCTCCTCCCGCCTCCAAACCCACAGCACAGTCACGAGACCAGTACTGCTTGGCTTGCACACCAACCCCCCCCCCCCCCCCCCCCCCCCTCCCCTCCCGCCTCCAAACCCACAACTAAAGGCGACCGAAAAAACGTGCCTCGACCTCTCCCCCCCTTCCACACCCCCATGACATAGGTACCCCCCCCCAACCCCTCCCCTCCCCTCTCTAATGAAACCCCGCGCACCCCCCCCCCACCAGACCCAACAGAAAAAAAAAAAAAAAAACTTGCCTGGATTGGTGTTCCGCCTCACGGCCTTTGCGCTCGTCGTCGCCGAAGAGCATCGAGGCCGAGTAGGGTTCGATCGGCAGGATAAACAGCCCGTCATCGGGGGCAAATTCGTGATCGCAGAACGGACACGTCGTGATGGGCATAGAGTAGATACAGCCTGCCGGGGGGGGTAGGGGGGTGGTGGTGGTGGTAGTGGCGGCGGTAGTGGTCGGTGAGCGTACCATTACATTGCTATCTGGCCATTAGGCTGGGTTATACACAGTCGGCCGGAGGCGGGGAGGCAGGAGGTTGTTGGTGGTGGTGGTCGACGACCGTGCCGTTCTGATGCTGCGTTAATAGCCGTTGGGTTGTGTTGGAACCCTCCCATGAAATACTGCGGCGAAACCTATCCCGCACCACGTACGTAGTCTCAAGGAATTGCCGCAAAAAAACGTGCACGAAGAGACGCGTCGCGATGGGCATACAGCGTAGACGAAGGATGCTGGATGGGGGGATGGTGGTGGTGATGGTGGTCGTCGTCGGTGATCGTGCCTTCATAACTTCTGTGTCATATATAGCCGTTAGATTGTGTTATATATATAGCCGTTAGATTGTGTGTAAACACCCTTCTACTGCTACGGCCAAACATGCCCCACGCTACTTCCCTGATTCCGAGTATTTGTCTTCAAAAATGTGGACGAGGAGGAGGCTCGTCGTGATAGGCACAATTCGAGCAGACACAGTCCGAGGGATCGATGAAGGGAGGGTGGCGTGGGTGTACTCACGTCATCCATGGCCGTAGTCGTATGGCCACAGACGTAATGAACGGAGAGGGGGGTGTACTCGATGTCATGCATGGCCGTAGTCGTATGACCATAGGGGGGGGGGGGGGAATCGGTGCACTCTGCAAACCTCCATCCCGCCCACTGCCGCTTTTCAGCGCGTCCTGATCAAAAACACCGACCACTGCCAGAGGGCTATAGGGCTCGGGTCGGGTGGGTCGGCCACAGCAAAGAACGACATACAGCAGTAGTATTACGGGAGGGCATGTTAAATAGGGCCTACGGTACACACGAAAACCTGTATATTCACCTATTTTTACTAACAATATTTGGTCCTATTTACCATGGCCCCCCGTAAATATGTGGTCCTATTTACTATGGCCCCCCGTATATATTTGGTCCTATTTACTATGGCCCCCCGTATATATTTGGTCCTATTTACTATGCCCCCCCCTAAATATTTGGTCCTATTTACTATGGTCCCCCGTAATAGTGGGATAAAAAAGGGGATAAGGCTGCAGTCCTGTTTTGGCTGCAGTCCCGTTCTGGGGACAGCCTACTTAAGCCCCTTTAGTACCGCAGTCCCGATTTGGGGACAAACCAGTCTAATTCCAAGTGGGTTGTCCCCGAAACGGGACTGGGGTCCTAAAAGGGTTAATATTTGACTGGTTTGTCCTCCAAAATGGGATGTGATCCTAAGAGCGAGATCATTATAAGCCGCCCGCCCGGGTTGCCGCTGCCGCCGCTGCTGCTGCCGGCGTAGGGTATGGAAGGACACGGCACCAAAAAACGACACGCTGGACCACGCACAGAAGTACTACTATTACGGGGGATCATATTAAATAGGATCTACGGTACAGACAAAAAAAACTACCAGGTATACCGGTATATTTCCATATTTTTACTAACAATATTTGGTCCTATTTACTACTGTGGTCCCCAGTAAAAATGACATACGTAGCATTTGTATGATCATATATTTACTCGAGTACCTTTGCGCGCCTTGTTCGCAGCAAGGACAAGAGGTCGGTCCAGACTTCGATTGTCGCTCTTCCGACTCGCCATCCACAGCGTCCAAAAAATGGGTTGCTATTATATATATATATATATATATATATATATATATATCGCCCCGGTGGTTCAAGTGGTTAACCTCGAATTCTACGTGTGTTTGAGTCCTGGGTTCGAGCCCCAGGTGGGTCGGACCTTCGACTTCATTTGCAAAAATCAAAATAAAAAAGGATTCAATTGTTGAGAGCGCCTTGCAGCGTGGGTAGGCACAATTCGATGCGAGTCGACGAGGGAAGAAAAAGGCTGAAATCTTCTCGCGATAAAAATGCAGGCACGTACCGTACCGGGAAGGGGGGAGAAGAGCCTGCTATGTGACCCCGGATCTGAGTTACGAGTTGGAAAGAGAGAGATAAGAAGATGGGCGAAGAGAATAAATGGGACGAGCAAAAAATAAATAAAAACACCAGGTGCGTAACCTATCGGGACTCCGAGACAACCGGCGAAACAGGAACAGGGGGAGCACCCAGGAAGAACGGGAAGAGTCATGTTACGCCCCGCGCACCGCGTGCATACATACGACTCCCTTGCATCTTTCAACTCGGGACACCAAGTCGCATCTCCTACCCAATCACGTACTTGGTACAGCAGCAGCAGCAGCAGCAGTGGCCATCATATTACTGTCATCTGCTGTCAATTGTCACTTCTTCTCTCATACGAGTAGAGCAAAGTTTCCCGTCTCTTGGAGGGGAGTCCCAAGTCCCGAGAGTTTTATGCTTGGTTCCTCCTGCAAGACTCTCTCTCAAAAAGACCCCCATCCGAAAATAGCCGCTACATAACGCGCGGCGGTGTGCTCGTCAAGAAACGGGTTACAACAGCAGCAAGTACTGCAGTACTGCTGCTGCTGCTGCTTTGACACCACCCTCCGTAACCAAACATAAATACATGTATACATACACGTCAGATACGAACGCACGCGCATTTCGCGACTTCGCGAGCTTCGTCAAAACAAAAAACGGAGCGCGTGGTGCGCTCTGCTTTGCTGTGTGTGGTCTCGTCTAGACATGCCGTCCGTGAGTTGAAGAAACAAAAAAAAAGGCAGATCGACACCTTCGCGGAAAACCTGGTACATGAAAAAAAAAAACACCACTGCCGTCAAAATAAGCCCCTTCTAGACACTGATGTCAACATGAAACGGTGGTAATATTCTCCATCAGAGCGGCGTGCAGTCTTCCCCCGTCGGCGAAAATGCACCACCCTGGCCGGAAATATAGTACCCGTTTAGTCTCTGATGTCGACATGAAACGGTGAAAATATTCCTGGCCAGCCAGTACCAAACGCGGTACCATGTTTGCGGCCTAGAGGGTGGTATGGTTACATTCGGTAAAAAAGTGTCGCCGCCCTGTCCAGAACAGACGCCTGCCTACGCAGGGGACATGAAGTAATAAGCACGGATTTGCCACAGCGAGGAAAAAGAAGGGAAACCGGAGATTTTGATCGTCGACGAGCGCGGAGGTGGGGGCTTTTTCTTGGAGGAACGAGCCCTTCCGGCGCGCGCGTGAACTAACCATTGTGTTTTGTCAAGACCAACAGAAACGGGGTGTGGGGGTGTGGGGGGGGGGGGAGGGGGGCAAAAAAGAGATTTTCGAAGGAGGTTGTTTTGTTTTGGCTTTGTGCACGCATCAAGAAAGGGCAAGCAACCTGCTCGGCAGGGGCGGAAACAGCGCACGGCGAGGCGCGCAGCGAGTCGATCGGGGGACGGGAGACCGGAGGACGCGCCCGGCGCTGGGCCAGCGCCAAAAAAATAGGAGGTCGGCGTTGCACACAAGAGCAGAGGAGCCTCTCTCTCCACACACACCCCGCGGGGATTTTTTTTCGCTCCTTGTCTGGGCAGCCAGCTGCAGCACCTACACCCTTTCGCGCAACGGACGTCACCTTGGATGGTTGAGACTCGTGACACTTTTGGTCATCTATCTATCTATCTATCTGTTACTTTTGGTTACTAAATAAATTAGTTTCGGGTTGCACATCAAAATCCTGTAACATTGGGGACCCCCCCCCCTAGACTACCGGCCACCCTAACAAGATGAAAAGTTTTGGTGTCATCAGCCGTCTCAGTCTACCTACATCCATAGCAGCGTGAGAGTACGGTCAGGGCAGGGACCACCTGCTTGCCCCCTGTGTCCTCACGGCTCCTTCCACGGCAGCAGCACGCCGGGGCGGAGGTCATCTTTTCGCCGCCTGTGCCGCTTGAGTCCTTCCCCCCGTGCCTTCGACTACCAACTCGTATCATCCCCCCCCCCCCCACACACACACAATTCACGCAGCATGTCGCCTGTTTTCATTTTCGAAACTATTACGGGGGGGTGGCCAGAGTAAATAGGACCAAATATTGTTGGGAAAACGAGCGAAACATATAGGTGTTTGTGTGTAACGTAGGTCCTACCAGGGTATTTACTATGGCCCCCCGTAAGAATCGTCAGTTTTTTCATGGCATATCGTCAATTTTTCATTTTTCCCTCTCTCTCAAAAGCCCCATCAGGATTTATTGAACCCTTTTATTAATAGTGCTGCAGTCCCGTTTTGGGGACAAACTACGTAAGACTTTGAGTGGATTTTCCCCAAAAACGGAACTGCAGTTCTAAAAGGCCCAAGTCACGGTAAGACACACGCTCCGACATACGGGGGCGTGCGTCTATTCCTGACCTGAGGAGCTATTAAACACTGCTGCTGTCAACAGGTAAGCCAATCAAACACTGACTTTTATGAACAAAAAAGAAGGAAAAGAGTCGAACCCGATGGACTACTTATTTAATAGCAGGAGTACAACGAGATGCTACGTAAAAAAACACGGATGGCGTTCCGACGACATCGGGTACGAGAATTCCGCCAAGGGTGGAGGAGGAGCCCGTGAGTTGTCGGATTTTTTTTTTTTCTTGCCAGAGATGATTGCGGATTTTTTTTTTTCTTGCCAGAGATGATCGCAGCAAGCATCGGAACTGGCTCGTCATCCTCTGGGTATCCAACCGCCTGGGAGCTGGTTGTGTTTTTTTTTCTTCTCGTACCCACCTGGCGTTCTACGTACGTACGTACACGTTTGGCCTTTTGTTGGAACCACGGGCTACTGCTGTAGATCATCTTCTTCGCTACCGGTAGCTGACTACCGGGTATACTATACCTGGTACGGAACCGGCTGACGCGAGACCATCCACAACAACAGCAGTAGTGGTACCGCAGTAACAACTTGTGGCCAGGTAATAGGCCGTGGGGAAAAATGAAAAATGGGCAGATCGTCGACGATCACAATCTATATCCATACAGTCAGTAGAGAGGAGTCTATCCACCCGTTCAACCTATATCCATCGATTCGATTCGATTCGACCGACCAGCTTACGACTGCAAGAATATATATATATATATATATATATATATTAGGTATATATATATATATATATATATATCATCCCCTAACGTACAAGAAGCAAGCGAGCCAACAAGCCAACCTTTTGCCTTTCGCATCTCATAACTTAGAAGTTGCAGCCATCCATCCATGTATTTTTGCAGTTTGGGGGGGGGGGGGGGGGGACAAAACTTCGCGAAGGAAGGTGAAACTACCCCAACAAGTAGACGTGATGACAGCGCCGTGGGCGGGGGGACGGACCCTTAAAATCGATCAGATGCAGATGGCTTGGGACGAGTTCCGCGGCGGGGAGAGTTTGGAGACAGGTGTAAATAGATCGAGAGCCGGGTAAAAGGGAGCTGCTGCGCCCGCCGCCGCAGGCAGCCAGCCGCTTCAACCCTTCGAGGACAGCAGTCCCCCGCCTTGGGGACAAACTACTCAGAATTATAGTAGTTTGTTTCTACATTGGGACTGCAGTTCTAAATGGGGTTAGCCCCTTTAGTACCGCAGTCCCGTTTTGGGGACAAACTACTTGAAATTTGAGTGGATTGCCCCCAAAACGGGACTGCGGTTTTAAAAGGGTTAGCCACCACCGCCGTCCAACTTTGCAGCATGGGGGCATTTTTATTTTATTCTATTTTGCTCATCCCATTCATTATCTTCGCACATCGTCTTCTCTCTCTCCTTCCAACTCGTAACTCAGATCCGGGGTCACATAGCAGGCTCTTCTCCCCCCTTCCCGCTACGGTACGTGCCTTCATTTTTATCGCGAGAAGATGTCAGCCTTTTTCTTCCCTCGTCGACTCGCATCGAATTGTGCCTACCCACGCTGCAAGGCGCTCTCAACATGAACAGTAGGAGAATAATACAGCAGTATTAATAGTATTCCGTCAGACTATTTACGGGGGGCCATAGTAAATAGGACCAAATATTGTCACTAAAAATAGGCAAATATATGGGCTTGTGTATGTATCACAAGTCCTATTTACTATGGTCCTCCGTAATATAAATAATAAGCTCTTCGACCACCTCCGCCCAGGTCAACAACACCTAAAAAAAAAAAACGTTCAATTCATCAATAATGGATTCATTCATCGAGAGCTTAAGCACGTCTTGGAATTTCGAATCATACCACTCGTACTCGTATACGAATCGTATCGTACGAACTGACGTGGCGAGACTGCCCTTTGCACCTGTACACAAAAACACACACACACATACACAAAACCATGCTCGTCACTCATAACTTGAAATTCCAGTTCGTAAAACTCGAAACTTGAGTGCGCAACTCGAAACTCAGCTACCAAATAGTCCTGCAATTAATGCATACCTGGTACCGAAATATCGCACGGAGCTTGCAAAAAGGTGAGTTTTCCGACGCGTTTTTCGATCCCACAGGTGAGAGAGGTGCTTCTTTTTTTTTCCCCACTTTTTTTCTCCCACTTTTTTTCTTCCCACTTTTTTTTCAACTTTTCAACAAACATACCCAAGCTGGACGGAAATGCAAGGATCGATTGGTCTTCAGAAATAGTGTCTGAACGTTGCTTGTATTCCCGTCCACGTGGCATGCGAGTAAATACATCATACCATTCTGGGCGAAAGTGCAAGCAAGGATCACTTGGTCTTTTCATGCTGATGTATAAGCGTTTCTTATATTTCTGTCACAGGAGTGATACAGCAGCACACTGCACACGTGGCAACGTAGTATCTCTGTGGCGTAGCTTTGTGACCACATAACTTGTATATTTTCTAGGATTGAAGAATCGGCACGGACACTGGTTGTGCTGAATGTCGACGGGTAGAAAGAACGGTTTAATGTGAAGAACACACACACCGATAAAAACAGGCATCATTCGAGGCAGGTGAATACACTCGTAAAACCAGGCCTATTAATACTTACGTTGTCAACCCTTTTGGGGCTGCAGTCCCGTTCACGGGAACAAACTATTACGGGGGACCATAGTAAATAGGACCTGTGGTATCCATGAAAACCTATATATTTAACCATTTCTACCAACAATATTTGGTCCTATTAACTATGGTCCCCCGTAAAATAATAATTAGAGTGGTTTCCCCGAAACGGGGGACTGCAGCACTACCGCGGTTAACCCTGTTAGAACCGCAGTCCCGTTTTGGGGACAAACCAGCCAAACTTTGAGGAGTTTGTCCTCAAAACGGGACTCCAGTCGTAAAAGGGTTAAAGGTACTTTCATGACGATTTCAAAGTTTAAGGAGTTTGTCCTCGAAACGGGACTCCAGTCGTAAAAGGGTTAAAGGTACTTTCATGACGATTTCAAAGTTTAAGGAGTTTGTCCTCAAAACGGGACTCCAGTCGTAAAAGGGTTAGGAGTTTGTCCTCAAAACGGGACTCCAGTCGTAAAAGGGTTAAAGGTACTTTCCTGACGATTCCAAAGTTTAAGGAGTTTGTCCTCAAAACGGGACTCCAGTCGTAAAAGGGTTAAAGGTACTTTCACGACGATTTCAAAGTTTGAGGAGTTTGTCCTCAAAACGGGACTCCAGTCGTAAAAAGGGTTAAAGGTACTTTCATGACGATTTCAAAGTTTAAGGAGTTTGTCCTCAAAACGGGACTCCAGTCGTAAAAAGGGTTAAGGTGCTTTCATGACGATTCGATTGTCTGTACGTACATCGCGATAATTTAGCTGAGGGTACGGACGCCATCACGAGAGGGGGTGGTGCAGTGCGCGGGGGTTTCGGTCTGGAGTCGGGAATACCCTACACAATGTACAACAACGCCAACATTGCGATAGACCAGGTATACATACACACAACCTACTACAGGGGGCCATATTGACCCTTTTAGAACCGCAGTCCCGTTTTGGGGACAAAGCACACAAATTCTAAGTACGTTGTCCCCAAAACGTGACTGCGGTCCGAAAAGGGTTAAACAGGACCTACGGTACACACAAAAACCTGTACATTTCACTATTTTCACGAACAAATATTTGATTCCACTTACTATGGTCCCCCGTGATAGGACAACATCATATCATACGACGGCACGACACGATACATGTTCTTGTCCCATCTCCAAGTTCGATAAACCCATCGAAAGTCAGGCAAAAACTACAGCAGTTTAGCTATTTAGAACCTGATAGTGTAGTAGAAATTTCAAAAGTTTGAAAAACGGGGAATTGAAAAGTCGACAAAAATCGAACACCAGGTGTGAGTATTAACACGAGTATTAACAGCACGGAGATATATTCTCAATCAACTACCACGCGCACAGCATATATATACTCGGTGCCACGCGCGCACCATCACTAACTACAGAAGCAGCCATCACGTCAGAAACAGCAACCCGAGAGACCATAGCACTGAAAGTACGAGTGTCGGTACATCTACGCACGAGTTAACAAAAAGCTTGTGGTATATAGAGGCGGTTAAAACAAAAACAAAAACATCTGAAAAAAAAAGTCCTCATCACAATATGCGTCACCCGTGAATCTGACCGAATTTGCTCAATCATTTTTCGTTTTGTTTTGCACGTACATGCGTGCGTGTGGGCGTGTTCTTCCCAATACCATTCCAGGGCGAAACTGGCGTCCTGTTTTGGGGACATACTGCTTAGAATTTGAGTGGTTTGTGTTCTAACACGGGACTGCAGTCCTAACAGTAGTCTTACTATTAATGGAAGGGTCGAGCCGTTCTTTCATTACCCGTCGACACCCAGCACTCCCAGGGTCTGTGCCGATTCTTCATCCCCGAGAGAGAGATGCAAATCGTCTGGGGTCTAGAATATATATGTATAGCAGCACAAGCTACGTGATACCAGGTACACGTTTTGTATGATACAGCAGCAGCAGCAGCAGTCCAGAGTGTCGTCCGGTATGACACCACTCATCTCCCAAAATAAAAACAAGGAAGTTTTGGACTGAACGTTGATAGAAAACGGTTTTTGTGTCCGTGGAAATATTGGTGTAGAACATGGTGCGCTGTTTACGTGCGTTCCTCGCCATAAAACCGTTCTATCCAGAACATGGCATGGCATTGTTTCGGCTGCTGCCTGGTATTTGCGATGTACCAGGTACTACCGTCCAGAATAAATACTGCTGTTGTGTGTTAAAAAAACAGTACATTTATCGCGTAGCCTCGCGACCACAGACAAGAGCTTCTACCTCTCTAGGAATGACGAATCGGCAGAGGCATTGGATGTGCTGGGTGTCGACGGGTAGAAAAAAAAAAACGGAACATGACCCAACCCCTCCACATCCAGCATCCAGTGCTCGGGATGATTCTTCATCCTTCACGATCTGCAGCAGTACGGGCAATACGTCCAGGTTCCGGTACATGATGCTTTTTCTTCGGAACCGAACAAGACACATCAGAATCTGAGTTTCTCGAGCGTTAGAAATTATACGTCACGCCGAGGCAGCAGCAGCAGCGGTACTGCTACATGCTGGCACCATCCCGAAAACGTCGTCGGAAGTCGGAACAAGCGAAGAAGGAACATGAAGCATTGCTCTGGTCGGAAACATAAGGGCCGTTTGGATATTTTTAGTGATATCCAAGCCGTCTTTATAATCCCGGACAGAACACCCGAAAAGAGGGGCGGCTTCCATTTCCAGAGAGTGGGTTCTAAAGTAATACGATTAGATCACCCTACAAAGGAAATCAAGTGGACTGCTGTGTACAGCATCACGCCAGTGGGTACGTGCATATTTAGATTTGAAAAAAAAAAACAAAAAAACACAGAACAGAAAATGCCTCAGCTGTGTTGATACTTTCGATTGCCGGGTACCAGGTATACAGTAGGGGTCTCCAGCAAAGGCAACGCGGTGGTGGGTGGCTCAAAAGCAATTTCAATATGACTGCCGGATGTCGGGACACCGCCTTATTTATCCCAGGTTATGAGTGCAGTTCTCTCGTAGTCGCGCCTTATATCGGGATACCGCCTTCCTCAGACCGCCGTATTGGAAGGGACCATTGCTACTCTACGGTATACCCAAGGTATACCATACCGGAAACATGAAACCCGTGGGAGAGAGACGATGAGGCGTTCTCCAACATTTTGAATAAACCCGTGGAGAGAGACGATGAGGAATTCTCCAACATTTTGAAGAAACCCGTGGAGAGAACCGATGAGGCGTTCTCCAACATTTTGAAGAAACCCAAGGCAGTAACCCGAGCACAGCCATCACAATAGGCGTCGCACGAGGACACGTGCGCACGTGCACAAGTGTGTAGAGTGCTGGGACATCGTATCAGAAATTCCGATACATATCGGAAATCGTATCGGTAACGTACCAGGTATCAATCATACCGAAAAAATCGTGTGTCCCTACTTCCCAAAAAACATCCGATGCCCGATACTGCTGTATCCGATAAGTTGCTGCATGTTTATCAGGGAGAAGAGGGGGGGTTGCAAGGTCTACAAACCCTCACTAGTAACCCATTGGCTTAATCCTTTTAGGACTGCAGTCCCGTTCAAGCCAAAAACTACTTAGAATTTGACTCGTTTATCCCCAAAACGGGACAGCAGTACTAAAAGTGTTAACGCACCCCCTACCTGCCTGCCAGGGGCACATAATCATAGGAGTCTAGAAAACGGGTAACGGGGTCCGAGGGCGACACATACCCCAATTAAAAAGGGGTCCATCAATCCAACGACCCCCAATAAAGGCCTTCGTAAACCTGCACGGACCCCTCCGCCAGATGAAATAGGAGCCTACTACAGGTAAGAGGGTAGAGGAGTCCATGGTCACACGGTCCGTGCATCCGATGGAACCCTGTATGGGGGTCCGTGCATCCGATGGACTCCTGTATGGGGGTCCGCACATACAATTGACCCCTGTAATTTGGGCGAACAGACCGGGGGTCCATGAATCCCTACCCTGTGTAGCGGCCCCTGAAAAGCATTGCTCGGCAGGGGCTGTGAGATGGCTGCGACCGCGTACAAGCTCCCCACATTACCACACCACGTGAAACTAATTCTACCTGGTGGATGTACGAAGCGGTGGTTGCTGTTTTGCAGATAGCTTTGCTCATTCATTGCAGTTGCTCGCAGCAGCAGTTCCACGCAATCCGACTATTATATTCTAGGGTTACGTATCCTTGTCTGCATGTCAGGAGGCTTTTTCGTTTTCTTAACGTACTGTTGTCGAAGGGTTATACAGCAGTGATTTTTGTGCGTAAAAATGAACCCAAGCAGCGCGTACGTTTCGCCTTTGGCGGCGGCGCCTTCTACGGCGGAGTCCCCAGGGGGCGCCTTCGGCGACCCCCGTGCGGGGGCACCTCCTCCTGCGGAGATAAAACTGGAGGCGGCAGCGCGGTATCCACAGCTGGGAAAGGGGCAGGCCGACCCGAGAGCAGCAAGCAGCATTTGCCGCGAGAGCTCGCTCCACCATCGGCTCCCACCCGAAACGAAATAACTTTTGGGGGTTGCCATCGGATTGCACTTTCATTTTTTTTTTGCTGTTGCTCAATATGACTTATTATTATTACGGGGGGCCATTGTTAATAGGACCAATTCTTGTTGGTAAAAATAGCGAAATATATAGGTTTTCGTATCAACCGTCGGTCCTATTTAATAGGGTCCCCCGTATATCCAAAAGTGAGGATAAAAAAGTCAAGGGGAAAAAAAAACTTGCGTTACTACTATATACCAGGTAACCGTTTCAATATTTCATTCCTATCACGGGGACATGGTTAATAGGACCAAATATTGTTAGTAAAAATGGTTGAATACACTGTTTTTTATGTACACCTGATGAGGTCCTATTAACTACCCGGTCCTCCGTAATAATAATATTTTTTCGATAAAGTTCGTTTAGGTCTGAAGTTGCAAACCTTCCATTATCCAATTGGTTGCTGTACCACGCGTCGCCTTATCGTTAAACTCTAAGGAGCGCAGCGCGTGGTCACAAGACAGGCTCCTACAATTCTGGAGTGAGAGGATAACCTCATGATATTATAAGTGCCTGGTATACCAGGTATATAATATACTTATATATATATATATATATTTATATAATATATGCTGGTATATATATTGAGTATGTTGACCTTCCCCAGGGATTTAGCCTACAGTCGGGGGCAAATAGAGGCGAGGCGACGAGGGAAGACACTACTGGACCCTTCTTGCGATGACAACGCAAGGCGCTTACCGTAGCGGCACTCATTTGTTGCTCGCCTCAAGTCATTTGACCATTGACCACGCATCCATCCGTTTCGAGACGGAGCACCTCTCCTACTCCTCTAATAAGAGACACCTCCAGGGCGCTCATTGACCGTTTCCACATGTTACATGCAAACTTTTTGCTACTACCGGGGGGCCGTAGTTAACAGGACCTATGGTATACATAAAAACCTAAATATTTAACCATTTTTACTAACAATAATGGGTCCTATTAACTATGGCTCCCTGTAATAGTGTTACACGATCCCTTCCTGTTTGGCCGCCTGTGGCTACCAGGGGGGGGGGGGTGTACTCGATAGGAGAGATCTACTCGATCTCATGCCTGGCCGTAGTCGTATGATGGGGGGGGGGGGGGGGAGGGGGTACTCAACAGTATCATGCATGATAGCCGTAGTCGTACGACCACGACCCTCACACTACTACAATGCCGGGACGGAGCACGCCGGGTTTCCACCGACCAGGCAGACATTGCATGTACAAAGCGGGGGGGGGAGAGCTTACTTTACATGCAACCCTGATTCTGAGTCACGACTACTAGTAGGGAGGGAGAGAGGGAGCAGAAGGCGGAAGCACGAAGAGAATAAATGGGATGGAAAAAAAAAAAACAAAAAGAGGAGAACAGAAAAAGTCTCGCTTGTGGTCATCACGATCGCTGATCGATGGATCACGAACAGCAGCTCAACCCCTTTAGTGCCGCAGTCCCGATTTGGGGGCAAACCAGTCTAATTCCAAATGCTGTGTCCCCAAAACAGGACTGCAGTGCTAAATGGGTTATAATATAACCCTGTAGAGCTAAAAGGGATACAACCCTTTTAGGGCCACAGTCCCGTTTTGGGGGACATTTCGAGACAAAACTACTTGGAATTTGAGTGGTTTGTCTCCAAAACGGGACTGTGGTCCTGAAAGGGTTATATGATAGGGTCGCGAATCCGAGAAAAGACAGGACATCGATAGGAATCGTTGATCGGCGCCGATAGTACACGTTTAACAGAAAATCAAGACCCACCATGCACACAAAAACCTACACGTTCCAGTTTTTTTGCTCTGCTTGTTTGGTCCCGACTACCATGTTTCCCCCGCCGACATGTCGTGCACCTACCGGTACACTATTACGGGGGACCATAGTAAATAGGACCAAATACTGTTATTGCAGTAAACATAGCTAAACATGTATTAATAGTACGGGGGACCATAGTTAATAGGACCAAATATTGTTGGTAAAAATGGTTAAATATATAGATTTTTATGTATGCCATAGGTCCATTAACTGTGGTCCCCCGTAATAGTAGGTTTTTGTATGTACCGTAGGTCCTATTTAATATGCCCCCCCCCGTAACAGAACATCCCCCGTAACAGAACATATGCAAGTCCGCCTCACAAGCGGTTCTTAGTAGGATGCAGCTCACCCTTCATGCGACTCGCCAGACACGTCACGGCGTTTCGCGCTTGGTGCAAGCAATGTCTGCCTGGTCGGTGAAAACCCGACATGCTCCGTCCCGGCATTGTAGGGATGCGAGGGTCTATGGTCATACGAATACGGCCATGCATGACATCGAGTACATATCTCCTATCGAGTACACCCCCCCCCGTAACAGAAGCAGATAGGCGACGACGTCGTATCTCCAGACTCCTTGCGCGATCGTCGTGATCGCGCCTCATTTCCTACAAGGCACCTGGTAGAACATGCCAATAGCCTCGACTTTTTAGGACCGCAGTAGCCCCGTTTTGGGGACAAATTACTTAGAATTTGAGTGGTTTGTCCCCAAAACGGGACTACCTGGTACTGCGGTTCTAAAAGGGGTCAACTTCTTAGGACTGCAGTCAGTGCCCCGACTTGAGGAAAGACCGCTCAAAATCAGGAGCCTGAATGGGACAATCCCGTCCAGGACGGGACCGCACTTTCTTTTTGGGGGGCAATTGCTTGGCCTTAACCCTCTCGGGACTGCAGTCCCGTTCTGGGGACAATTCACTCAAATTCCAAGTAGTTTGTCCCCAAAACGGGGCTGCAGTCCTAAAAGGGTTTCCAGACTGAGAAACCTGTTCATACAGAGTGCAGGGAGTGCTAACAAGATGAACGCCGGATCGACAACAACTAAATGCTAGCCTCATACCGTACAGGCAAGGCCTGCAAATGGCAAAACATGGCATGTGCACGTACCAGGTACGTGTTAACCCTTTGAGGACCGTAGTCCCGTTCTGGGGACAATGGACTCAAATTGTAAGTAACTTGTCCCCAAAACGGGACTGCGGTCCTAAAAGGGGTTAAGAACGTGTCACTCAAACATTCCTTGAGCCTGCGGACCCCCCTAAATTATAAATAGCATCCAGGGGAGTCACTGGCCTATACCCTTGACAAGGAAACACATACCAGCACAGAATACGCGGGAACTGCTTATGATACAATTTGCAAATCCAGTAAAAAATGGGACATGGGCGAGAGACGTATACCGCAGCTTCCAAAGCCGAGTATCAACCATTTAATCAGTCGAACTCACAGCTGACGTATTTCATAATTTTATCAACAAAAAAAAAAACCTACATGGGCTACATACTCTGGCACATGTTGCCGCCCAGGCCAAAGCAGCAAGTGATCCGAGGAGAGGGGGGAAAAAAAAAAATGAAAAAGCAACACGGGGAGGGTAGGAGCATGACACCACAAGAGGGAAACAGAAAAGTCGGTCTCCGTCGTGCGCATCGAACAAGGCACACGGTTTCACGAGAGAGGGGCGTGTGTGAGTGTGTCTCGATGTCTCTATACCATAGCATGCCGGGCCAGTCAGACCTCTCTCAACCCTTCTAGGGCTCTAACTGCAGTCCCGTTTTGGGAACAAACTTACTTGGGATTTGACTGGTTTTTTCGTCCCCAAAACGGGACCGCGGTTCTAAATTAGTACCTCAGGAGGGAAAAACTGCCCATGAAAAGTTGACCATTATAGCGACGAGCTGTATACCGCTGTGTGAGAGGGGCGTGAAGACAACAATGGTGTCCGTATCACAACGCAAGGAGGCGTGCGGCACGGGGGGGCGATCAACATGATACTACCCGGACTGCTGCGCACTCCCGTTTTGATATTTACCCGTTTGGGGTAAAACTGCAGTCCCGTTTTGTTCGGCGACAAACTCGTCAAATTCCAAGTAGTTTTGTCCCCAAAACGGGGCTTCAAGGTTGAAAGGGTTGATTCTTCTATCACGGGGGACCATAATTAATAGGACCAAATATTGTTCGTAAAAATGGTTAAATATATAGGTTTTCATGTATACCATAGGTCCTATTAACTATGGTCCCCCGTAATAGTCGCTAAATATCTCGGGGTCACTCTTGTCCCTGGATATAAGCGACGTTTGTATACCAATACCTCATCAGAACCGTCTTAACCCTTTTAGAACCGCAGTCCCGTTCTGGGGACAATCCAGTCAAATTTCAAGTAGTTTTGTCCCCAAACGGGACTGCGGTTCTAAAGGGGTTAACAATCAAGGACAGAGTGGTGCCTCTTCAAAAACCGCGCGACCCACGCTTCAACCCGTTTAGGGCGGCAGTCCCGTTTGGGGGACGAAGCACTCGAATTCAAAGTAATTAGTCCCCAAAACGGGACTGACTCAACAAGGATTAAACATTTTTGCTTTCTTGTACTTTCATCATCCAACCCGTTTAGGGCGGCAGTCCCGTTTGGGGGACGAAGCACTCGAATTCAGAGTAATTAGTCCCCAAAACGGGACTGACTTGACAAGGATTAAACATTTTTGCTTTCTTGTACTTTCATCATCCAACACTTTTACTTTCGAACTCAGCTCGTGCTACTTGACCCTTCGAGGACTGCAGCCCCGTTTTGGGGACAAACTATTACGGGGGACCATATTAAATAGGACACAATATTGATAGTAAAAATAGGGGGATATATAGGTTTTTGTGTGTACCATAGGTCCTATTTACTACCAGGTATGGTCCCCCGTAATAGTCAACTTCTGAGTAATTCGTCCCCAAAGCGAGGCTGCAGTCCTAAAAGGGGTAACAACCGTATAGACACCATCAGGGTACGACGTACCACTCATTCAGCGGGAAATATAAGCTCCGTTTGATGTTCATACCACAGCTGTCCGAACGGATACCAGGTGCGTAGTATCGGTGAAGGCTTGTAAAAAGTTATTTCCGTCGGCGGCTTTCTGCTGGAGTGCTATTACGGGGGGCCATAGTTAATAGAACCAAATATTGTTAGTAGAAACGGCTAAATATATATTGGTAGGTTTTTATGTATACCACAGATTCTATTAACTATGGTCCCCCGTAATACTACGTTCATACTGCTGAAGCAATAGCCGTGGCGTCTCTTCTGCCCCCAGTTGCCGTGTTCACGCGCCTCCAATTTTGTGCCAAAATACCTCAGCCCTTTTAGGACTGCAGTCCCGTCTTGGGGACAAACTACATATAATTTGACTGGTTTGCCCCCACATTTGGGACTGCGGTCCTAAAAGGTACGTACCAGGTACTATTTTACGGGGGATCATAGTTTGTCCCTAAAACGACCATTGCACCACCGGTCACAGCCTGATCGGGGGATGATAAAAGTTGGTGTTCACACTATTGCGGGGGGCCATAGTTAATAGGACCAAATATCGTTGGTAAAATTGGTTAAATATATAGGTTTTCATGCATACCATAGGTCCTACCTATTAACTATGGTCCCCCGTAAAATAGGAAGGTGCCAGGGTATCTCACACCTGTATAATAAGACCATGGAAACCATAACCCACCGTGTATCATACCCGAAAAAAAAGGTACATTCTACTTGTAACCCAACCCACCTCATTTTGGTTATGATCGCGGTAGTGCCCGCTATACATGCGCCGGCTAACACCATAGGCACTATTATAGAGGCAACCAACCGGCACTATTCCCCCCGCACACCGCCCACGTTATAATCCCGTCCGTGCCAAGCGGTTGATTCCACAGGCACGGTTTTGTAGCGGGAAAACCGGGACTGAAAGATGGATCACTATATCCTCTGAATCCCCCTTGATACTCTATTACGGGGGACCATAGTAAATAGGACCAAACCTTGTTGGTAAAAATATGTAAACATACAGGTTTATGTGTGTACCGTAGGTCTTACAGAACCGCAGTCCGCTTTTGGGGACGAACTACTCAAATTTCAAGTCGTTTGTCCACAAAATGGGACTGCGGTTCTAAAGGGGCTAATACGGTCTCCCGTACTATTAGTATTAATAGTGGTAACTTATACCACATCAGCGGTGGTGGTGGTAGTTCATACAGCTGTAGATTGAGCCGACGCTTAGGCACGGGACAAGGAAAAAAACGCACGCAGGGGGGGGGTATCATGAGCGCGCGGGGAGAGATTACATGGACTACAAATATAAAGACTTCATCACCTGGCAGATGTTTATCTGGTCATCCATCAGAACTACTGTAAAGAGTATGCGAGCTGCCCGGTAGTCCTGACGTTAGCCTGGTATCATATGTCATACCCTGATAATCTTCCCCCCTTGTATATACCAGTTATAAGGTGCGTGTATCGTTCTTGTTAATCCATTTAGAACCGCAATCCCGTTTTGGGGACAATCTACTTCAAATTTGAGTAGTTTGACCCCAAAACGGGACTGTGGTTCTTAAAGGGTTAAATAGCGCATGCGCAATATAGTTGCGCAACAATGAAGCTGGGTAGAAAGGACGATTTGATGTGAAGACAAGCAACAATCCATGCTCTGGCTCGCTGGCTCGTACGGTATATATTTGCTGTGCGGTGTTGATTGACCCTTTTAGGACCGCAGTCCCGTTTTGGGGACAAATTACTTGGAATTTGACTAACCTGCCCCCAAAACGGGACTGCGGTTCTAGAGGGGATTAACAGCGTACCCCCGAATATTTTCGGGCGAATAGAGCGTGCGGCGAAGTCGGATTGACCAATCAGCGCGACAGCCCCGGCTACGACCAGGCCTTCATGCGTCTTCGCAGGACCACAAAACTACCTGGCATATCACAGGCAGGCTACATCGTCCCAACCTGCTACACCATCCAACAGCCCGTCGTCCGCTGTATTCCTACACATTCAAGTTGAACGTATTCCCAGGTATATAACCCAGAGGGCACGAAAAAAGAAAAACCGATACATACCCGGTCATCCATTTTCGCGACCCGGACGGGGGGGAAGGAAGGGTGCACTAAAATCGAGTGAAAAAAAAAAAAAATCATCGTAAAAAATATTCGTCCAGAAATCTCCCGCGCCCAACTGGCTTTGTTTTTCCATTTTGACCTTTTGAGGAGTCAGACAGAGTGTGTCGTCCTTTTGTCGTGGGATCCTGGGTCACCCTGTGGTTACTGCCGTGTTTTTTTTCTTTTAGCATGAGTATCAGGTGCTTCGTACCTGTCGCACCGGACTTCAACGTTGAAAGCAACCTACAGCAGCACCAGTATTTACAAACAGAAAGAAAAACACACAGCAGCAGTGTCTGCCTCAGACGGTGTGATCGCTGACTTCATAAATGTTGTATCATATCATATGATGCATTCGAGAGCACAGGAGTATGAATGGCACACTGACTGTCTACACAATATGCTCCGTCGATGCATTCCATACTCGGGTCATCAATCAATCAACCACGAGCTTCCGAACCGAAAGCGCCAGCCACCACAAAACCACGGGCAAAACACATACCAGGTATTTTTTACCGAATTACCCCGAAGCCGGGGATATCCACCCATTCCATCCACCTTGCTTCATACCCTGGTACCTGGTACATATATACCAGGTATATACCAGCACGATGGTACAGCTAGCTGCTGCTACTGCTCGAGTGGGTAAACATACGTAGACAGAATCAACGCCACTTATTGGCACATTTCGTATGCTGCTGTGGGAGGTTACGGTTGCCAGTTAGCCAAAGCGGCCGTCCGCCATCTGACCGCATCGAGGGTGTGTGGCCGCAACTGTTTGCGTACGTACGTACATGCGCATGCTATAGCTTTACGGCGGCAGCACCTGGCACATTTTTCAGAGAAACTTCTTTCAGGTTTGGAGACTTGAGATTTGACATTTTGGTACTCACGCTGAGATGTGGTGTGCCAGGTGCCAGGTATGATCGTAACAAGCAGCCCTCTGAATGAAGCCTTATAGCCCTACCAAGCCTTACAGCTTACACGAGTAGCCCAATCAATCCCGTTTCCAGCACAAATCGCTTGTTGGAATTACTCTCATGAATTGATTAAAAATTGCAAATCCGTGTTTAACGCACAGCAGTAGTTATTATTACGGGGGACCACAGTAAACAGGACCAAAATTTCTTGGTAAAAATAGGTAAATATATAGGCTTTTGTGAGTACCGTAGGTCCTATTTACTATGATCACCCGTAAATACTACCAGGGTACCAGGTAGTACTATTTACGGGTATCATAGTAAATAGGACAAAACAATTGTTGGTAAAAATAGGTGAACATATGATATACCTGGTACCTGGTAGTTTTTTGTGTGTGCCGTCAGTCCTATTTACTACGATTCCCCGTAGTAGTATTAATATTACGGGGGACCATAGTTAACAGGACCTATGGTAAAAAAAAAACCTATATGTTGAACCATTTTTACACAAAATATTTGGTCCTGTTAACTATGGCCCCCCGTAATAGTACGAAAATGGTTGTAACTGATAATCCAGGTACCAGGGATAGTGCACTATTACGGCGGACCATAGTTACTATGGTATATATAAAAACCTATATATTTGACCATTTTTACCAACAATATTTGGTCATATTAACTATGGTCTCCCGTAATATTAATACTAAGGGCCACTCTTACCAGAGAGCTTTTTTCCATAAGTTCATATTTTCTACCTGGTACCTGTTACCTGGTATGTTTTTTATGGGAATTTTTCAACCTTCCAAATTTCCCCGCTTTTTTCTTCCCAAATATGTGAAATTTAACAAACCTGTGTTTTTTTTGCTTCTGGAGAATTTCACGAATAGTGACAAAACGCCTCCGCATCTTGATGCACACCTCCAATTATTTCCACACATTTGGAAATTCTGGAAAAAAAAAGCTCTCCGATAAGAATGAGCCTAAAAAGGGTTACAACTGATAATCGAGGTACCAGGGAAAATCCTTTGCAAGCAGCAGTCCAACTTGATACCGATTTGAGACTGCTCTATTTTTATATTATTAATAGTAGTTGCTGCCATCAACACGAACTTCTTTCCAAATTTTTTTTTCCAGGGAAAAGGAGCTACAAATAATGTGGTAACATAATTATCACCATCATCGTCAGTCACTGGCGTGTAGGGAGTTCGGGGGGGGGGGGGGGGGGGGGGGGTAGGAACTTCAGGGGATCCGAGGGATCCGACAGTCCGCAAAACACCTGAAAACACCAGGAGGCGTTATTTTCTAAAATCGTAAAATCGACTCTTTCTTTCGCCACCGAAAGCGCGAGTCCGGTTACATCCCATACTCGGGCGTACCTCCTTGATGCATGCAGCATGACGCGGCTCTCTCAACTGATACCGGGATGACTGTTCATAGAACTGCGAGTCGACAGGATTTCAAGAGCAACAACTCATACCTGGTAGGTAGGTAGGTGCCGTTAGCCAGCTGATGGCCAGCCGGCTTGCCGCCTCAAACCCTTTTAGGACTGCAGTCCCGTTTTGGGGACGTATCACTTGGAATTAGAGTGGTTTGCCCCCCCAAATGGGACTGCAGTACTAAAGGACAAAAGGGGTTAAAGTCAGGAGAGCGAAGCGAGCCAAAGTACTGAACGTACGAGCCAGCGCCCAAATATCGGAGGCGTCTCTACTATGAGTGGGAACGGTGCTCCGTCTCGAAAGGGATGCGTGCTCAATTATCACGTGATGACTAATGCAAGCAACGAATTAGCTCACCCCCCCCGCCACCCCCCGTCCCCCCCAAAGATATATCTCGCAGCCAATCCTTCCTGCAAGTATAGAAACCCAGTAAGTCGGACGGTCGGCACCTCCGGGAAACGATCACCCGGCAACTTTTACCACGACTAATGGTCATCCTTATTTTTTATTTTTTATTTTTATTTTTTGCTCATCCCATTTATTATCTTCGCACATCGTCTTCTCTCTCTCCTTCCAACCCGTAACTCAGATCCGGGGTCACATAGCAGGCTCTTCTCCCCCCTTCCTGCTACGGTACGTGCCTTCATTTTTATCGCGAGAAGATTTCAGCCTTTTTCTTCCCTCGTCGACTCACATCGAATTGTGCCCACCCACGCTGCAAGGCGCTCTCAACAATTGAATCCTTTTTTATTTTTATTTTTGCAAATAAATTCAAAGTCCGACCCACCTGGGGCTCGAACCCAGGACTCAAACAAGTAGAATTCGAGGTTAACCACTTGAACCACCGGGGCGACCAGTACTTGGAGAGTTTTTTTCCCCATAATCTTCCATATTTTTTCGCGCATTTTTTTTCAAATGCCAGATTTTCCTGACTATTTTTTCTCCACATATGTGAAATCTAATAACCTTTCCTGATCCTTTCGCTTCTGACGGATTTCAACCGAGTCAGTGTGAGAGCCTATGACAGCAGCATCACGGGCAAGGATATATCGTGCCGCTACAATAGCCGTGCCTTATGAGTATATTCGACTCCTTGCATTGTAAGCTCGGACACCCATTTTTTTTCTTTCATTATTATCATTTCATTCTCCCCCGTCAGGCGGATTGGTAGAAAAAAGCCCAAGATGATATCATTCCCCCCCCAAATCACGCATTGGCTCTCTTTTTTTGCGCTAATCGTCGCCTTTATAACCCCATCTTAGCACTGCAGTCCCGTTTTGGGGAACGGACCCCTCAATTTTCAAGTATTTTGTCCCCAAAACGGGACTGCGGTCCTAAAAAAGTCATTCGTCAGTTTCCTCCCCTGCCGTCTCAAAGAGGACTATGTAACCCTTCTTCAATCCTAGTTAACCCTTTGAGGACCCCAGTCCCGTTTTGGGGACACATTACTTGGAATTTGAGTGTTTTGTCCCCACATATGGGAGTGCGGTGCTAAAGGGGTTAAGAGATACAGATACACATGCCCCATGGCCACGAGACTACAACACAGATATATTAGTAATACTGCTGTGCGTGCAGCCGGCACCAAGTGTATTGCTTTTATGGAGTAAGCAGAGTAGGCACTACAACAATACCACGGTGAGAGTCTGGCCAATCGCACGGCTCCTCTGGCGTGTGAACGCTCACTTGGTTTCAGCGGGTACCTGTTTGTGCATCAAAAATGAACCAGATACGCGCCTGTTTTTTGGCAAGAAGTCCCCTTAGGGTAAATCATACCACACCCGTACGTAGTTTTGACCCTTTTCGGACTGCAGTCCCGTTTTGGGAACAAACTACTTAGAATTTGACTGGTTTGTCCCCAAAACGGGACCGCAGTTCTAAAAGTAGTATGTGCCCAAAAACGCGGGCAGGGGTTCTTTCAGGTCAGAGGCGTTCTCTGCGGAAGGGCTCACGTCGTTCTCTTCTTGGGTCGTGTACCCTCCACACGTCGGACGGAAATATCACGACCTGCATCATCTGGATCCTAAAAACCTGCCGTTATGATATATATCTTGAGGAGGATACGCATATATACAACATAAGTTATACGTACAGATAGATCCAACGCATCGTGTAGTGGTAGATTTTATGGTGCCGGATCCAACGCAATACGTAGATTTTGTCTGCTGTGCTGGATCATTCACTATTGTAGCTTGAAACGGCTTCCATCCGGAAGCAGTAGATCATACATCATACAGCTCGAGAAACATATCTGCCCCCTGAACCATCTGAATAATTTATAACCCTCCCAGGACGGCAGTCCCGTTTCGGGGACAAACTACTCACAAGTTGAGTGGTTTGTCCGCAGAGCGGGACTGCAGTACTAACAGTCCTAAAAAGGGTTAATAAATGATACCAGGGTATGTCCGATGTGTGCTACTGCCATAAATATTAACGTTACAGGGGGCCATATTAAATAGGACCTACGGTACACACAAAACCCCGTGTATTCACCTGTTTTCACCAACAGTATTTGGTCCTATTTACTATGGTCCCCCGTAATAGTACCCTCTGGAGGCTAAAATAACGACAAGAAAAAGGGGGGGCGGTCCTCGTACCAAGCCCGATACCAGGGACCAGGTACCAGATACCAGAAACGTATGAACAATACTGCTGTAATGCTGGTTGAGTAGTGCCTGTTTTTCAATGCTGTTGTGTGTTGTTGTTGTTGTTGTTGTTGTTGTTGTTGTTGTGTTGCGTGTTGTTGTGTCTTGTAGTTGTGTGTTGTGTTGTGTGTTGAGTTGTGTCTTGTTTTTTCTCGTTGGTTGTCTTCGCCCGTCTCTTGTCTCTACCTCCTGTCAATAGTCGCGAAGTAACTCAGACCCGGTTGCCACACGAAACAGCCCCACCTTCCTCCTCCCCACCACGACTCGTGGTCTTGGAAGGCATTTTTATCGCGACAAGACTTCAGCCCCTTCTTCCCTCGTCGATTGCCGTACGATTGAAATCGCTTGGTTGCACATCTATGGGACTATAAGAGAGTGTGGTGGTGTGCGGAGGTAATAATGCCAGTTGGTTGCCGCTAGAATAGTGCCGGTATTATTGGCTGAAGCATGTAGACCGGCACTATATATAGCGGAACCGGCAATACTGCTGTACAATACCCTCCAAAAAGATACCACGTACCTGGTGTTACGGTGATGTGCGGGGGTTGGCGGCTATGGCGGTGTGGTTATAACGTCCGCTAATTGGGTTGTCGAACAACTATCAACACTACAGGGGACCATAGTAAATAGGACCAAATGTTGTTATTAGCAAAAATAGGAAAATATATGGGTTTGTGCGTGTACCGTAGGTCCTATTTACTATGGCCCCCCGTTATAGTAGAAGAGCACAACAGAAAACAGAAACAGAAAATCGGAATCGAGGTCGAAAGCGATATATACCGAATATCACCGAGACAAAGCCGCTCGGACAGAGGGCACCCCTCACCCTTCCGTGCTTTTTTTTTTTTTTTTCTCATCCCATTCATTTTCTTCGCACATCTTCTTTCTCTCCTTCCGACTCGTAACTCAGATCCGGGGTCACATAGCAGGCTCTTCTACCCCCTTCCCGCTACGGTTACGTAACTACCATGCAGAACTCACATAAGCATACGTTTTTTGTACAACAGACGGCAGTACCGGGCGAAAGGGTTCTGTGCCTGGCGCACCCACCCGTATGAAACCGTGGAGATAACCCACCCAAATGTTCGTACCTATTCAATTACCTGGTGCCTGGTACCTATTACAGACGACACTCATATCGCACCATATACCAGGTATACCATCGTATACCGATACAGCAGTACTGCTGCTACTTTTCTGTACCTGGGATAATATGCTATGATACGATACGTTTGATCTACGAGTATGTGTGTGTTCTTCACATTAAACCGTTCTTTCTACCCGTCGATATCCATGACGTGATACGATACGCTTGGCATCATACTACAAAGAAATGGTACCCAGTACCCCCCGGGTATTTACAAAATTAAAACACAACAGCTACTGCTGTAACTGTGTGTGAGATCGAGCATTTCGTCGAAACTCATTTGATGCAACCTGTGTGCGTGTGATACTTCGATCGCGCGTACTGCTGTGTACTATTTAATATAATACGACGGGTATTGCACGGCCTCATGCATGAAGTACAGCCCGTATGTGAGGGAAGACAAAACTTGCAGCTGCAGCATTCAAGGAGTGGGTGGGTGTGCCTATCTGGGAATTGATGAAGATAATTTTCCGAGGTTATTACGCGAGCATTTTTTTTTTTGCCGGTTGGCGTGTATTTCATGCCTCCTGGTACAGCAGTACCTGGAATTAGGATACTGCTGTGCCATCATCGACATATTGAACAAGTCAATCAATCCCGCCTAACCCTAATAACCCTCGCAGAGCAATGTACAGACTAAACAACCGTATACGGTATGATCTCCCGAAGAACGACAACAGAAACCGAATGCCCTGGTGTACGAAACCCTTTTAGAACCGCACTCCCATATGTGGGGACAAAACACTCTGATTATATGTAATTTGTCCCCAAAACGGGACTGGGGTCCTAAAAGGGTGAATACGTACTACCAATGCGTATCGGCCCTACCGATGTCGTGAGCTATCAAATCACGATACGTTTACATCATTACTTATTAGCTAGCCCCTTCAGAACCGCAGTCCCGTTTTGGGGGCAAATTACTTGAAATTTGACAGGTTTGTCCCCACAACGGGACTGCGATTCTAAAGGATAAAGCAGTCTCCTGTGCTATTAATATATCCTGTGGCTAAAACAAAAACGATACTTTTTTTTTTTTTTTTTTTCTCATCTCATTCATTATCTTCGCACATCTTCTCTCTCTCCTTCCAACTCGTAACTCAGATCCGGGGTCACATAGCAGGCTCTTCTCCCCCCTTCCCGCTACGGTACGTGCCTTCATTTTTATCGCGAGAAGATTTCAGCCTTTTTCTTCCCTCGTCGACTCGCATCGAATTGTGCCTACCCACGCTGCAAGGCGATACTGCACTGTACCGATACGATACATCAGACGATACGATATATATGCGACATGATGCCCGTCCCTTCGGTAGCAACTTCCACGTACGAGAATCACGTATGATACTGCTGTAGATATCGTTTATCATCAACATGCTGTAGAATCGACGTATATCGACATAAAAGATCACCGTTTATAGATATAGACAGGAGCTGCTGTGTATACGCGGAACATACGGCAGAAGGTCGAAAACGGCAGGCGACTGAAACAATGAACACTTCGATTTTCGAAAAATTACCTAAAATTCCGTATTCTATCTGCACGTACAACTTTTTTTTTTTTTTTTTTTTGCTCATCCCATTTATTACTGCTGTGATACTGCTGTATAATACCTGGTACGAAAATACCTATACGACGGGTACAATATGAACCTTCAATCATTTTTCTCCTTTTGCTTCTTCTTTTTGATTTTATTTGATATGTCCGATTTTCACTGTGTTTTATTTTGGTTTGTTCTCTTCGCAAATGCGGTTCCCTATCCTTTTTTTTTTTTTTTTTTTTTTGCTCATCCCATTTATTATCTTCGCACATCTTCTTGCTTCTCTCTCTCCTTCCAACTCGTAACTCAGATCCGGGGTCACATAGCAGGCTCTTCTCCCCCCTTCCCGCTACGGTACGTGCCTTCATTTTTATCGCGAGGAGATTTCAGCATTTTCTTCCCTCGTCGACTCGCATCGACTATCCCCTTTCAATCCCTATAAAACTCCATTCCCGTTTTGGGGACAAACCATTCTAATTCCAAGTAGTTTGCCCCCAATTGTCCCCAAAAGGAGACTGCAGTCCTAAAAGGGTGAATACTGATAGCTTTCGCTTGCCATGCGTGCACACCCCGTGCGTACTGCTGCACGAGTGTATACGCGCGATTGAGATCACACAGAGCTTCTTCATAGAGATGATTTCATCTTTGATGTCGGGCCAGTTCTTACGCAAGGTTTTTGAAAACCGAAAACGAACGTTTTCAGACCAAGCAGCAACCTTCCTCTCGTACAGATCCGGCATTTGGCAATTTTTCGCACCGATTTGTCGGGCACCGTTTTCGGACGGCCTCCACTTGAAAACGGGGGTCTATTCTGGTCCAGTTTCAGATACTGGTATATATATAATGTGTCAAAAAAATGGGGTCTGGAGTTGGATTGTGACGGGTTTCCATACGTCGGGGAGGCGACAAGCGTAGTCACAAGCCGAAAACACAACGGTCGTACTATTAATAATAGCCGTATCTGTCTGCTAGGCAAGCACCAGGAGGTGTTTTACTGCTTGCTTGTGACACCCTACCCCCCCCCCCCCCGCGCGGCGCCTCGAGCATCATCTCGAGCCGATGGGATCGGGTTGTGATGGTAGGAATATCGACCACGAGACGAGCTTTGCAACTCTCTCCTCCAATATGCGGGAAATCTCCGAGCGCAAGCACAAAAAAAAACTGTCTCGCCGAGGACGATGACAACAGTCTGGGAGACAGATCCGGATGAAGTACACGTTGTAACACAGCGGACAGCGAGGAGCCGGAAAAAGGCAAACTCTAAAAAAGCTCGCAACACCCCCTTTTGAGCAGAGCGGCGATTGAGATAATGTCGTGTTTCCCCTCTCACCCGCCACCAGGTACAAAGCGGAGGTATCGTATACGTGAGCTCCGGTGTACCGAAACACAGCAGCAGTGACCACTATTGCGGGGGGCCGTAGTTAACAGGACCTATGGTATGCATAAAAACCTATATATTTGAACATTTTTACTACCAATATTTTGTCCTATTAACGATGGTCCCCCGTAACAGGGTAATCCAGGGATGAAGCTAAAGCAGCTGAGAGGTGGTTTCTTCGGGTACAGCGTGCGTCTTGTCTTCCTCCCGCTACTCGCACCGTCCGATACTGCTACTGGACTGTACCAGGTGGGTGGGTACAACGTCACAACTTTCTGTACACGGGACAATCCACATAAAATCGGGGCATGGGTAGTAAGGTCAAGGTTGCCGACCCAATTCATGTGCGTCTGGTGTGGTTCTGGAGGCCCTCGGGCATCCCTCGATTTATCAGGGTTTGGTAAAAAAAAACCCGTCCATTCAACAAGGCGCCGTTTGAATTAATTCATGGCGCGGCATTGTAATGCTGGACTCTGCGTGTGACGCCTGCGCCATGTACATCTCCGGTGGATACAACTACCCGAGTACCAGGTACCTGGTAAGCTATAAAGCGCCAGGAACGCCCCCCCGAAAAATCCCAAGACTGGGTAAAACAGAAGAGAGTCTATCAGATGGCACGAAGGTGTTCCACCACTCAACAGGGTGCGACAGCAGCAGCAACTGCTGCTGCTGTTGTTGAACCAGCAGCAGTAGCAGCGTGCACCACCGGACCTCCGGTCAGAGTATGAAGTTCCCATTTCTGATCACGGGACGACGGGATCCAGAATCCAGAAAAAAAATGGCACGGTTTTACGTCGAAATACGCAATCAGATGACCAACACAGACACACAAAACGTAGGACAATGCGGAACACAGAATGCATGCCGATACCCCTCCCCTCATACCCGATAAAGAAAAAGAAAAGAGAGTACGTGCAACTCCCATTGTGAGAGAGTGCGAAATGCACACGGAGGAACGGGTTGCGTTGGAGGAAGAGACGAGGCAAATAGACGAATGCGATACGGCGTTTAGTACCAGGTACATACACTACAGCCGGAGATACAACTATAATAGCGAAAAAACGATCGTTGTACTAATAGGAGATAGATGGTGGTCACAAAGACGAAACATTTAAGGGGGACAAGGCAGGCACAACGTTTCTATATACATGCACCACATGGAAACAGCGTATGAGCGCCCAGCAGCTGCTGCAGGGGGTGTCTCTTATCATGAGTAGGGACGGTGCTCCGTCTCGAAAGGGATGCGTGGTAAGTGCTCAAAGGACTCAAGGCGAGCAACGAATGAGTACCCCCCCCCCCCGCCCCCCCTTCCGCCTCCCCCTCCCCCCCCCCGTTACCACCGACAGCATCTCGAAGAACTCACGTGCGTGGTACTTGTGCCCGCAAGGTCCTCGCAAGTCAGCCCTGCGAACGTTGCACAGATCGCACACCGCCCTCTGGTCCTCCGCGCTCCTCTGCTGCTCTTCGTGGGCAGCTTTGGCCGCGATTACCACCCTCTCCAGGGCAGCAGCGCCGAGGGACGGAGGCTCGGCCTTGACGTGGGTGCCGGGGGGGGCCATCCCCTCCCCGGTGTTGGTCGTCGAAACGACTCCTGTCGCCTGCCCAGCGTCCATGGCGCTCGTCTGCGCTCGATGTCGAGCGAGCCATTAGAAACGGGATGCGGGGGGAGGAGAGGGGGCGGAGGAGAGCGGGAGGGGGAGGGGGGGGGGGGGAAAGAACGGTAAGGGGGGGGGGCAGGGGGGGAGAGGAGGAGGTTAGATGGCGTTGAATTGAAACGTGGGGGGGGGGGGGGGGGGGGGGCTCGATATCAAACATGACCGTAGTCGTCTGACCATAGACGGGGGTGAGGGGAGGGCGGGGGGGGTGTACTCGATACCATGCTGTGGCCGAAGACGGATGACCATAGACGGGGAGGGGGGGGGGTACTCATTTGTTGCTTTGCCTAAGGCATTTGACCATTGACCACACATCCCTCTCGAACCGGAGCACCGTTCCTACTCCAAATAGAGACACCTCCAAACAGTCGGGCGCCCATTGCGTCAGGGTCAGGGAGCTAGATTAATGCAACTGGCACATTAATGGCTTGATTCGCGTTGGGTTGTGCGTTGTGGTGTGCATTGCTTGACTTTGGACTTTGGAGGCCGCCGATGAGTTTGAGGGATGCTATCGGATGTTGTACCTCGTATACGTGGGCGTGGACAAACCAGATTATTGGCGATGCGGGATAGTGAGAGAAAGAATAACCAAAGAACAAAATGTTCCAGGGATGATACGTACCAGATACGAGCTTGTCCTGTATACGTACATAGGGAGATATGCCAGTAGGGGCGAGAGAGGTGACGTTGTTGACGACACACAACAACACACGATTGACGAAACACACGACACGCTGCCGACACGCGGACACACAAACGACCACAACAACAGCAACACGTATCATAGAACACGCAGTATCAGTACGTACGTAGCAGGTATGAGATCAGAAAATAAAACGTCAGCATCTCCTCACAAAACATACGAACGTGGTAACGAACATAGAATACAGATATTTATAGTCGACGAAAACCAAAACTTTTAGGTGCATAATATGTGTGTAGTGTGTGACAATGAGACAACAACAAAAACAACACGAAAACAAGCGACAAAAAAAGAACAAAAATCCATGTAGAGGCGGAGGAGCTTTCTCGCGCGAACGTCCGCTATTATATGACATATCGTCATGTCGTGCGTGCGTGCGTGCGTGATCGACACGTCGGTCGGTGATCAGGTTCATCACGTCACACAAAACAAAAAGAAACAAAACAAAGACAACACATGAAAAACAGGAGACACACAACGAAAACACGAGAGAAGATACAGGACACAGGAAGCAAAGCGGTCACTCTTTCGTTCTTTTCATGTGCAGGTACCAAGGTACAGTTGCCTTGGCACCAGGTACCGCCTGTCGCCTGTGCTACTGCTGCTGTATACAAAGATGTCAGGAGACAGAACTTTCACCCTTCGACAGACAGCAACTTTGTTGCCTTGACATGCCCTCGACTGACACCGAACTACTACTTTTTAGTGTGCGCACGACATAGCTTGCTTGACACGTCTCCTGACATATTTGGCAAGATTCGTTGCTACGACATTTCTGCAAGACTAACGGGTACGATATATACAAAGTACGTTCCATACTATACCGAGTACTCTCCGCTGTATGATACCAGGTTACAAATGAAACGAAGGTATGCTCCCCTTGGTTCTTGCTCTTACTCGGTATATATATATATATTTATTTTTTTCTCATCCCATTCATTATCTTCGCACATCTTCTTCTCTCTCTCCTTCCAACTCGTAACTCAGATCCGGGGTCACATAGCAGGCTCTTCTCCCCCCTTCCCGCTACGGTATGTGCCTTCATTTTTATCGCGAGAAGATTTCAGCCTTTTTCTTCCCTCGTCGACTCGCATCGAATTGTGCCTACCCACGCTGCAAGGCGCTCTCAACAATTGAATCCCTTTTTTTATTTTTGCAAATAAAGTCAAAGTCCGACCCTCCTGGGGCTCGAACCCAGGACTCAAACAAGTAGAATTCGAGGTTAACCACTTGAACCACCGGGGCGACCGGCTATAGGTACATTTAGTGCTATTGTTTATTTTTAGGTTGTTCTGTACTGTCTGCCACATCTACACGGGGGGGCACGACACTTTTTCCTCGCTTCTTTCTTTCTTTTTTTCGTTTTTCTTGCGTTTTTATCTTTTTCATAGAATGTATATGTCATGCCTGTCGTATTTTTTTTTTTTTTTTTTTTTTTTTTTTTCCATCCCATTCATTATCTTCGCACATCTTCTTCTCTCTCTCCTTCCAACTCGTAACTCAGATCCGGGGTCACATAGCAGGCTCTTCTCCCCCCTTCCCGCTACGGTACGTGCCTTCATTTTTTATCGCGAGAAGATTTCAGCCTTTTCTTCCCTCGTCGACTCGCATCGAATTGTGCCTACCCACGCTGCAAGGCGCTCTCAACAATTGAATCCCTTTTTCTTTTTTTTTTTTTTTTGCAAATAAAGTCAAAGTCCGACCCTCCTAGGGCTCGAACCCAGGACTCAAACAAGTAGAATTCGAGGTTAACCACTTGAACCACCGGGGCGAACGGCTCGTATTCCAGCACGATCATATGGCATCGCATTGTCTACTCTAATTTTACTTGATTCCATAGAATGTAAACGTCGTGCCTGTCGTATCCAGTACGATGACGTGTGTGTGTTCTTGACTCTTGAAATTAAACCGTCAATTCTACCCGACGAAGAACACGGACACACGCACCCGTCGACATCCAGCACGACCCGTGTCTGTCCCGATTCTTCAAACCTAGAGAGATACCCTGGTAAAAGTTATGTGGTCAATAAACTACGCCCTCTGCGCCACAGAGATACTACAACTGTGCATTGCCATGCAGTAAAACAAGGAGCAGAGTACGAAGTACAATACAAAGCCATGCAGGCACACGACATACGCATTATATGAAATAGAGAAAACAAAAGAAACATAAGAAACAAAACAACAAAAAGAGAGAGAAAAAAAAAGAAGAAAGAAAAGAAAAAAACTCGAGTGGTCCACACACTACCATTCGCAGGTATACTGGTGCGTGGGAAATAACACAAAACGAAGCAAAGAGCAACAGCCAGCCGCCGAGGAAGGCGAAAAGGAAGGAGACTCGGGTGACATTTCGTACGTACCAAGCTGAACGGAAATATGAGGAACGTTGGGTCTTCACATCATTGTCTGAAACGTTTTTTACATTTTCCGCCAAAAGAGTGGTCGTGTTCATCAGCAGTACGATAAAATAGCAACCCTTTTAGAACTACGGTCCCGTTTGGGGGAGAAACCAGTGAAATTGTAAGTAGATTGCCCCCAAAATGGGACTGCGGTCCTAAAAGGCCAGCAAGGGATGTACCAGGTATGTACATAGCAGCACCACGTAGACTTGCCATGCATTCGAACCAGGCCATAGCGCAACTATTACAGGGGACCATAGTTAATGGAACCTATGTTGTGCATTAAAACCTACCAAGTACCTGGTATATATTTAATCGTTTTTACTAACAAAATTGGGTCCTATTAACCCTTTTAGAACCGCAGTCCCGATTTGGGGACAAAGTACTTGAAATTTGAGTGGATTGTCCCCAAATTGAGACTGCAGTTCTAAAAGGGTTATAACTATGGTCCCTCGTAATATTAAAAATAGATTACGAGCACGTACGTTGTTGTTGTTGTTGTTGTTGTTGTTGTTGTTTTTAGTTCATTGTTGTCGATATTGTTGTTTCTTCGTACCCAACAAATGTACACCCAGTGTTCGTCCTGATTCTTCACCCAGTAGAGACTATTACGGGGGACCATAGTTAATAGGACCTATGGTATACACGAACTATATATTTACCTATTTTTACTAACAATATTTGGTCCTATTTACTATGGCCCCCCGTAATAGACAAAACCAATAACTACGAGTATGAGTAAGAGTTTTAAGGCTTGCAAACACGA
Organism: Nereocystis luetkeana; assembly: GCA_031213475.1. Classification (NCBI taxonomy): domain Eukaryota; class Phaeophyceae; order Laminariales; family Laminariaceae; genus Nereocystis; species Nereocystis luetkeana. Next base: position 1,569,136 of record JARUPZ010000031.1, read on the forward strand.
AAGATATACCAGGTACAAGAATAGCCTACTGCTGTAGCGTGAGAGAGAATCAACACGTTCACACTGGGCCGTGCATACATAGTATATACGTACAAAGAGGGTATCCGGCGTCCCCGGTGGCTTAAAGGTGGTCCGCGTGCCTATCAAGATCGATTTCGTGGGTTCAAGTCTCACCGAGTGCACATGCTCGCGGGGACTTTTTCTTGCATAAAAAGATGATTAGCGGAAAGAGTGAGAGCGTGATTTAATAGCTACATTCGATGAAAATCGACGAGCAGTGGGAACGCTGAACCCCTAAGCGCGACAAAAATAAAGGCATGTTTCGGGGGGGAGAAGGGACGACACCTGTGACCACGGCTAGTCCAGAAGATCGCTGAGGGTAAAACCTCCTGGGGTACGAGATAGGCCGGAAAGAAAGTAAAAGTGATGAGTGAAAAATAAAAAAATAAAAATAGATGGTTATTAATAGTAAAAAGTAAAAAGGCGGTATCCCGATAGAAGGCGGTCAAAATCGCTTTTTCGGGCCTGGGGAACGATACTGGTACGAGTACTGCAGGACTCATAAGCTGAAATAAAAGAGGCGGCCTCCCGCAAAAAAAGCGGTCCTATGATAGGAGTATTGCTTTGGGCACGCGACACCCACGCACCAGGTACGACTGTACTGACAGCTGTTTTTGCTGCTGTTTCTACCCAACGGAATGAGGACACGCAGCAGGTGGCACTGCTGGTGTCCCACAGCCTGGACAAAACGAAACACAGCACATATCAAATTACTTGCAGGCCGACACGTCAGACACGAGAGGCGGTGAGATAACTGAAATTTCCAGGCGTATATGGAATAGGCAGACAAGACCGTTTTTGGTGTCGCTCCGATTCTTGCGGGTGGGGGGGGGAGGGGAAGGGGGGGTACGAGTGAGGTACTCAATTATTTTGCTTCGCCTTAATTGACGAAAATTGACCATTCACCACGCATCCTTTCAAGACGGAGCACTGTTCCTCCTCCTAATGCCAAATAGAGACACCTCCAACGTCTGGACGCTCATTACGTTTCTTCTGCGTGTATGTATGAAATTACAACAACAGAAAAAAATGATGATGGGGGTGAAAAACCGAACACTATCCCCCCAGAAGTGCACTAAACACTAAACCCGCCACAATAGTGTCTCACCCAGTCTGACCTGCGAATTTTTCCTCTGACCGGCGAAATTCTCCCACCTTGTTTACTGCTTCTGTTTCTGTACGTACAGATGATATGCATTGTATTAATAGTATTGATACCTATTGTAGTATTAATAGTGGTAGTACCTGGTAGTCTGGCCGGAAACATTGTAACCGTTTGTACTCTGATACGAGTACCAAACGGGGATTACATTTGCGGCCAGAATGGTACCCGTTTCTCAGATTCGGGCATCATCGCCGGATAAAAAAGCGACAAAAGCACAAACCGGAGAAACGAGGAGTAGCGTGTTTGAGTGTAGTACCCACAAAAGCATCCGATAAAAAAAAAAAACTGATTTAACCCCCCCTCCCCCCCCGAGCGGACCGAACAGAAACCCCGGCATATCGTCATGAAACCTTCCACCGACACAAATGTGATGCACTCGCGGCCCGTTCAGACACGCAAACCGAAACCCATCTGCGAGTTTCCGATGATCGATTTAATCCGAGGTGAAGAAATCGGTTTTCGAACGGCTGAAAGGAAACACCTGGTGTTATATGTTACCTGGTATACCACAAGAGGGTATGTGATATGCGCTATGCGCTATCGGGTTTTGGATTTATCGTGAAGCGTTCGTGGGGGAGGGGGTGAATTTTAACCATTCCCTGCTCATCGTATGCCTCGTATCACTTGATGTTATTGAGAGTGTGACTGACCCCGCCTCCCCCCCGCGGAGCGCTGAAAATGAAACAAAAGGTCGAGTTGGTCGTGGAGTTTTTTTTCGAGTGCCCTCGTGTTACCGTAAGTTGTTCTCGCATTGACTCTGCCACACTTTGTGTCTGTGGTTACAGGAGAGGCTCCAACCAGCAGCTCTGAATTTAAATATTTTCTCTCCGGAAAAACGCCTCCACCGTAGGAAAACATTGAAACAAAAACTATGAATATTACTGATAATATACGTACATCTTAGGCATAATCGTGATGTTATAGCCCTTTCGTTGCGTATGGTCTACTATAATCAAGATAACTCACCCCCTGGGGCGAATCTCAGACCCAGTTTCGTCCAAAACATGAGGGGAAACACAACGTGCTGGAAATATAGGTAATTACCACTGGTATATATTTTCCGAGTTCGGGGAGACCAAAAATGGTGGTTTCGGAAAGATTTCGTCGAGAAGGACGCACGGACGCATCGCTCGGCGTATTCAGCACGCCCTCTCCCCTGTTGAGGAAAGAAACCCAGCTTTGAAAATCGTCGGAGCGGGTGTTATCTTGAGCGTTACGCGGTACCGCCTAAACCAAAACGATCTTGGACAAATTTCAAATAATTTTGTCTAAAAAAATCAGGTCTTGTGTCGCCAAAAACCAGGATGAAAATTGAAGTATACCTGGTACCTGGTGCGTTTATACCAGGTACTGCAGGTACCTCGCTCGTGTCGTTGCTGATGCGAGGCAAATATTATACCAGGTATAATCTAGGTACATAAATAACAAGACAAAACCTGTTTTTTTTTAAATATACCAGGTAATATGAGGGAGAGAAACAGAAGAAGAAACCTCTGGTTCTCGACATTCTGAAATTCACGATTGCAAGAGGCAAAGAAACGAGAACTGGCAACCTCGCCAGCAGCAGCGGCAGCAGCAGGCGTATAGCAGCAGCAGCAGCAGCAGCAGCAGCAGCAGCAGCAGCAGCGGCAGTAGCAAATAGACGTCTGCGCTGTATGTATCCGGCATCGAGGCCCTCTCGGTCCTATCTACCATAATATCTACTGCCGCAGCAGACACCTCCCCTGCCCAGCCCTGATACGCGATTTTAGAGGGGTCGTTGTTGGTTCGATTGGTTCGTCCGCGAGCAACGTCCCCCTGGTATATACGTATATACGAAGTATCATACACAGGGAACAAAAATAGTTCAACACCGCGCACAAAGAGAGCAAAGCAAAAGACACCACACAAGCGCACCTCGCCCGCCAGGTCAGCAGCAGCGATTTTTTTATGCCAGGTATCTACGAAAAAAGAGGACAGGCCTGAACAGACTCGTATATATATACCAGCTAGAGACTGGAGAGGGAAGGGAGGGGGCTGTGAAAGAGCAAAATGACGTAGTTTTATGTCGGGCATGGCACAAGCCACGGACATGCACGTGGCGAACAAGAAAAAGAGCAAACACAACTCTCTCATCTCGGGGGGAAGGCACGGGAGCAGTAATTCTCAAATCGAACTCTTGTGTTTTAGCGTGTGGGCTCGACGCAGACCCGCAGAGCACAAACGTCTCCTTCGTCTCCCTCCTCGTACCTACGCGCGGGACATGACAAATCTACGTCACCAAAAGGTCGCTCACTAATTTGATTCGCGCCGCACGCACAGCCCCGACCGACCCAGCCCTCCTTGCATTCAAAACTCGAGAGGCTTGCTCCGACGGTCACCAAGCCAATGCATTACGGTCATCATCTCGATACCTGGTCCTCTGCTGCCTGGACCAGCAGCGCTCTCAGCTCAACCATACGAGAGCACTCCTCCGGGGAGGACATCCCCATGCCCGCGGCGCCCATCTCCCCAGCACCCGGCGAAAGCCCTCCCATCTCCATCCCAGTAGGCATACCGTCCGAGCTCATGGCAGCCTACACTGTTGCTGCGGCTGCTGCTGCTGCTGCTGCTGCTGCTACTGCTGTCGGAATGACAAGACAGCAGAGCAGACCCCGTCTGGTACCAAAGGGTTCCTCCTCGTCGCGGTACTACTACAGCAAAGGCAGCAGAAGCGATCGAACTCTTGACTATACGCGGGCTCCCCAGCCAGCGAGCAACACACAATGCGGGCCCACGTGAACACAACAGACAAATATGTTGCTCCTATTATTTCCTGGAAAGCTTTTGCCGAGGAGCTACTGCTACTACGTACGGTGGGCGAACGAAATGCGAAACGGAGTACGTGTGGGGTGTGCACGCTAAGACTTTTCGTAGAACAGAGTTGTCTCTCCCGAACCTGAATTCCTGAAGCGTTGGGGTTGTCGGCCAGGCCGCCTCTCACATGTACACAGACAGGGTGAGACACCCAAGGAACGTGGGCAAGGCGGCTCTTTCAGTAATCCCGACCTCTTTGATTGTACATATCACTTAGATGTCCTCAAATATAACGATGTTTTAGTATGGATATGAGTTGGAAAACGGTGCCTAAATTTTTGAACCACGTATGTACTAAAATATAATGATGTTTTAATCACCAGTATTTACTTCCAAGACAGTCTTTATATTTCCGTACACGGTGGTACACGTTTTATATGTGTGCAGATTGTTCGACCGATACGTTTTTCTCTTTTTTTTTTGTATGCCAGGTCCGTCCGGCTTTCTTTGTGTTGCACATAGGGAGTGATGACCTTACAAGTATCTATGGAAACACCTATACTATATCCGAGATAAAAAACATGAAATATGATTTTGTGATGAATATATTGCACTTTCGCAGCCACAGCCCTCAGGCTCATACAGAGACGGAGAGAGGGGCGAGAGAAACGGGACAAAAGCCCACCCACGATCTCCGGTTTATTCATTCATCCAGCAGAAGAAGATGATACCGGCATACTCCTCGCACGAACTCGTCAAAAAATGAAGACTGAAATATTCAAAAGGAGACAAGACAGATCAGACAGATGTCTCTCATGACTTTTTTGATCGCGAGAACGTATATGTATGCATCTTGTTTTTTGCATAAGAGACGACTATAGTAATGTATCCTTTTGGTGTGTTTGTGTGATTCAAGCAGCGCAGCAGCAGTGCCACATATGTATGTACCATGTTACGCTTTCATAGAGCTCGACGAGGTGAGGTGCGAGGCATAATGATACGAGTGAATATACCTGTGATATATATACGATACTCGTACTGCTGTCTTCCTGCGTAGAGCTGACGCCGAGCTGAAATACTAGCTGACTCACGTACGTATAATCTAATATATCATACGTAATACGTGAGCTTTACTTCTGGCATACAGCAGTATACGTACATGGGTACAAACTGACGTAGATGTGTACAGATCCCGGCATAATTCCAATTTTGGAACAAATCGCATAAAAATCAAAATATAATTTTGCAAAGGCAGAAGATACATTATTATCGTGTAAATACCACGCACCAGGTAGGTGATGTTTTTGTTTTACACTTTTTTTTGCCTCTTTCCATACCCGAGGAGTTTGTATCCTACCCTCTGCGTATGTATATATATATATATATTACGTATGGATTGCGTACGTATATACGTACGTACGCGTAGTCTGACTCCACAACGATTAGACGTAATATACCACGTACGTATCCAACATTTTTTTTGCCCAATATTTTCAATTTTTCAACGATTTGCGCGAATGAATGTAGAAAACAAAAACCAACTCTGACATTTATTTGTAGCCGGCTAAAAGCCAAGCCAGCGAAGGGCGTAAAAGGAAGGCCTCCCCTGGCCCGGTAAGGGGGTTGGGGGGGGGCAAGGGGGCGGAAAGAGAGGGGGGAAGAGGGGGGGAGGAGGGGAGGGGGGCGGGGGAGGGGGGGTAGTGGGGGGGGGGGAAGGAAGGAGGGGGGGAGAGGAAGGAGGGGGGGGCGGAGGAAGGGGGGGGGGGGGAGGAAGGAGGGGGGGGCGGAGGAAGGAGGGGGGGGGGGGAGGTAGGAGGGGGAGGGGGGGAGGGGGGGGAGGCGGCGGGGGAGGGGGGAGGAGGGGGAGGGGGGGCGGGGCGGGAGGGGGGATCGAGGGAGGGGGGATGCGTTGCGTTGGGGGCGAAGGGGGTGGTGGGCCGTCGGGGAGAGGGGGGAGGGGGGGGAAGGGGAGGGGCGGAAAGGGGGGAGGGGGAAGCAGGGGCGGGGGGGCAGGGGGGGGAGGGGGAGGAGGGGGCAGGGGTGGGAGGGGGGGGAGGGGGGGAGGGGGCAAGGGCGGGGGGGTGGGCGGGGGGGCGGGGGAGGGTGTACTCGATAGGAGAGATGTGCTTGATCTCATGCATGGCTGTAGTCGTATGGCCATAGATTCTCGCATCCCTACAATGTCGGAACGGAGCATGTCGTCGGATTTTCACCGACCAGGCAGACATTGCTTGCACCAAGCGCGAAGGGCCGTGAGGTACCTGGCGAGTAGCATGAAGGGTGAGCTGCATCCTACTAAGAACCGCTAGTGAGGCGGACTTGCATATGGATAACAGCTTCAATGAGTAGATTTAATTTCCGGTGTAGGCAGTTCCAGAGACAGCAATGGGAGTACCATGTAACTGCCTCTTGGGTACCTTACCATAAACACTACCTGGTACGTGATACGATCATTCTATTCCCACGTGTGCGGAGTAAAAGTTGTTCACCTCGCACGAACGATCGAACTCGCCAACCAGTTGTGACCGACCGCTAAAAAAAAAAAAAACGGTACCCTGGTTGTCTAGCTCACGTAGTGAGCGGCATATTTTACAGCGTCGTTGCCAACCGGCGCCAACCCAACCTATATAATAGGTGGAGGGGGGGGAGGGAGAGGGTAATCGATCACCTCGTGAACAGGGTTGCCTCGGTTACGAGGGGCAGTGGGTGAACACCCGGGAGTTTGCCATGAGACCAGAGAGAAGATGTTGAACCAGGTGTATATTAGAAACCACCAAGGATTAACTGCACGAAGGGGGTTACCCCTTCGTCACAGGATCCCATAGAGGTATCCAGATGATATTTGTACCAAAACCCATTCATTCGGGAAATCATAAATCCCTCCGCATATTGCCAGTTACACAAATCACACGTATCCGCACGATCAGACACATCAACCTGGCGGAATATCCACTTACACAAAACACGCTTATCCACGATCAGACACATCAGGCATGGGTGCGACTTATGACAACCGGCTATGACGGCTATGACCAACAGCCTCCCTAGTCGCAGCACACTGTCATGATAATATTGTTTATACACCGTACTCCAAATAGGCCCACAATCATCCAACACATAAATCCTCTTGTCGTAACACTACAAGTAGTACTGCTGTGGTGCTATATTACTCAGACACAGAAATCCCCAAAAACCCACTATAGAAACAGACAGGTGCCTCCCTGCTGTGAAATCCGTAAAATCCAAAATCAGTGTCCAAAAACCCAAGCTCAAATCCGAAAAATAAAATCAGTTTCGAAAAACCCAAATTTAAATCCGAAAAATGAAAATCAGTGTCGATTACCCAAAACTCAAACCCGAAAAATAAAAATCAGTGTCGAAAAACCCAAACTCAAATTAAAAAAAATGAGAATCGGTGACGAAAAGCCAAAACTCAATCCGAAAAATAATAATCAGATTTGAAAAACCCAGACTCAGATAAAATTATACAAAAATCAGTGTCGAAAAACCCGAACTCGAACCCGACAAATAAAAATCAGCGTCGAAAAGCCCAAACTCAAATCCGAGAAATGAAAATCAGTATATCCAGCATAAAATCACCACATGTTCATTGCCAGACTACGGTGAAACTCAAAAGAGTCCCGCGGTATCGCTTTGGTTAAGAAATCCGCATGCTGGTAAGGGGATGGCACGTGGATGGTCGGTATCTCTTTCCTTCCCACCAGTTCCCTGAGGAAATGGTGCCGTACGTCAATGTGCTTAGAGTTGAAATTTGTGATAGGATTCTGCGCAAGCTGCACCGCACCCTGGTTATCCTCGAACACCGGTATGCAGGTCACGCCGACATCAGGCAACATGAAACGCCAAACCTGCTTCAAAAGCAACACTTCCTTAACGACGTCTGCAAGCGCCACGTACTCTGCCTCCGTCGTGGAGAGTGTTACGCACTTCTGTGTCCTAGAAAACCAAGACACACAAGCACCCCCACACATCACTAACCCCCCTGAAACTGATCTCCTGTCAGCCGCCAAACTTGCGTAGTCTACGTCAGCATACACCTGCAAGCTCAGGCCCCCTACCGTACCTCTCTGAAGGGTAATCACAAAAGAACTAGTCCGTCTCACATACCCTAAAATACCAAGTGCTGCCCTCCAGTGAACTAATTTAGGCGCAGCGCAGTACCTAGCCACCGCTCTTGCTGCAGTTGAGATATCTGGCCGAGTCTGGGTTGAAAGCCACATCAGTGAGCCTACCAGCTCACGAAACGGCCAGTTTCTTGGTGCTCCGTTCTTGTCAAATTCTGCAAGCCTCGTGCCAACAGAAAGCGGAACACTCTTCCCAAACTCTACCCCGTACTCGTCCGTCAACCACTCAGCGAATGTTTGCTGGGAAATCTTCAAAACTCCCTTGTCCCAATCCCTCTCATAAAAACACCCCGAATACCACCGCAACTCTCCCAGGTTCTTGACCGGAACCATCTGGTCCAATTCCTTTCCAAACTGGTCACACCTGGTCTTCTCCCTACCGCAAATATGTCATCCATGAGATGGAGTAGCATATCTATCGAATAGGAACGTACATTACCCGTTTGCGAATCTTACACGGTTAAGGCGTAGCGTTTCGGGAACATACCCGTTTGCGAATATTTTACGGTTTCGCGTAGTGTTTCGGGAACATACCCGTTTGCGAAATCTTATACGGTTTCGCGTAGCGTTTTGGGAATATACCCGTAGTATACGAATTTTGTATGACTACACGTACGTAGCGCTTTGGGAATCTTCTGTGTGTGAATATTCGTATCTGCATACCAGGCTAGTTTTGGTTGGCCTCTGGGCTGAGCTGTGTCCCGGCGAAGCCCACTACCGCTCACTCAAGTTCTCCCCGTTCCTCTCAACTCACTTGAGGAGCAATAATAAGAAATTCGTAGATTACAAGCAGCGTGCTCTACCCAGCACCGACATCCCTGTGCCCCTTACCAGCTTACATCGGTGCCCCCCTCTTCACATTTGGCGACGTCGGCAAGGCTGGTCACCGCTGAGCTAGACGCACCTGCTTCACACACGCTTCTTCTACCCTCCCCGACACCTGCCACTCTGTCATCATGAGAGGCTTTCTATTTTTGAGTTCCGAGTCAATTTTTTTATTACATGTACTATTTCTTGTTCTTATTATCTCCTTTCGCTTACCGGTTTTTCTTGAGTGAGGCGTCGAAGCCTCACTACGAGGTGTGGGGTAAGATCTATCACCTCATTTCTGTGTTGAATAGCCGCATCTTCGATCTCTCTTCCCGATTTTGGGATGATATGGTCATCATCATTTATCGTCGTGTGATCTGCATTTACGACTATTCAGGGTGGGCTAATGTGATGGAGTAGCATATCTATCGTATAGGAACGTACATCACCCGTTTGCGAATCTTATACGGTTAAAGCGTAGCGTTTCGGGAACATACTCGTTAGCGAATCGTATTATACGGTTTCGCGTAGCGTTTTGGGAACATACCCGTATGCGAATCTTGTATGACTACACGTACGTAGCGCTTTGGGAATCGTCTGTATGGGAATACTCATATCTACATACGAGGCTAGTTTTGGTTGACCTTTGGGCTGAGAGTTGTTCCGGCGAAGCCCACTACCGCTCACTCGAGTTCTCCCCGTTCCTCTCAACTCACTTGGGGAGCAATAATAAGAAGTTCGTAAATTACAAGCAGCGTGCTCTACCCAGCACCGACATCCCTGTGCCCCTTACCAGTTTAGATGGGTGCCTGCCTCTTCACATCCACGTGTACCACTATAGTCATCACAACACTCCCCTCCTCCATCAAACGAAACACGCACGCATCAGCCAGGCACTGAATAAAACCCGACGACAGCAAACACCTAGTAAGATGCGCATGCCATTGTCTCGATGCCTGCTTCAAGCCTTGCAAGCTCTTGTTCAGCCTTGCTATCTTCCCCGAAAGCCCACCGCAACCCTGAGGCAAACGCATGTATGTATGTACACATTTTCCTCGAGATCAGATTTCACGAACGCCTGTTCAATATCAAAATGGCACAAGTCAAGATCCAGTACACACGCCATCGCTGTCAACAAACGAACACTGTAAACAGCAACAGCAGGCACAAACAATTCTCCGAAATTAGTATTAGCTCTCTGTTCATACCCCCGCCCTACAAGCCTCGCCTTAGTTTTCGTAGGCCAACCGTACTCATTAGCTTTCCAATCAAACACCCAAATTGCATTTATGTAGTTGTCCACTGATTGCTACCCCGGCACAAAAGCCCCCGCATCCAGCAACCCGTAAAACTCCCGCCCCATCGAATCCTCCCGAAGATGAGCATGCTCCGATCGCATGGCTTCCCTGTGGCTCCGTGGGACCTTGAGGTCAGAGGCGTAGCTGTGCGGCAAATCCGGGGGTTTGTAGGGCGGCCGCTGGTCGCCCAGGGTGGCGCCGATGTCCTCCCGAGTGGCCAAGCAGTGCCGCCAAGGCACACGGTATCCTCCCGCCCCCCCCAGCAGACGACGTTCGCTCTCGGTCCCCAACAGTGCATGATGGCTGCCCGCGACCCCCAACACTCGGCGACTCCTTACGGCGCCCAGCGTCGACGACTCCACGCGTAGTCAACATCGACAGCAGCTCCGTCTTGCCCATCATCGACAGGAGTCCGACACTATGGTTAACCTTAAATCCCTGGTCGCTTTTCGGAGGCTCCTCCGGCGTGGCTGAGAGATGGACTGCCGGCGTGTCGGAGAACTGGACCGTCTCCGAACGGGTACGCCCTGATATCCGTAGCGACTCTTTGTGCGGCCGTGGCAAAGCGTCGGTGAGGGGCAATGGCGAGTTATCGGGCGGTGATGCCGGCGGTGACGGGGGCTGAAGCGGCGGTGGCGATGGCTGAATCGGCAGTGGCGACGGCGGTGACTGGATCGACAGTGGCGGCGGCGGTGACTGGAGCGTCGGTGGTGACTGCACGTAGCTGATGCTGAAGCCCTGCGTTGCGGGCGCGGTGGCGACCACTAATCCCCCCGCGCCCGCCAGTGCCGGCAATGGCAGCACGGGGGCAAGGTGGACCGTCCACACCACGTCACTGGTGTTGCATACGCCCCCCGTCAAGGCCCTGATCACCTTCAAGGCAGACGAGGGGTGGTTATAGACGTTGTCAGATAGTAGCACGGCACCGATTGGACGTCGGATTTCGTGCTGCGGTCCACCCGCATCATGCCTTCCTGGAAGAACGGTACCACCTGCAGGTCCGGAAGCCGCGAGAAGAACACCTCGTACGGTGATCACCAACCGATGTTGGCCCTTGTCGCGGAGCTGTTAAAGCAGTTGGCAGCCCGAGGCACAGCCTCCAGCCACAGGCGGCTACCGCTGGCGCCGAGGTGGGGAATCCGGCCAAGGTCGACGCTCGGGAAAAGTCGCCGAATTTCGCGACGAGCCGCCTGCCCCCCCTTCATAGCGCGCCAAATCGCACTCTCGACAACCGCGTTCTGTTTTGGCTTACCCGGGGCTGTGTGTTCGCGGCGGATCCCAGCGGAGTCGCAGAATTCGATGTAACTGCGGCTGGTAAACTCCCCACCGTTGTCCGCGCGGAAGCCGAGCGGCGGCCCCACGTGGTTCATGTCGGCGATGAGCTTCTTCACATACGCGGTGGTCTCCGATTTCTTCTTCATCCCGTACGACCGCATCCACCTTGAGGCGCTGTCGACGAACATGATCAGGTAGACGAACCCGCCTATAGACGCCTCATAGGGGCCGACCAGGTAGATATGCACGGTCTCCATGGACCTCCCCGCGCGCGATGTCGTCCTCCGCGGCACCCCTGCTCGCACACACCCGTGGCCTCCAAACATCCACCACATGGCTGCAGTACTCCCGTCAAGGTGATACCGTGCTGCCGAGCCGTTTCCCTCAAATCACGCTCGTTCAGGTGGCCGGAGGAGAAGTGAAAGTGGTTAATATCCATATTTTCGGCAGGTTTCCCAACGGTAAACAGACGCCTACCCGGAGCGAGCACAGCTGCAGCAGTCATGCCTACGTTCCCAACGTAAAAATCATTCTGATCTGACCCTGTTAAGGCTTGCGCTGCCGCTAGGTTGAGGGGGTTAGGGAAACATTCCGTGTACACAGTGTCCTCGTAACCATCCCTTAGTCTAACGCCCGAAAAAACGCTCAACTTTGTCTCTTGCGTGCCGGAGGCAGCGACAAGAGGCCTAATCCTTGTCACTCCGTGTCCTTTTCCTTGGGACGACGCAGTGGGCGGCTCCGTCGGGAGCTGCGCCGATGGTACTACACCGACTTCACCTGCAGCCGTGGGCGGGAAACCAATGTCCGCAGGCACTACGCCTCTCGAGGCGGGCGGGAAAACATTGTCCGCAGGGAATACCCTTCCTATACTAAGGGGGGAAAGGGGGTGGGAACCATCATCCGTAGGTACTACGCCTTTAGAGGCGGGCGGGAAACCATTTTCGGCAGAAACTACCCCTCCTATACTAAGGGAAAAAAGGGGTGGGAACCAAGCACCATGGGCCCTGCCCCACCTGCATTTAAGGGGGGGTGGGGGTTCGAGGGGGGGGGCAAGGGGTAAATCAGGCACAACATGTAGAGGAAGGGTGGGGGGGGCAACACCAGACAAAGCAGAAACAGCGGTAAGTGCTGTAGTTGGGGTCGGGTCCATGCGAGTCGCATACAAACTTGACCCAGTCTCGTCACGAGGGAAAGTCAGACGGTTATCGAACAAGTGTGCGCCATCCTTGTCAAGGGGGATGGATTGTCTCGCTAGTGCATAACGGAGGGGAAACAGGTTGAATCCGATCCCCTCCGTCACGTACACGTCATTTAACTTGACATTAAAATCAGTTTTGGCGTGCATCTTCAGATTGAGGCTACCCACGCCAAGCACTCGCATCGCCTTACCATCACCAATCAAGATCTTCTCTTTACCACGAGGGGTCTCTGCCCAGTCATACATGTCACGAGAGCTGCTGGTAATGTGGTTAGTGGCCCCGTTATCCGAAACCCAAACTCACTACCTGCGGGCTTACTCCACGCCCGCCGACTGTCTCACTGAGAGACTGACTAGCAAGCCCCAACCCAGCGCCTACCCCATCTAAACTAGAATCCAGCTCGCCTTGTGGCACTGAACGCGCCATGAGTAGATGCAGAGCGCTCTGGGGAGATGAAGATGCTCCGGGAGAAGGCATGAGGGGAGAGGACGGGGCATGGCCGGGGAGGTTATGATGGTGGGACGGCGGCGGCGGCGGCGGCGGCGGTTGATGTTGTTCGTAGGCATAGGGCGCTATCTGCTGCTGGTGCGGCGCCGGCGGTGGTGGCGGTGCCTGGTACTGCTGCGAAGGTGGTGGCTGATACAGCTGCGAAGGAGATGGCTGGCACTGCTGCTGCTCTTCCTCGTAGTAGCAGTAGTAGTAGTAGTAGTAGTAGTAGTAGTCGTCGTAGCAGCTACCGTCGTCGTCGGCGGCGGTAGTGTCAGTACCATAGGCGTCACCATAGGCGTCAACATAGGCGGCGGCAGCGGAGGCGGCGGCGACGGTGGCAACGTTTGCTTGACCGCACAAGTGTGGCCACGGCTGTTGCCGGCCAGGTGTTGCAGACGAGAAGTGGGGGGCCCCGCCGGGGGCGGGGACAGGTAGCGCGGGTCCGGGGGGGTCAGAGTGCCCTGGAGTACCCACTCGCCACGCGCAATACTGATGCACGTGCCCCAACTCGTTGCAGATCTGGCATCCCTTACGAGGGTCCGCCTCATGCACCGGCGGCTGATTACCAAACGGGCGAGGGAGGTTTGGTGGGTATCGGGAGTAGTCGTAGCCGCCGGGGGGGGGGGGGGGGGGGGGCGGTATGATGGCAAGCCTCTCCCCCTACCCCTGGTCGCTTGCCCACGACCGCCCACACACCTTCCTCTGCCTCCCCTGCCGCCGGGCCCTCCTCCTCCAGGGCCCCACGGCTGTGGTGCTACGCTCCAACCGCCACCACCGCGACCGCTGACGTGCTGCTTTTGCTGGTGTTGCTGCTGCTGCTGCTGCTGCTGCTGCTGTGGCTGCTGTTGTTGCTGCTGCTGTTGCTGCCGCTGAGGCTGATGTTGCTGCTGTTGCTGCTGTTGATGTTGCTGCTGCTGCCCGCCTCTATTGTCGTCTCTCCGGTTCCTGCCTCGTTCGCCGCATCCTCCTCTCCCGTCATGCTGAACACTCCCGTTGCCCCGGCCAGACCAGTCGGGAGCAACGAGGGCGTGTCCGGTGCCAGTCCTCTTCTCCTCCTCTCTCGCCATCTCCATCTCGCCATGAGCGCTGAGCACCACATCTTCGAGGACTTTTGCAAGTCAACTCTGAAATCGTGAGCAAAATTCTCCTTCGCACTTTGAAAGGCGGATGAAAGGTTACGGGCAAAATGTTGGTTTGCCTTTAAATTGGAGAATACCACCCCATGGAAAGCAAGCCGGGTTCTAAGAACACTGCCTCTCGCAAAGTACTCGTTGGGGGTATCGTTCTACCACGCTTAAGTCAGCCTGGCCTTCTTGGCAGCAGATTGAGGAGCATAAAAAATCGTGAAGATTTTCCATCCCTCCAGCCAGCGCTTGTGGGGAGGGGGGGAGCGGGGCGGATGGGGGACTGTTGTGGCGAGGAAGAACGGGGTGATGTCGAATGAAGGAGCACCTATCTCGAAGCAGCTATCCTCGCACATACAGTAGCCTCGTCGACCTCGCCCCCCCCCCCCCAGCCAGGTAGCCATCTCGCGTACGTAGGAGGGTCATTTCCCCGCTTGAAACAGCTACTACGGGGCCACCAAGAGGAGGTTGTCGATAAATAGAGAAGAGCGCGGGAGGGGCGGGGGGGCGGGGGCGGGGGCGGGGGTACTTATGCCATGCGTGGCCGTAGTCGCATGACCATAGACCCTCACATCTCTACTACAACGCCCGGACGGTTGCATGGGCGTAGTCGTATGACCGTAGACGCTCGCATCCCTACAACGCCGGGACGGCTACATGGCCGTATTCGTATGAGCATGGACCCTAGCATCTCCCTACAGTGCCGGGGCGGTTGCATGACCGTGGTCGTATGTCGTATGACCATAGAACCTCGCATCCCGACAATACCTGGGTGGCTATAATCGTATGACCTACTGCTACAATGCCCGGACTGATTGCTGCGTCGGGCTTTCGCCGACCATGGACAGACACTGCATGCACCGAGCTTCGCGAAGCGCCGCGAGTTGTCGGGCGGGCCGCATGGTGGGGTGAGCTGCCGATCCTAGGAAAAACAGCTTGTGCGGCGGGTTTTCTTGCGTATGGGCGACAGCGTCGAATGAAGAGGGGAGGGGGGGGTTACAGTCCCGCTAACCCATGCATGGTACGGGGATGGAACCTGTAGGCGGGGGGGGGGGGGGGGGGGGGGCGACAGACCCGGAGTATCACCCATGCATGGCATGTGGGGATGGGGGGGGGGGGGGGGGGTCACGGACCCACGCACACCCCTGCATGGCGTGGAGATAAAGCATGGGCGTGGTCCAGGTTTTAAAGGTATTTATGGGCATAGGTCGGCGAGCGTGTAAGTAAGAGAAGGAGGGCGGAGAAACGGTGACAAAATGTTGTTCTTGGTTCCAAACAATGGAGCTAGCTTGACATGACAGCAGTCCAATAACCACACACCTAGGCATGCATGGGATGCGGGGAGTCTGGAGGTGGGGGGGGGGGTCACAGTCCCACACCCATGCATGGTGTGAAGACGAAGCCTGGGTGAGGTTTAGGTTTCAAGTTATGTATGAGCGTAATAGGCGAGCGTGAAAGCAAGACAAGAGGAAGAGGGCGTAGAAAGGGCAACAAAAGGTTGTCATAGATCTGATACCTAACGGAGGGACAATAGACACGTCAGCAAACAGGTCTCCTTATTTGGTTTCCGATCTCCACGGGTGGATTTTCTTCTTCTATCCGTCGGTGGTCAGGTCTATCGATCGCTCTTGGGGATTTCAGACACGGGAAAGAAAGCTGACGACTAAAACCATAAAATAGATGTCAGGAGACAGCACTTTCACCCCCCTTTTTTTGACAGACAGCAACTTTGCCTTGACATGTCTTGACTAACCCCTCACTATTTACGGGGGACCATAGTAAATAGAACCAAATATTGATAGTAAAAATATGAATATACATATTGGTTTTTGTGTGTACCGTAGGTCCTATTAAAGTATGGTCCCCCGTAATACTATATTAGGTTTTAGTCTGGAACAACCGGCCTTGTCTTACACCTTTGACATATTTGGTCCTGAAAGGGGCTTTTACTACAGCGACGGTCACTGCTGCTGCTGTACGTGTGGTTTGAGGGATGATCCTGTACGGCGACAGACAGCGTTGTGTTGGTGTCCGAGTGATGGCGAATGTAAAGCGCCGTGTACCGCGCGAGCGCAGCATGCATGATTCTGTTCTTGTGCTCGCGCTTTCCTGGGGGCTGACGTTTAGCTCGTGAACGGTTGACCACGACAACAATCACAACAACAGCAACGACGACGACAACAACAACGACAACAACAACAACAACGACGACGACGACAACAACAACAACAAAAACGACGACAACAACAACAAAAGTTAGCATTTGTTGTGGTCGCTATCTCGGTGTCGAAAAGGGATCGATCCTCCTAGGACTGACTGCAGTCCCGTTTGGGGACGACCTACGTTCTTTTAAGTAGTCTGGTTTGTCCTAGTCCCCAACACGGCTCTGCAGTCCCATACCGCGTACGTAAGGGTGAATAGGTATTGATTAATATCTGGTATGGGTGATCGATCTCGAACGTTTTTTGTGCTGCTGCACATGTTGTCGCCCCCCCCCCTATCGCCTGCTTCGGGGCCGGAGACCTCATCGAATCCAATGCTTGCATCGTGCGATATAACGATCGGCGGCAGCGTATAAAACACCACCACCAGGTACCTGATACTGCCGCGCATTTGTTCTGGAGAGTTCTCCGCTTTATGTGAGTACAGGGGACCATAGTTAATACCTGGTAGGACCTATGGTATACACAAAAACCTATATAATATGTGGTCCTATTTACTATGGTAATAGTCTGTTTCTATTAATAGAACAATACTACACATTGTCCGATGGCACGCATAAAATAACATAAGATGGATCTGATTTCTGGGCTTCGGAGATCTCGCTCAAAACTCCAGAAACAATAAGCTGTAAGGTCTCGAAAATTCCCCATAAGTAATAATAGTTGGTCTATTGTAAATTACGCCCGAAAACAAGTATATACGGCAGCTATAGATTACCGGGTTGTATTATTAAGTGTGCACCACGTACTATTCCGTATTCTGTGTACACGTTTGATCGTACTGGTGTACCTTGTTCCATTTGCGTGTCGCCCCGTCTGATGTGGTTGTGTTCTTCACATTGAACCGTTCTTTCCATGTACCCGTCGACAGGGTAGTGACATGGTAGATGGTGACCCCACCACGGACAGATAGAGCTCGAGATTGTTGTTGTTGTTGTTGTTGTTGTTGTTGTTGTTGTCTTCACATACATTAAATCGCCCTTTCTACCCAGCTTGATCAGTACACCCAGTGTCCGTCCTGATTCCCGCCTATCCCAGAACGGGGGACCATAGTTAATAGGACCTATGGTATACATAAAAAACCTATATATTTATCCATTTTTACTAACAATATTTGGTCCTATTAACTATGGCCCCCCGAAATAGAGAGATACTGAGATGTGCACGGCAAAGAACACCCTTTGTTTGGTTTAACGCTTTTAGAACCGCAGTCCCGTTTTGGGGGCAAACCACTCAAATTTCAAGTAGTTTGCCCCCGAAACGGGACTGCGGTTCTAAAGGGGTTGACAATGAGAACAACAAACACACCCACAGAACAGAGAAGAAGGAACTCACAAGAGCTCACAGCTCACAGCAGCAGTGCTCCTGCTCCTATCGATGGCGATGCACGCACAACACAAAGATGGGAGAATGGTTGGAAATTCTACCCGCCAAATCACCCATCGTTATCTTGACAACACATTGGTTGCGTGCTGACTGTCGGCTCCAGAGGAGGAATTATAAGTTGTCCCTCTTTTTTTGCGAAATCAGCCGCGTAATTACAACCCAACCCCCGCTCCCGCCCCCGCCCCCTTCCCAGCCCACTCTCTCACGCCCGGGTTGGCACTGTTGTTGCTGTGCCATGCATTGGGATCACGGATAGCGGGACCCTGTGTATCCCTGGAGCAGTGTATCATAACACCAAAATACGTTAGGAGTGGTGATGGAAGAGGGACTACTATTGTACTGCGGGATATTCGATTTTAAGTTGGAATGGAACATTTACGATACAGCAGCCATCAGTGTCGGAAGGGTAAATAAAAAAGAGAAACCAATGGTCATAAAAAATATTAATAATCATGATAAAAAAAAAAATAATAACTTTTTTCAGGAATGTTTTCATTGATCAACGTGGAAGCTTACATGCTGCACGTTGTCGGGTGGCGTAACTACTTATAAAAATATTGATTGATAATAATAAAAATTAAAAATAGACTTGGTGCATGGGTTTCCTTTTTTTGTGTCCGAGGTTTTCTTCTTTCGGGAAAGTTATGAGTGATCAATGTTGAAGATCATGCTACACATTGCCGGATGGCAAGAGAAATATCAATAAATCAATGATAATTTAAAAAATAAAGACATCAACACTATTTATACTTAAACATTGTCGGATGGCAAGCATCGTGATAATAACAAAAAATATAATAATAGTCTTTTTTTAGAACAACACTACACATTGTCGGATGGCAAGCATAACTATTATTATTTCTCTTGCCATCCGACAATGTTCACAGCATGAT
Organism: Nereocystis luetkeana; assembly: GCA_031213475.1. Classification (NCBI taxonomy): domain Eukaryota; class Phaeophyceae; order Laminariales; family Laminariaceae; genus Nereocystis; species Nereocystis luetkeana. The sequence goes on from JARUPZ010000031.1 coordinate 1,587,977, forward strand.
CTCCAACATTGATCACTCATAACTTTCCCGAAAGAAGAAAACCTCGGGAGCAAAAGGAAACCCACGCACCTAAAGGCAAGCACAATAATAATAAAAATACTAATAACAATAACAACAACAATAAACACGTACCAGGTATCTGCGCAACCCACATGGTATTCTTATTAATAGTACATCAGGTACGAGCTGGTACACACGCCAACCGCCATACCCGCTGAAAGTAATAGCGACAGGATCCCCTTGACCATGGCCTCCCTCGTTCATAGAGTGCGTATGTCGTGCCGGCCGTATCCAGTACTATAATGGCACCTCATTGTCTACTCTGCTTGCTCCATAACAAAATACATTATTATGTAGAATCTCTGACTGCTGACTGCTGTGACCACGTGCCTACAGAGCTTGTATCTCTTCTATTATTAGGATTAAAGAATCCGCACGGACGCTGGTTGTGCTGGATGTGGACGGGTAGAAAAAGCGGTGTAATAATGTCAAAAACGCGAGGACATACAAAAGGACACACGTTGTACGATACCTCTATACCTCCGAGGCGCGCAAGCGCCAACACTCACGCTCGTCCGGGGCGTGTGTCCTTATTTGACGAACGGAGTCACAAACTTGCCACTTTAGAAGTGGAAACCTTTGGGCGTCTCGGGGTAGAGGGCAGTATAAGTTCATCGACCAGCTGGCTGCTAGTAGTTGTGGGGGGGGGGATGTGGTGGGTCGATGGGAAGGAAAGGAGTGGTGAAGGAACGCCTACTCCAAATCGTCTCGGTGACTACACAGGTCGCCATTTCGAGTAGACTCCAGCTTAGGGGTCGTCGGGAATCGAGAAGGAGCAGCTGGGGAGGAGATGACAGGCCCACACCGATGGCGTGGGGATGGAGCTTGGATGCGGGTTAGGATTCAAGAGTATAAGTAACGAGCACATATTAAGATGTGGGAGGGAGCAAAGACAACATATATATATATATATATGGAGTATCGTATTAGATAAAACATAAAAGAAGTAGACACAGAAAAGGTAGATAGACTTGTTGTACAGGTTTCCTTCGTATATATATATATATGGAGATTTCTTCTTTCGGGAATGTTTTGATTGATCAACGTGAAAGCTCATGCTGCACATTGTCGGATGGCAAGCCTAACAATAATAGAGATATTAACAGGATATTTCCTCTATTATTATTTTATCTCGCCATCCGACAATGTGCTGCATGATCTTCAACATTGATCACTCATAACTTTCCCGAAAGACGAAAACCTCGGAAACAAAAGGAAACCCACGCACCAAGTCTACCTCCCTTTCGTGTGCCAACTTTCGGCGTGTCTACTCCATTTGCTGTCCCCGTTCCTTCCTTCTCATTACGTTCTATTATTCTTAATTCTTATAAGCTGCATCCAAGCTCCATCCCCACGCCATCGGTGTGGGTCTGTCGTCCCCCCCCCCCCCTGTTCCTTCTTCTTTCCTGGCGGTCCCTATAAGCTGGAGCTTGAACAGCGACACCCTCCTCCTCGAAATGGCGACCTGAGTGGTCACCGAGACGATTTGGAGCAGGCGTTCCTTCACGACCCACCACATCCCTCCCCCCCACGACGCTAGCTGCCAGCTGGTCGATGAAGTTGCTGCCCTCTACCCCGAGGCGCCCAAAGCTTTCCACCGCTAAGGTGGCTAGTTCGTGGCTCCCGCTCGTCGAACGCATTCTTTTTTTTTTTTTTTGTTCATCCTCCGGCGGATTGGTAAAAATAAAGCTTAAGCTCACCACACTTCCACGTTACCGTGTCGTGTGTCAATTTAACCTATATACCTCCCGTTGCAACATAAACTGTTATTACTACTACTGGCGCTTGGGCACGTTGACCCGACCTGACTGACCCCCGAGAGGGGCAGGTGCGGTGGAGATGGCCACCCCGGGAGAGTTATCTCTCCGGGGTAGTGCGGGACTTGCTCGAGCTCACCCACTAACAAAAACCGAGGCTATGAGGCCTTCCCGCCGGACTTGGTCCAGTTACGGCCCACCCTACCCCTGGGGGCGTTGGTCCTCAATTTGTTCTTTTAATGACGGGATTCCTTAGTTCAAAAGCGTCCGAATGCCAATCTTGTTTCGAAAGATGACGTTTTTGCATACTCGGGCCATGGGATTCTTCATCGCGGGATGCAATTTGATGTTTTGCTGTGGCGTCAGTTTTCGGGTGAGGTATAGAGCTCCTTAACCCTTTTAGAACCGCAGTCCCGTTTTGGGGACAAATTACTTCTAATTTGACTGGTTTTGTCCCCAAAACGGGACTGCGGCTCTAAAAGGGTCAAGTGAGGAGCCTGTTATGAGGCTTAGATTGGGTAAGGCGATGGGTTATTTCTTCACCCTTATAGCCCAACGGACTACGACCCTCACGAAGGGCGTCGTCGGCAGGACATGAATCGTTGGTCGTGGGTTCGAATCTCACGTCCACCATGAAATCGCTTTTTAAAGAAAAGTGAATTTCCTCATTTCATGTATGTCTAGAGAGGGGACCTTTTAACAATCTGGGAGAAGGGATCTTTAGGTTGGTAGGCTGTTCAGGTGTTTTGGTTCCTGTTGGGATCAAGGTACGGGCGAAGACCCAACCCAACCCCTGACTCTAACCTTAACCCTAACCCTAACCCTGAACCCAAACCGCGGCCGAAACGGGCCAAAACTCGCCATAAACGAGGCTACGCCGAGTTTGCATCGAACCAGGAAAATTCTCAGATGCGGAGGACGATTCCAAAGTGCAGACCACGCCACGCATTTTTCAAGTCAAAAATATCCCTAAAGATCCCTTCTCCCAGACTGCTAAACCTACTTTCCGTTCCAGGGGGGGGGGGAGAGTGTTATGAGGCTTAGATTGGGTAGGCGATTGGTTTAACTTTTTAGCCCAACGGACTAAGACCCTCACAAAGCCTCAGAAACTTAAAACTTTACGGTGAACCTCTATCGTAGAAGGCCTCAAGGGTCGTATTAATAATACTTTGTCCCCGAGGTTTTCTTCTTTCGGGAAAGTTATGAGTGATCCATGTTGAAGACCATGCTGCACATTGTCGGATGGCAAGAGAAATAATAATAATAATAAATAAATAGTGTGCGCTATTATTTTCTATACCACGTACGTACCTGGCATAATACCGGTAGGTGGTAGGACTTGCTCCTGCGGTGTTTCGCTCGCCTTCAGAAAAAAAATGAGTCCTTTGTTCTTGCTGGGGCTCTGTCTTATCGGTGGGCCTAAGCTGCTGTTTGCTTAATAAATAGTACGTATCAGGTATTAATTTACGAGGGGCGACAGCGATCACAGGACCCATTCATAAACAAAAAAAACTACGTATATATACACTCCAGTGTATTTACTATTAATATTAATACTATCAATTTCATTATTTTGATCAGGTAGCGGAAAGTGTTGTCGGAGGGACGGATATGGACGGATCGTTCCTGGCGCTGAAAGGGTTTCTGCAACAAACGCCTCTTCCAGTCATTTCGGTGACCACCCAGGTCGCGATTTCGCGCCGAGCGCGCATAGGTATAAACTAGCCCTGAGGGACCGCCGGGCCGCTAGGAGAAGGGAGGAAGAAGCCGGAGGAATGATGAGGGTGGAACGTTGATGAGAGGAATAGGATATACCACCTGGTATATAGGACCGGTAGCTAGAATCAAATGATGTGGGGGATGGAAATTGGGAAACGGCTGGCAGAGAAGCGTATCTGGTATGAGAGATACTGCTGATTTACGGAAGAATACTCGGTTTATACGTATGTATGGGAACAGCATCTACGCTATATTGTCGGAAGGCAAAAGCATAATAATAATAATGTCATTATACTGGATCCTGGTCACTACCTGGTGCTATGCTATACCCCGCAAAGGGAGACGACGACTTGTTTTTTACCGGGTACTGTTTATCAATACTGCTGTACCAGGTATGCACAGCAGTAGTAGTATATACCAGGGTAGTATTTTCGCAGACTCTCCGTGTCGACAGTCGCCTGTCACAATATACTCGTATCTCCAATCTATTTTACCTCGTAATGTCCGTACGACGTATGATATGTATGTACCTGGTATGTATTATTTCTCTTGCCATCCGACACCGTGCAGCATGATCTTCAACATTGATCACTCGTAACTTTCCCGAAAGAAGGAAACCTCGAAAACAAAAAGAAACCCACGCACCATATTATTCGTTTTTTTTCCCTATTTTTGCCGTGCCTTAAAAAACGGCGGCAGTACCACGAGCAATCACCACTTTCTTCAGCCCCCTGCTCTAGACTCTCTCTTTCGATTCTCAGACCCACGGTCATTTATAGCAGGCACTCCTCCCCTCCCCCCTCCCCTTTGTACGCAGCACATATAAAATCACACCCTGTTGTTGTAGACAATAGGCAACTGTGTAAGCCTCTAATAGTCTATTAATAGGTTCCTATTGCAATATACCGCCTTTTGTGGTATCTAATTCCAATTAATGTATGTGCCTCGTGAGTCGTGTCCTTTTATTATTGTCTCCGGACAATTTCCGTTAACAGACACCCACCTAGCCCTATTGTCCAGGCAACTTCTATTAATAATGTAGACCCACCTGAATCAATGGTCGAATTAATTTCTACTATTACGGGGGGCCATAGTTAATAGGACCTATGGTATACATAAAACCTGTATATTTAACCGTTTTTACTAATAATATTTGGTCCTGTTAACTATGGCCCCCCGTAATAGTAGTCACCAAGGAGACTATGTGTGAAACAATAGTCTATTGGAATTTACTATCCCATCCTATTGCACAGGTAATAGCGTATTGCAGTGTGTTGACCGCTCCAATCGCCCATCCAATTCCAATTAACAGACAGCACCCCAAATCTATTATTATTATTATTATTATTATTATTATTATTATTATGATGATTATTATTATTATTATTATTATTATTATTATTATTATTATTATTATTATTAGGGTTGTCAGGACAATTCCAATCAATAGACAACATCCCAAAGATATTGTCAGGACAATTTCATTTGATAGACAGCATCCCAAATCTATTGTCGAGACAACTCCAATCAATAGACAGCATCCCAAAGATATTGTCAGGACTATTCCATTTATTGGACAGCACCCCAAATCTGTTATTATCGGGGCAATTCCAATCAATAGACAGCATCCCAAAGATATTGTCAGGACAATTTCATTTAATAGACAGCATCCCAAATCTATTGTCGGGACAATTCCAATCAATAGACAGCATCCCAAATCTATTGTCAGGACTATTCCATTTATTGGACAGCACCCCGAATCTATTGTCGGGGCAATTCCAATCAATAGACATCATCCCGAATCTATTGTCAGGACAATTCCATTTAATAGACAGCATCCCAAATCCATTGTCGAGATCATTCCAATCAATAGACAGCATCCCAAAGATATTGTCAGGACAATTCCATTTAATAGATAGCACCCCGAATCTATTGTCGGGACAATTCCAATCTATAGACAGCATCCCAAAGATATTGTCAGGACAATTCCATTTAATAGACAGCATCCCAAATCTATTGTCGGGACAATTCCAATCAATAGACAGCATCCCAAAGATATTGTCAGGACAATTCCATTTAATAGACAGCATCCCATCTCTATTGTCGGGACAATTCCAATCAATAGACAGCATCCCAAATCTATTGTCAGGACAATTCCATTTAATAGATAGCACCCCGAATCTATTGTCGGGACAATTCCAATCAATAGACAGCATCCCAAAGATATTGTCAGGACAATTTCATTTAATAGACAGCATCCCAAATCTATTGTCGGGACAATTCCAATCAATAGACAGCATCCCAAAGATATTGTCAGGACAATTTCATTTAATAGACAGCACCCCAAATCTATTGTCGGGACAATTCCAACCAAGAGACAGCATCCCAAATCTATTGTCGGGACAACTCCAGTTAATAGACAGCATCCCAAATCTATTGTCGAGATCATTCCAATTGATAGACAGCATCCCAAATCTATTGTCAAGACAATTTCATTTAATAGACAGCATCCCAAATCTATTGTCGGGACAATTCCAATCAATAGACAGCATCCCAAATCTATTGTCAGGACAATTCCATTTAATAGACAGCATCCCATCTCTATTGTCGGGACAATTCCAATCAATAGACAGCATCCCAAATCTATTGTCAGGACAATTTCATTTAATAGACAGCACCCCAAATCTATTGTCGGGACAATGCCAACCAAGAGGCAGCATCCCAAATCTATTGTCGGGACAACTCCAGTTAATAGACAGCATCCCAAATCTATTGTCGAGATCATTCCAATTGATAGACATCATCCCAAATCTATTGTCAAGACAATTTCATTTAATAGACAGCATCCCAAATCTATTGTCGGGACAATTCCAATCAATAGACAGCATCCCAAATCTATTGTCAGGACAATTTCATTTAATAGACAGCACCCCAAATCTATTGTCGGGACAATTCCAACCAAGAGACAGCATCCCAAATCTATTGTCAGGACAATTCCATTTAATAGACAGCATCCCAAATTTATTTGTCGGGACAACTCCAGTTAATAGACAGCATCCCAAATCTATTGTCGAGATCATTCCAATTGATAGACAGCATCCCAAATCTGTTATTATCGGGCTTGCCATCCGACAAATATGCAGCATGAGCTTTAACATTGACCGATCAAAACAAATCTCCGGATACAAGGGAAACCTATGCACAAGGTCTATCTACCTTTTCCATGTTTACTTCCTTTGATGCTTTATCTACGATACTCTATGTGTTGTCTTTGCTCCCTCCTACATCTTATTATGTACGAGGTACTCGCTACTTTGTTTTTTCAAATCCAAGCCGCATCCAAGCTCCATCCCCACGCCATCGGTGTGGGTCTGTCCTCTCTCCTCCCCCTGCTCCTTCTCGATTCCCGATGACCCCTAAGCTGGAGTCTAAATCGCGATACCCTAATCTATTGTCAGGACAATTCTAATTGATAGACAGCATCCCAAATCTATTATTGGGAGAATCCCAATTAACAACCGACCTCTGAAATCGATCGTTACCATTATCTTCACACCACGCAGCAGCTCTAGTTGTGGGCGGAACAGACTATAAGGAGTAGATTCGTTCTAGTAATAGAGCCATGGCCTCCATTACTGTGGGTCCTCTGCCATCTGCCCGAGATATTCATATGATATGTACGGTGTTCTCTTATTAATAGTGGATATAGTAATATTACGACATAATAATACAATGTGAAACGTTGTGTATATTAAACCTACGATTGATTGTGCGGATAATTCCAATAGGCAGCCGACCTCTGAAATCAACCGGTAACATTATATTCAGATGACACTGCAGTTCTACAATTAGTACTTGCGGGCGGGACAAAGTAAGACGTAGATTCGTTCTATTGATTGAGATGGTGGGTCCTCTGCCATCTACTTTACCCACACGCTGCAAGGCGCTCTCACCAATTGAATCCTTTTTATTTTTATTTTTGCAAATAAAGTCAAATGTCCGACCCACCTGGGGCTCGAACCAAGGACTCAAACACAAGTAGAATTCGAGGTTAACCACTTGAACCACCGGGGCGACCGTTGCTACTGACCGAGATATTTGTACGAGGTATACTATGTATAATATGTACGGTAAATATTTCACATTTCGCTTCCTGCGACGAACCCTGCGACCAACCACAGGAGACACAGCGCTACTGTGTTTTTGTAGCGGATATAGTACGGTATTTTACATTTTACCACCCACACGACGCACGGTGCGGTGTTTTAGTTGATATACTATGATGCGGTGTTGCGCTTAATATAATATGAACATTATTCGATCTGCGATACTCGGAGACAGCCGTTATCAACAGAAGAAACTGAATAGTTCAACCGACCACAAAGCAGAAGGCATTGCCGCCGCAGCGTGGTCCCCCAGTCCTCCGCAACTACAATCACAACACATAGCATGAGTTTTACCACTGGCCCTCGAAGCAAGGGTGGTGGTGGGTAGACACCCTGCAGCTCCAGTCGAGCACGGCGAGGACGCTCAGGAGACCGAGAGGCGCTTAGTTTGCTTCAACGGGCGCGCGACAATGGCTCAAGAAGGATCTTCTTAACCCTTTTAGGACCGCAGTCCCGTTTTGGGGACAAACTACTTGGAATTTGAGGGGTTTATCCCCAAAACGGGACTGCGGTCCTACAGGGGTTGAGAAAGACAGGAAGCGTCAATACCCGGACGATGTACCGGAGGTGGTCAAGAGGTCCATCCACGAGTTTAACCCCTTTAGAACTCCAGTCCCGTTTTGGGGACAATCCACTCAAATTCCAAGTAATTTTTCCCCAATTGTCCCCAAAACGAGACTGCGGTCCTAAAAGGGTTGAAGCTCCTGTCGGGTTTGAGTTGCGCCCCTGCCCATCGAGCCTCCAGAGGTCAATCGCTTTCAACTGGGGCGTGCGGATGATGAGGAAGGGTGTGCACCAATCAGGAGTGGGTGTGTATGGCAAGCGAGGCTTGCCGACAGGCCAGGAAGCGACTGGCAATCACATCGGCGCAGACGTCGAACGCGACACAGCATTTGAGCCAAAGCGCACAAGCTGAAGAGAACTCCAAAACGAAGGCCGCATACATGCAGATAACGTGAGTACAACACCTTGGGAGGTTTGGATAAAAAGCTCTCCGATAAGAACGACCCTTGGACACTGAAACCTGCTCGATAGCATACTGCCGTGTCGCGTTCGAGGGTTTGGCGCAGACGTGATCCCCAGTCGTTTTCTGGACTGTAGGCGTGTTTCGCTTGCTATGCAGACCCATTCCTGTTTTATGTAGCCCCCCCGTCGGCGACGAAGCCCTAGCAAAGTACCCAGGCTGTCGTCATGAATATAGCACGACGTGGTACGTGGTACCAGGGACGTCTGGACCCACGCCCGTATATCACACGCGCAGACAAACCCACGGCCACGCGCCGCTCTGCTCTGCCCTGCCCTGTCCTGCGCTTCGTTTTTTGCCCCCGTCAAACTCCCTTCGCAGGAAGGATCGGGCGGAGGTCAAGGTACAAACCTCGTTGACAAGCACCTCGTACCAAGACGAACCCGATTCGGTTTACCAAGGTGGCGTTTGTGAAAGACCATTCACGTCCGTCGCGATGATTCCCTTCGCGTTCCCCAGAGCAGCATCCCATGCTGCGGCACCTGCTATCTGTGCTCAATCCCATGTTCGACACGCGAGGTGTTTACCACAAGGCGGGGAGAAAAAAGGGACGAACAACACCGTTCGACGTGGCAACGTAGTATCTTTGCACTGTGGCGTAGTTTTGTGACCACAGAACTTGTACGATCTCTTCTAGGATCGAAAAGAATCGGCACGGACACTGGTTGTGCTGGATGTCGACGGGTAGGAAGAACGGTTTAATGTGAAGAACACACACACACACACTCTCTCTCCCGAAATAAAAAAACGTGGAAAATCCGGGGGGTCTTTAAAAGCAAGCGATTTCCTATGGCGCAAGTATACGGTGCGGTGCGGGTTTGACCGGTTTCAATCGAACCGCACCGCAACGTACGATTGGTTTGATTGCAAACCGCAACGACCCGCGCTGTACGATTCTCGAAAACATACCAACCGCACCGAGCCGTATTCCCGAAAATTAAAAACCTTGTGATTTTGAAGAAATGAAAAAACGAAAAAACGCACCGCGGTTCTGTTCCACAGGTTAAAAGCCTTGGAAGAACACGAATAATTGGAAATGCCCCGATAAATTATTCCGGAGGCTGCCATTAACCCTTTTAGGACCGCAGTCCCGTTTTAGGGACAAACCTGTCAAATTTCAACTACGATTCAAGTAGTTTGTCCCCAAAACGGGACCGCGGTTCTAAAGGGGGTTAATAGGAATCATCCCCAGGTTCATCGATTCGGACTAATTGGATTTGTCCGGAACAAATCGTTCAAAAGACCTGTCAATTAATTGGAATTGTCTGTGGCAACTTGTTTGCACACAGCATACTCCTCCAATGCTCTATTACTTCTACAATTAATCCATATTTTGTTTTATTTAGCCTAGTAGGGGGTTATTCATTCAAAAAACTGAAAGAGCTGACATAATTCGTCGAGTACCACCAACTTTTTTTTTTTTAATCATCACTTTTACTTCCCAGCCTAACTCGTAGGAGGTTTTACCCTCGGCGATCTTCTGGACAAGCCGTGGTCACAGGTGTCTACCCTTTATTTTTTGTCGCGCATATTATAGGGTTCAGCATTCCCACTGCTCGTCGATTTTCATCGAATGTAGCTAACTCTCGCTCTCGCGCTTTCCGCTGATCAATTTTCAATGCAAGAAAAAGCCCCTACGAGCATGCACTCGGTGAGACTTGAACCCACGAAATTGATCTTGATAGGCACGCGGACCACCTACCAAGCCACCGGGGACGCCGTTCATCCAACCAATTATTCTTCCCTGTGTATATTCAATTGAATACGTACTACCACCATTTACCGAGATATTCCACCTACCAGGTACTATGTATCTATACGCCATGCGTCCTACTCCGCATCTACATTCCACGCCCACACCATGGGAAGTAGTCCTCCCTTCTCCCCCTGGCGGCCTGGCGGTCTCGCAGGACGAGCTTATATTATTATCATTATTTCTCTTGGCATCCGACAATGTGCAGCATGATCTTCAACATGGACCACTCATTACTTTCCCGAAAAAAGAAATTGTTATTATTCGGCTTGTCCAAGTTTCTCGGTGCACCCTGCGCGAGATCGCGACCTGGGTGGTCACCGATATGATCCGGAAATTATGCTCCTTTGCAAACCCCTTTTCTTTGGTAAAGATCCCCCGTCCGTTCCTCCGACGGTGCTCGCCGCCAGCTGGTCGATGAAATCGCTACCTTCCTTCCCGAGGCGTCCAAAGCTTTCCACCGCGAGGGTGACAAGTTTATGGCTGCGCTCGTCAAAGGGCACGTGTCCTGCACGAGCGTGGTGGTTGCGCTTTCGCGCCTCGGAAGTGGAGAGACAGCTGATCCGTCTCGATCAGCGCTGCCAGCCCGCATGTGGACTCTCGCTTGGGGGTTTGCATGCGTGAAGTCGAGGAGTGTCGCTTTGTTGCGGGACTCTGACGACGAATAGAAATCGTTTTAGCAATAGACCATTGGTACGTTATTCTACTAGGAATTGTGCAGGCAATATATAGGTTTCTGCCCTGATCTAACAATAGAAATCGTTCGAGCAATAGACCATTGGTACGTTATTCTAATAGGAATCGTGCAGGCAATATATAGGTTTCTGCCCTGATCTAACAATAGAAATCGTTCGAGCAATAGACCATTGGTACGTTATTCTAATAGGAATTGTGCAGGCAATATATAGGTTTCTGCCCTGATCTAACAATAGAAATCGTTTGAGCAATAGACCATTGGTACGTTATTCCAATAGGAATTGTGCAGACAATATAGGTTTCCGCTTCACCCAAGTCAGACCAATTGCAAGCAATGTATATATTTGGTATATTTGATTTGATCATCCAAGTGTTGGTGTCCATTCAAGAGGTTCCTGCTCCACACTAGACTCGCAGTGGGTTTCCGTTTTTCCTATCCAAACCAATATACCTGGTATATATATTTATATATATGTACTTCGTATAGATGTAACCCTAACCCTATATATATATTATATACAACATAGTATATATATATATATATATATATTTATCTTGATATATACCTAGTATATGGTATATTATATTATACCAGTATAATATTCTATCATATATATATGTATGTGTATATATTCGCTCAATTAACATTGGCATAGGTTCCTGCTCCAAAACCGTTTTTTTTTTTTACAACATACACTTTGGTGGACGCCTCCAACAGGAACCGTTCGGGCGATAGCTAATACAAGTAGTACCTGGCAGGTTATTGCTGTGGTTAACCTATTATGTTCTTCGGACAACATGCTGCAGTGTTTTACGTGAAATTGTGCAGACGAAAACGTTTTTTGGTATCGCAGCCAAGAGCAATGCAAGGGGAGTGACTGATACGGACAGTGGTGAAGAGTTGGGCTGCGGTAGAGCGGCTACCCTCATTTCCAGCCACTACGGCGACTGGCTTCGCGCCTCACTCATAAATGAAAGACACGTACTTTTGTTGGCGCAGCGTAGTAACCAATCATAGGGCGGTGCATACCGGGAAACTAAAAAGCTTAAACACTTACTTTTAAGACTGAAACGTGTCAGGTGTCAGGCATCAGGACGGATTGTTGTCCGTTCAATAGGTTCCTGCTCCGGTGTATGTACTCGAGTATGACGATCGTCCGTTAAATCAAGAATGTCCAGACGTTTTTTGTTGATATCGTACACACGCGTGTGTTTTATTACTCCGCGGTAGATGCGCATGTTAAGATCATAGACAGCGGGACACTTTGTATCACTGGGCAGGCCTGCCTATTAAGCCGGTACTCGTTGGTACTCACATGTGTTGCTTGCTTAGACATAGAAGAGCAGCTTTATTCCTTTCGTGCACGACGGAGACTGAGACCACGCTAGTGCGCCTCTCTGCAAAACCCCTGGTTTTCCACCTAAGATACGCCTTCCAAGTGCTACAAATACGATCCCAGTGCCAGAACCCAGGTAATTACCGGGCTTTCAACCTCATACAACGCAATATCATAACACGCACCAGACAGGCTTTTACTGTTCGACAAATAAATGACGAAAATACTAGAAGGAGACAAAAATATTGCTATTAATGAGAGGTTTTACATTGGTGGTTTTTTAGAGATGATACAAAGGATATCGAGGGTATTTTCTGTGCGTGCTAAACTTTCCTAGTTTCTGACCTATGGATACGTTATTCCTGGATGCCTGGTATATATGCAACATGGTCGGAGAAACGGGAGCCCGTCACGTGGCAGCCCTGCTTGCATTTTGTTACGTGATTGATCAACCGATACGTGCTTTTGCCCCGTGCACATGATACTAGTAATGATAGTGTGTACCAGGTACTGGCATAAAATGCGGGCCTGATATCGTATACCAGGTACCATCGTAGCAGGTACCTGAAAATATTTCAACTCAGAGTACCCTTATAAACTGCTCGCAGGTGAGGAAGGTTTTGACGGAGATCTATGCCGCTACCCGTCAGGACTTCTCGGCTTCAATGCTGAAGACGATCCGCGTCGCAACGATCCCGACCGCCCACGCCAACGTCGATATTTGGACAAGCAAGGTGTTTGGAGAGAAGTACACAGGTGAGAGTAGAACAAAACGGAATAATGCTTTCAATGGCGTGAGGGTTCAACATCGATAAGGAGTAGGGTAAAACGAGCGTCTGCTCTGCCAAGGGAGGAAGTTGTAAGGGTGAATGAACGTGGAGACCCCAAGACGGGAAAGAGGGCTACTTGTGGTCTTAAATGCTATTATAAGAGACTTTTGTGGAACTAAAGACATGTTCGAGCTATATCGGGCTGAACTTTGTACGATACATTGTCGGAGGGAAAAGTAAATAATATCAACTCATCCCAGATACGTTTTATCTGCTCGGCTTGCCATCTGATTTTTGGTCCGTCGCGCTTACAGAAGTAGACGACAGACCAGCTATGTTCGAAGTATGCTAACATACGCAAGTGGGCTCCTTGGGCGGCCTGGTGAGCTAAGACCCACAGGCAACTGCACATCGCTATACCACCGCAAACGCCAGTTTACGATGCCAAGGGCCCGCTAATATATTCGCATAATCCCTGATGCCATGAGAAATCGCAACTCTTGTTTTTACGACTACACACGTACAAGGACAACTAGGAGCCATCCCCGTATTTCTGGAAATGCGTTCCCGGTTGGAGTGAGGGCTTAAATCGGTGACGCAATTTCTGAAATCCGAGGACGGCTCCTAATCGTTAAGGTCAGGATCAGGGCCAGTTTCAGGTTTCACGGCTATGAGCAGGGATTCGCTTTCGTTGCACGCCCGGTCTATTAATCGGACAGGAAAACGATGTTTTACACCGAAGAGCGATATCTGGCAAATGTCCTTGTGTGGATAGTGCGGGGCCGCATTGTGAGGCTGCGGGTTCGACCAGCAAGGGTTTTGCAGCGCCGAGGGGTGCTCTACAAGCTGCCTTGATGTTATGCTGATGGTCGATTAGCGGGTTTTTGAGCATAATGAGACGCCTTTGCTCTGTCTCTCACCTGCTGCACGTGGTAACTCATCACTATTCTCGGGCTAAGGGAGGGTGGCTGTCTGTCAGTGACGACACCTGAAATACTCCTACTCTCTAGGCAAGCGGATTTTGGTTTGGTCAATCGCAGTGCCTGTTGCGGATTTTGTTCGCTTCGGTCTCAGGCTGTACTTGTTGTTGTTGTTGTTGTTGTTGACTCCAAGCCGAACAGGTGTACCTGTTTTCAGCAGTTGCCCCAAGAACAAATTATACCAAATTTTACTGGTCGACACCCGAAGGTATCCACAATGTTCCAGGACTTGCCGTAATAGGGCGATTGTCCGGAAACTGTTGACGAGCCAGGCCGGGTCGTCCGACATTTTCGATTTTTTTATGGACCAGGCCGGGGGAACGGCCCATGTTTTCAAGAAATCAAGGGCCAGGCCGGGCCGCGGCCCACGCAATGGGAAATAGATGGGCCGGGTCGGCCCACCAGCGCCGGCCAGGGCTTTTCTGTCTTGAACTGGTCCAGGCCAGGCCGATTTGAAAATCGTCTCTCGAAGGAAATAAATAAGTTGATTTACACTACGAGTACCTGAAGTAACCATTTTGTTTTATCCACTTCCCCCTCCCGCCCGAGCATATGTCGTTTCTTCTTCTTTTGGGATTTTGCTCATAATTGATCAACGTTGAAGCCCACGCTGACATTGACACCCAGGTGGCACAGTAATACACCGTAACAACAATAATCTTGGTGCATGGGTTTCCTTTTGTGTCCCGAGGTTTTCTTCTCTCGGGAAAGTTAAGAGTGATCCATGTTGAAGATCATGCTGCACATTGTCGGATGGCAAGGGAAACAATAATGATGTTTTGGTCGTCTCGTATACAAACTATTGAAACTTATTTTGTCCTACAGAATTAATATATGAATGCCAAACACCAATCTATGTCAGAAATATACCCCCCCCCCCATCAAAATTACATGCCTGGTATGGAACATATTCACATCGTTGGCAGGTGTGCGCATTTTCTACCTGGACGAGATGATGAGCGTCAAGTCGCACCTACTCGCCGTCAAGCTTTTCAGGCCGCCGCCCTCAATCGCAAAGAAGGCCACGGGCGAGGTGGTTCTAAAGTGGCTGAGGCAAGTCTTGGGGCCAGTTCGGTCAGACGATGAACGACCTTGCTATTAATAGCACGGTGACGGACGCTGAATCAGATGTGAAGAGCGGGGTTGGACCCTCTTGCAGGTGGGAGTGGTGCATCCCTCACCTACTCGACTGCGTGACGACGGACGGGGCCGGGGTGTCACAGGCGGCGAACCAGTCGAAGAACCCTCTGTGCCGCAGCCTGACAGACGCATGCAGGAAAGTGGTGGAGCGCCACAACAAATCCCCTGCAGCAAAGGTGTTGCTTTCGTCCAATGGTATTGTGTCGGTCAGGTCACGTCGCTGAGTGCAAAAAGCTCGAGAAACTCAAGATACAAGGGCGCCCGGATATATGACACTGAAACTACCCCGGCCATCCCTCTGTCTGGGGTGTCGGCCCAAACATATCTTCGTTCTATTCAGCGAGTTACGCGACGTATTTAAGGCGCTTCTGCTCCAGAGCGTCCACACGTTGGTTGTTGTTGGGCCGTGTGGTGTGTGCCCCTACGTTTGGCACGCCGACCCTGTCTTGAGCTATATTTTTTGTTTGTATCAATACTCCCCTGTAGTGTCTGCACGACGACCGGGGTCCTTGTTTCAAGAAGCGGCATCATTTTCTACGTGTGACGAAAGCCCAATGTTTGCCGACATCGAAATTAGTTTATTTTTCAACGACCATGATAAATTAAGAAACAAGCGTATTTGACATTTTTTTCTTGTTTTTTTTTTTTTTTGCTCATCCCATTCATTATCTTCGCACATCGTCTTCTCTCTCTCCTTCCAACTCGTAACTCAGATCCGGGGTCACATAGCAGGCTCTTCTACCCCTCTTCCCGCTACGGTACGTGCCTTCATTTTTATCTCGAGAAGATTTCAGCCTTTTCTTCCCTCGTCGGCTTGCATCGAATTGTGCCTACCCACGCTGCAAGGCGCTCTCAACAATTGAATCCTTTTTTATTTTTATTTTTGCAAATAAAGTCATATGTCCGACCCACCTGGGGCTCGAACCCAGGACTCAAACACACGTAGAATTCGAGGTTAACCACTTGAACCACCGGGGCGACCGGCATACATCATTAACATGTACAGAAGTGTATCAATAGTGTGGTCGGGTGGGGTGGCGCTGTATGCGGTACCCGTAACAGATTTACATTTTGCGTTTGAACCCGGGTAGGACTGCACTCCCGTTTAGGGGCGAAATGACCGATGGTACAAAGGGTGAGGCGTCGAGCAAGAGCACGTAGACGTACACGCTTCCCGTGAGAGGGTGTTCATGCTGAATACTTTGAGCTTGATAGCCCTCAGAAGGAAATTCGGCGTCCTCTTGCTAGACTGGTGGACTGCCATCAAAGCGGTGCGATAGTCCTTGCTCGCATGCAAACTGCATACTTCACACTGAACAAACCACTGCAGGCAAAGTTGTTTGGTTACGATGTCACCTTCTTTTCAAAATGATCCCGAAAACCCTCTAACGGGAAGCGTGCACATCTACGTGCACTTGCTCGACGCCTTATCCTTCGTACCATCGGTTATTTCCCCCCTAGACGGGAGTGCAGTCCTACCCGGGTTCAAACGCAAAATGTAAATAATTTACGGGCACCGCATACAGCGCCACCCCACCCGACCACACGATGATACACTTCTGTAAATTTTAATGATGTATATCGAATAAGTGATGCGCGTCAGCGAAATAAACCTTGTACGGCCGCTGAGTGAGCATGGGTAGGTGGGTGGGGGTTGGTGGGTTCGGGGTTGGTGGGCTCGTCTACGTGGGTTGCTGAGTGCGTCGATAGGTGAGTGGGCTGGTCCGTCCCACCATCACCAACACCATACCCACCTGTGAAGAGAGGGCCGTAGGTAAGGGCAAGGGACGGAGGTGTGTCCGGCAGCTGGAAAGCAGTGATTCGCTTTTTCTGATTTAGATTTTCTTTATTGATGGCGAGAGCTACGTAAGGAGGTGCTCTGGTAGGTAAGTGAGAGGTAGGGGGGGGGTGGACTCGACACCAACATATATTCGTTCCAACCCCTGCCAGACTCTCCTAAATTCCTCATTTCTGATGTACTCCTGTAGAACTTTCCTTTGCCTGCCGATCGTTCTTCTGGCAATGTAAGAACTTCTCATTTTACTGCCCGATGCCAGGTACTACCACCTGGTATCCAATTGAGGGAGCATTACTCTCGTCTAACGAGCGATCCGAAATGATACTGCTCTCGGCCAACGGAATATCCGCCGGATTAATCCATTATTTCGATCATTCTCGTAGTCCTGAGACAGCTAAGCTGCAGCCTATATGTTATCTAGCCGCGCTTTTGTTCTGGACAATTCGTCACTTTTTGTTATTACGGGGGACCATATTAATAGGACCTATGGTATACATAAAAACCTATATCTTTAACCATTTGTACCCAACAATATTTGGTCCTATTAACTATGGTCCCCCGTAATAGTCTTTTTTTAGAACAATACTACACATTGTCGGATGGCAAGCATAATAAAAATGCTATCTATATAGCCCATGAGTACCTCACTCATATCACAATAGCCCACCCTGAAAAGTCCTATATGCAGACCGCATGATGGTCGAAGGATGGGGGCAAAGCTCACCCCGAACAAGGTGGTCGATGATGCGCCTATTCGAAACAAAATAAATGAGGCTATAGACTCCCCCACACCTTGAAACAAGAAATAAGACCCAAGCACCACCAACCACCAACATTTCGATGCTGAGCGATGCGAGTCAGCGCAAAGACCTTGCATGGTGAAGTGGGTAGGCGGGAGGGGGTTGGGGGCGCGGGTACTGGTAAGACCGAAGAATGTGCATCATAACCAAGTGAAAACACACAATATTAGCAACACCACAAAAGAAGTGCGACAAAAAACTCAAACCACACAAAGTGAGTGAAAAAAACCCAGAAACAGCATGTATCAACATGTTATGATCCTGCTTTGCGTGGGGTTGAAAGCCCGGGAGTTACCTGGGTTTAAATCACTTGGATCGTCTTTGAGATACTTGGAAGGCGTAGTTTAGGTGGAAAACCAGGGGCTTTCCAGAGAGACACTAGCGTGGTCTCAGTCTCCGTCGTGCACGGAACGAGAAAAACTGCTCTTCTGTCTCTAAGCAAGCAACAACGTGAGTACCCACGAGTACCGACTTAGGAAGGAGACCTGCCCAAGGATATAAAGTCTCCCGCGTGTCCTCATCTTAACAAGTGGCGTCGTCGGCAGGACACGAACCTGCGCGTGAAATCACAATGGATTGGAACAACTGGCGCGGGGGCGGAGGGGAATAATTAACTACAACAAAAACGGGACCAGCTGGTCGGGGGCGCGGGAGGAGAATAATCAAGACCAACCCTTGAAATTCTACTGAGATATTCGTTTCGGTGCAGCACTGCGGTTCTACAAGGATTAAAGAGCTCCGTCAGTCAATAATATTCCGGCCAAAATGAGTCACCCCTGTCGTATCATACATACATGTCCGTTACCAGCGCTCTTCTGGCACCTTGACGGACAGCCGTCAAGGATATCCGTCAAGGACATCATTAAAGGAAAGCCGTCGAGGATATCTGTCAAGGGCATCCGTGAAGGACACCCGTTAATGACACCCGTCAAGGACATTCGTCTAGACATTCGTCGAGGACATCCGTCAATGAAATCCGTAGAGGAAAAATACGCCAAGGACATCCGCCAAGGAAAGCCTTCAAATTGAAGACGTCAAGGTGAGCCGTCAAGGAAAGTCGTCAAGAACAGCCGTCAAAGACATATGTCTAGAAACTCGTCGCAAAGTCACAAGTGCCTGAAGGCTAAATAGGCCTTGTGACGGGGCCTAAACCATTAAAATGGCGCACCGGGTATTCGCTACCTGGTCCCAATCTGAGACCGGGAATACGAGGTGTGTTTGATGCTCATATTGAAATCTAGACGGGGCTTATATTACCGTCCAGAGTGGTACAAAGATATCACATATTGAACAGATCATGATCTAGGTCATCTGAGTCATGGTCTAGATCAGATAGACCGGAACCTGGCGGTTGTGCAGGGTCTGTGTAACACAGAACTACTGTAAAACAGTAACGTGTGCTACTATACTGCAGCATACGAAGGTCATACGGACTACACGTACGGCTACCACAGGCAAAATGGAGTTATTAATAGATGATACTGATATAATCAATCGCTGTCTTGAAGGATCTAGATCAAGTGGAGATCGATGATATGTTCCAACGTGTTATATATACATATATATCCCACGAACTGCCTGATACTTGAGGTAGAAGCCGAGTATCTCGTGGTAAGGGAATGGAAAGCAGGAACTGTCTGAATTGGCTAGGAAGGCAGCGTCTCCTGTTTAGGAGACTTATTTTTGTGTTGTCTTACGTATCATTCCTATTCATGATGAGAGAGAAGGGAGCTGTTGAGAGTGATTCGATAGGGGCTTGATTCAAGGCATCGAGCCCACTGTGCTTACCTTCTCTTTGTCCGCTGGACGGGTGAAGACACTTGTCCGACGAACTTTCCTCGGGTGTTTTTGCCTACTCTTCTCCTATAGGCTATCCTAACAATTGTACAGCAAGGGAAACTTCAGAGCCTTGGGAATACTACAAGGGTATTCAGGGCTTTGATACTACGGGCTATCCCATAATTATCCCATAACCACGTCTGTAGCCCGATACGATATCACATCACATTAGCTCACCCTGGATGGTCGTATACGCAGACCGCAAGACGGTCGATGGATGACAAAGAAGTTAATCCGACAAATACCGGGAAGGAATGCCGAAGATGCGGCTATTACGGGGGGCCATAGTTAACAGGATCAAATATTGTTATTAATAGTAAAAATGGTTAATTATATAGGTTTTATGTACAACACAGGTCCTGTTAACTAGGGTCCCCCGTAATAGTCGAAACAACTAAGTGGGCTTATAGATTCCCCCACACCTTGTAGTGAGGCATATATATATGCGTCACGGGCAGTGTTATCGTCAGAAACGAATGCTGAAAGAAGGGGTAGAAAATCAAAAACAGAAAAGAGCAGGGGCCGAAATGAAGCCAACAACAAACACGAAGAAAAATGCAAAGCGATGTGGTCGAAGGCGATCTTGATTGGACGTCATCAGACCCGATGGCGGGCTCCCGGAGCGTGGAACGTAGATGATGACTATGAAGCCGGTGGAAGAAACAGTGTCGACGTCGGCCGAAGCTGGTGAATTCGTACAGAAAGCGGGCGTCTCTTCTTGCGAAACGGGACTGCTGATGGTCTCGCCAGGGCCTTTTGGGGGCAGCGCAGGCAGCGCAGACAGTTGGGGAAGGCGCGGTCCGGGGTGATGCTCGATGGTAGCGGGCGCGGCGGAGCTCAGGCGTGGCGAAGCTCTGGTAGCGAATTGGGCGAACGGCAGCAGAGAGGCGATGATCTTGAGCCACGAGAGCGGGCTCCTCTTGCATGGGAGGGACGACTCGGAGACACCCTTACCTCCGCCGTACATGCGACCAATCTTGACGAGGTGATTGCGTCGGAAGCACGGAGAGACGGCTGTCCGAAGCTCAAGTCTTGAATACGAAGAAAGTAAAGAAAGGGAATAAATAAAAAGTGACGTTCACGCTCATAGGTGTCTCGCACGAAGAGGCAATGAAGACCGGTAGAGCAGGAGAGGCTGCGCTTCAAAGATCAGGTGTCACTTGCGTCGACGCCAAGTGCAGTAGATAGAACCCGAGTATCGTGGTACGGAAATGGAAATCAGGAACTATCTGAACTGGCTAGGAAGGCAGCTTCTCTTGTTCAGGGGACTTATTTTTGTGTTGTCGTGTCATTCCTCTTCGTAGCGACAGAGAAGGGGAGTGTCGAGAGTGATTCGATTCGGGCTTGATTCAAGCTTGTAGGCATCAAAGCCCACTCTGCTCTCCTTCTACTAATCCGCTGAACGGGTAAAGACAACTGTCCGAGAAACCTCCTCGGGCGCTTGTCTACTCGAAGATCTTATCCTAGCGGTTATCCTAACCATTGTACAGCGAGGGAAACTTCAGAGCCCCGGCAAACCTCTTAAGGTGTTCAGGGCTTTGATACTACGGGCTATCTCAAAACCACCCCCTCCGTAGCCCGATACTATATCATACCAAATACTGCCGTGGTGTCGATGGTAAAAGTACAGTCTAACAAAACATCCTGAACGCAAACAAGAATGAGCTGTGGTTGCTGTTGGCCTTCCGAGGAGAAACGCGACATTTGATCAGGCTATGGTGGCGTAAATGACACTAATAATATCAGGGCATCCAAGGACACTTCGTTAGGCTTCAACGGGGTAGATAACGCCACTAATATTAGGGTATCCAAGAGGGCCAACCGAAACAAAAAAACGACTTGTACTCCTTCTAAAAGGACGAAACAAAAATAAAACCAGGGTGGCGAATTTTCCGGGCGAAAATACGAAAGCGATTTTTTTTTGTTCCTAGTTGTTTAATTTTACTTGGTTTTAGTATACCCCACCTCCTGCTTGGTTCTCGCGAATGAATCATGAGGTGTGCGTTTTTTTTTCGGAACGTGCTGTTTCCATTCGCGGTATCTAGGATAGCGCGCAAGGAGACACCTGAAATCATGAACCTAAGAATACATAACTCACGTGCCGGATCACACGTGTGATGAGATAACACACACCACTCTGTCCCATCATATAAGCACCGGTTTTACACTAATTTTTGAATCAAACGGTGCTTATATTTCGGTACAGAGTGGTACCGTATAACACGGGTGACAAGATAACACATACCCTCGAACAAGTGTCACTGAGACTGGAAGCTGGCTTACTGCGGAGAGCGTAAACGCCGGACAATTGAAAGCATCCCGAACGGTATCGTGGGGCCAGCGGAAACGGAAGCAAGTTGCCTCCCCCTCTCCCCCCCCCGCGCCCCCTCCTATTATATATAGGTTGGGTTGGCGTCGGTTGGCAACGACAGTGTAAAATATGCCGCTCACTACTTGAGCTAGACAATCAGGGTACCGCTTTTTTTTCTCTTCTTTTGTTTCTTTTTTGGCGGTCGGTCACAGCTGGGTGTCCAGTTAGATCCTCTGTGCGAGGTGAACAACCTCTACTCCGCATCATCGTTTCACGTAGTGTTCATGGCAAGGCACCCAAGAGGCAGTTACATAGTACTCCCATTGCTGTCTCTGGAAGCGGCTACACCGGAAATTAAATGAACTCATTGAAGCTGGCATCCAGATGCAAGTCCGCCTCACAAGCGGTTCTGAGTAGGATACAACTCACCCTTCATGCGACTCACCGGACACCTCACGGCGCTTCGCGCTTGGTGCAAGCAAGCGATGTCTGCATGGTCGGTGAAAACCCGACATGCTCCGTCCCGGCATTGTAGGGACGCGAGGGTCCATGGTCATACGACCACGGCCATGCATGAGATCGAGTACATCTCTTATATCGAGTACCCCCCCCCTCTCGCTGCCTCCTCCCCCTTCCCCTCACTTGAATAATGCGCTCCATCCAGCCACGGCACTCGTGGGCTCAACCCAGACAACAAGCGGTCGAGCGGATGCCTGCTGTAGCTATCCTAGCTAGTATACCTATTCAGCCAATCGACGGTAGTCACGCCTATGAGTAGGCACACGCATGCCCTTAAATAGCTAGCCATGCCTACGAATAGGGCACAGCCATGCCTATTCTTTGGGTAGTCATGCCTATTACCAGGTTGTCAGGCCCACCAGCCATGCCTATAAAAAAGCTAACCTTGCCTATCTGGTGTAATAGCAAGCAGGGTAGTCACCCCTGTCAGCAGGCACAGCAGTCATGCCTACAAGGTATAGCTTTACTGGTGCACACTATCCATGCCCACAAATAGCGATCATACTGGAGGAATCGTGCCTGTCATTGGGGTAGTCATGCCCTCGTCGTAAGCTCCACCAACACCGAGAAATAGGTGGGGAACGTTTTTGCCGTACACTCGGGATCGTTGATGGTCACGGGCACGCCGGCGCAAGCCGCCAGCGAAAAGCACATAGCCTGCCGAGGCGAGGCGAAGCGGAGCGAGGGGAGACGAGGCGTAGTCGAGGCAGGCCGGCGTAGGCGGGACGATGGTTTGGAGGGGCAGGGGGAGAGAGAAAGAGAAAGAGGGAGAGAAAATAGCGCGAAGAGGTGGGTGGGTAAATATGTAGACGCGCAAAGATCAGATGTGCTTCGTATGAATTTACTGAAATTACTTCGTTCAGGCCAGAGGAATATGTTCCTAGAAATCGTCCATCGAAGAATGGGCAATAGTACTATCTGTATGAATATTATACGTACCAGCAGCAGATGTGACGAGAATGTTCCTGGAGTGACCTATTGACCCTTTCAGGACCGCAGTCCCGTTTTGGGGACAAACTACTCGAAAGTTGAGTGGTTTGTCCCCAAAACGAGACTGCGGTTCTAAAACGGTTAAATAGAGTTGACGAACGAGTAGGTACAGCAGTATTGCTACGAAGGCTTTAGCGGTCGAACATAGAGGATGAGCGATGAGCGTGCGTCTTTGGCGGAAAGTGGGTAGAACAATGCCTGGTATGATAAAAACACCAAGCTCGCAAACACGAGTTCCAGAGGAAATCTTCGATTTCGCATTTCTTTCTTGTTTTCGTTTTGCAATTCACTCAAGATAGAGCAACGCCTTCAGGGAGCGTACCGAACGCACGGCAGTATATAGTAACGTTGCTTCTTATGGCATAGGTAGCGAATTCGCTGCGTCCATTTTTTTTTTTTTGATGAAGTGGTTGTACACTCTTCATAGATCACCCACCGTCCGCAACGATCATTAGACGCAGCACAGAGACAAAAAATGAAAAAAATAAGGCACGGCCCATTTTTGGCAGGTGCATTTTATGAAAAAACACATGCTACTATTGACACCAGGAGTAGATACTTCCAAGTGTGTTTAGATGGATCTTTTTCCTGGAATATCCTCTGGGATATTCCCAAGCTTTGACGAACGGGTTTTACGGGGGACCATAGTCAATAGGACCAAGTATCTTCAGTAAAGATAGGTAAATATAGAGATAATCGTGTACACCATAGACCCTATTTACCATGCCCCCCCGGTAAATAATACTTACCTGCGTATCACAAATCACGGAAGAAGGGATGCATACAGCCAGCCGCGCAAGATATATACCTGGTATACATATATATAAAAAACATCTCCTCCTGTCCGCCCAGACCCGGAAAGGGGCTGGTTGGCTCCAAGTGGATCATCCCATGTTCACATGTCGCGTCTTCCTCTACAGGTAGTCTAGAGGATCGCTACGCTAACGGGGCTGGGCGCGATCGAACCGGCGCACTGCTGCTCATACCGCCGTACACCACTCTGGGTGTCTGTAAACATAAGGACCGCTTGGTCTTCATCTTAACCCTTTTAGAACCGCAGTCCCGTTTTGGGGACAAACCACTCAAACTTCAAGTAGTTTGTCCCCCAAATGGGACTGCGGTTCTAACGGGGTTAAGCTCTAGACGGTCCTCATAAATCCGCCCGGAGTGCTATTAACGGGGGGGCATAGTCAATAGGGCCTACGGCAAACACAAAAACCTGGTACCAGGTATATATTTTCATATTTTCACTATCAATATTCGGTTCTATTTTACTATGGTCCCCCGTAAAAAATAACGCACAAATGATATGTCACCCCCCCCCCCCTTGGAAAAACTTCAAAACTGTTTTTTTTTTCTGATATCGACTACGAAAACAGCGGTGAAAACTCCCACGAGGCGATGCGCCGAAAAATGATCCCCTTCAAGGGCCGGGCTTGAACTTAGACTTGAAATTAGACCTTCAGGACACATTTTTTTCGCATGCACCGGCTGCATACAAGTTCTACTGTAGAAGATGTTTTGGAGCCGCCCCGACGAGATGTGTCCCAGAACCATCATTTTTGGTTGTGTGTGGTGTCCCAAAACCAGTCGTGGGCCCCTACACCGTGCCCGTACGCGGGCCAGCCAACAAAAAAAACGGTACTATTACGGGGGACCATAGTTAATAGGACCATAGTTAAATATACCAGGTACCAGGTATAAATGTTCATTTATACCATAGGTCCTATTAACTATTGCCCCCCCGTAATAGTAGTCGTACCAGCGACCGGCACGAACTGCTCCGCACGCTCCCTTGCCACACCGGTTGATCCCAGCTACTGCCGTGCCAAAGCGATCTCACCCACTCACCTTCACCGGTATAACTCAGCCGGCACTATGGTCCCCCGTGACACTATTACGGGGAACCATAGTAAATAGGACCTACGGCACACACAAAAACCTATACATTTACCTATTTTCACCAACAATATTTGGTCCTATTTACTATGGTCCCCCGTGACACTATTACGGGGAACCATAGTAAATAGGACCTACGGCACACACGAAAACCTATACATTTACCTATTTTTACCAACAATATTTGGTCCTATTTACTATGGTCCCCCGTGACACTATTACGGGGGACCGTATTAAATAGGACCCACACACACGAAAACCTATACATTTACCAATTTTTACAAACAATATTTGGTCCTATTTATTATGGCCCCCCGTGACACTATTACGGGGGACCGTATTAAATAGGACCTACGGCACACACGAAAACCTATACATTTACCTATTTTTACCAACAATATTTGGTCCTATTTACTATGGTCCCCCGAGACACTACTAAATTGTTTTCGAGAAAATCGCCTAAAAACAAGAAAAAAACATTTCAGAGGGTGTCTTATCTCGTCACCCGTGTGATGGATGCGGCAAGAACAATGCGAAGCGAGAGGGAAAAACAAATATAAATATTACGGGGGGCCATAGTAAATAGGACCTACGGTAGACACAAAAATCTACCAGGTATATGTTTCCAATTTTTTACAAACAAACAAATCGGTCCTATTCACGATGGTCCCATATTTTTACAAAAAAAGTCGGTCCTATATACTATGGTCCCTCGTAATGATTTACTATGGTCCCTCGTAATGGAAAGTATCAGGTATATATATTAATAGTAAGCACCCATGGAAAACAAATCGGTAAGGCTCACCATCCGGTGGTCGTCGTAAGTGTCGATCGCCACCCCCGACTTCACCGCCTTCGGAGGGGTGATGACGCAGTAGTCGCGCCCTTCCTCGACCTCTGCTCCCAGCTTTCCCAGCTCAGTCACGATCGCCCTGCGACGCAAAGATATAACACAACAGGCCAAAACGGACGCCGCCAGCAGATTGAAAAAAGAAAAAAAAAAAGAAAAAAAAAAAAGACGCTGTTCGAGCACACACGCCCAAATTGCTGTTGTAACATTCCGTCGTCGTTTCAAATTCGTACCAGGCGTTCAGTTTGGGGTCAACAAGTCCTCTCTGCAATCCGGAGGCTTGTTTCAAACCCCGGGGACACACTGGTTGCGTCCCCGCCTTTTTGGTTCCAAGATTTTAAAGTACCATACATTAAAAAGGCTTCGCACCTCAGATAGATTATCGATTCCCACTTGATGATCTAGATCTTTGAGGTCAGATAGATAGATCTACCTGAGGATCTGCATGATCTGTATGATCTAGCTCATGTTGCCGGGCGGGAGCCGTATGTTCTGCATGGTCTACTATATACGGGGGACTCTAGTAAATAGGACCAAATATTGTTAGTAAAAATAGGAAAATATATAGGTTTTTGTTAGTGTCATACCAGTAGGTCCTATTTACTATGGTCCTCCGTACTATTAATAGGAGATATTTCCTGTGTTTTATCTCTGTACTGTACAGATCCTGCAAAGCATACCATAACGGCAGGTGAGGAACTAGATGATCTATCTGTAGATCATGATCTGTGCGACGTGTGCAAGGTTTTGTGTTCAGTATGGTATATACTCTGCGGCACCCGGGTACCAAACCCCTTTGTTTGGGTCATACTCGAGTATGTACCTTGTTACCACACCTGCTTTGTACCCTGATACCATACCTGTTTGTTTGGGTCATACTGGGGTATTTCCCGGGTACCAACCTGTTTGTTCTTGTCATACTCGGTTATGCACCCTGATACCCAACCTGTTTTTGCGGTCATACTCCGGTATGTACCCGTGTACCAACCCAGTTTGCTTTGGTCCTACTTCGGTATGTACCCTGGTACCACACTTGTTTGTTTTGGTTATACTCGGGTATGTACCCGGGTACCAACCTTTTTTTTTAGTCATACTCGGGTATATATATGTAGGCACAATTCGATGCGAGTCGACGAGGGAAGAAAAGGCTGAAATCTTCTCGCGATAAAAATGAAGGCACGTACCGTAGCGGGAAGGGGGGAGAAGAGCCTGCTATGTGACCCCGGATCTGAGTTACGAGTTGGAAGGAGAGAGAGAAGAAGATGTGCGAAGATAATGAATGGGAGAAAAAATATATATATATGTATATACCCGGGTACCAAATCCGGTCGTTCTCGCATGCACCCGGGTATCAAACCTGGTCGTTTTGGTCGTTCCCGGGTATACACCCGGGTACATCTACGTCTGTATGTAGGCCATGGGAATCGTTCATCGACTTAACTAAGCGAGCATATATATATTACAAGGCGTTTCCCCAAAAGTCAGTTTTTCGGTGGGGTATAGAGCTCTTAGAGCGCGAGGATTCTCATAAAATAAGGTACTGTATTATACCCTGGTATACCCCTATCGTTGCGTGCGTCGAAAAAAGGGTACTACCAGGTATACTTGTATTACACACCCCTGTCGTAGCGTGCGTAAAAAAAAAGGTACTATATAATATACCCCTATCGTAGAGTGCGCGACAAAAGGGGGGGCTATATAGAATACCCCTATTGTAGCGGGCGTAAAAAATAAGGTGCTGCCTGGTATATTATATACCCCTATCGTAGCGTGCGTCAATAAAGGAGTACTACATTGTATTCCCCATCGTCGAGTGCGTCGAAAATAAGGTACTACATTGTATTCCCCCATCGTCGAGTGCGTCGAAAATAAGGTACTACATGGTATACCCCTATCGTAGCTGGCGTCAAGAATAAGATAACCCCAGCGTAGCATGCGTCAAAAATAAGGTACTACATTATATACCCCTATTGTAGCGTGCATCAAAAATAAGGTGTTGCATTGTATAACCCCAGCGTAGCGTGTGCCAAAAAAATAACGTACAAGGATAATATATCCCTATCGTAGCCTGCGTAAAAAAACTGGCACTATTAATAAATAAAACTATAAACTCGTTTGTATATTACTAGTATACCTGGTATACCCCTATCGTATCATAGAATGCGTACAAAAAAGGTTACTATGTTATATACCCCTACGATAACGTGCGCCAAAAAAGAATACTACACTACATACCCCTATCGTAGAGTGCGTCAAAAACAAGGTACCTGGTACTATTATAGACGCAGGGGCTCAGGGGTACGAGCAGCGGGTTGGGATTTTTGTCAGAAAAGAACTACAGCAGTACGTGTGTAAAACATGTTTTTTTCAGGTTTGTTTACTTGATTTTATTTTAGTAACTCCCCTGCCTGGTCGGTGAAAACCCGACATGCTCCGTCCCGGCATCTGTAGGGATGCGAGGGTCTACAGTCATACGACTACGGCCATGCATGAGATCGAGTACATCTCTCCTATCGAGTACACCCCTCCCCCCCCCAAGCCCGCCTCCCCGTCTAGGACACATCAAAAAAATAAAAAAATAAACGACGAGTACGTATCGTAGGGTGTCGATTTTTTTCTTCTCTTCGAGTAGAATTTTGAGGGGCTGGTTATTAAGCTATCAACAGTTTGCTGGTTGCTGGTACCTGGTACGTCATATTTGCAGCCGCCGCGGCTTCTCTTTCCCCGCAGCAGGCACACAGCATACAGCAGACACACAGCAGGCACGGCTGGCACGGGGAGAAACCTACCCGCCATCCGACAAGCGGAGGTTCTCCGTTGCACCGCAAAACGAATAACCGAGGGAGAACGCACCACGTTTGCCGCGCCGACTCTATGTGCCCGGTAGTACTTTGCCCAACTAACTCGGGGCGCTGGGATTTGCATGACATGCCGCTGTGTGCGTGTAGTATGAGAAACATTGAAGCAGACCGAAGCTTGTGAGATCGAAAGTTCCCTCAAAACTTTTGCAAAAAGCATGGCAGGTACACCGGTATATTTACTTGCTGTTGTAAAAACGCAGAAACGATATGTACGTGCGTCGGGCGTACAACGGACAGGCGGGAAGAAGAAAGCACCCCACGGCTCAACAAAACGAACGCGTAACCGCAGCTGGTACGTGTTGGAGAACGCGCCGTGCTTCGCCGACTCTCTGCGCAGCAGTACATGTTGAGTCTCCCATGCGAACTACATACATATACCTACTTTTCATGTTTTGTCCGAGGTGTAGATGTGATTCAGTTATCGTGTGTACTACTTTTTGCTTGTTTGTTTTTTTTTACCGGGGTATTCTTCCACTCCAGAGGTATCGGAGCCTGTCCTGCGACCACGGACTGCATTGTATTTTGGCGTTGAGTTAATGTGGGAACAACAACAACATACGCCGTGCAATAGATGCTGCGCAAAACCGTGTAACACTATTACGGGGGACTATTGTTAATAGGACCAAAACTTGTGGGTAAAAATAGCGAAATGTATAGGTTTTTGTGTGCACCGTAAGTCCTATTTAATATGGCCCGCCGTAACATGAAACAGGTGACAACATCTATCACACGGGTGATAAGACAACACACCCCCTGTCGACAACGGGGAGAGTGCAAACAAACGCCGAGCGATGCGTCTATACGAGGGAAACGTCGCGACGAGACCCTTTCCAGAGCCACCATTTTTTGTTGTGCGCGTTTTCTTTTCCCCGCGAGAAAAACGGCTTGGAAAAACTCATCCAAGGGAGTCTGTTATCTTGCGTGTTTATATATATATACAAAACGGACTAATTTCTACCAGGTATAAAGCCGGTCGCCCCGGAGGTTCAAGTGGTTAACCTCGAATTCTACTTGTTTGAGTCCTGGGTTCGAGCCCCAGGTGGGTCGGACTTTGAAATTATTTGCAAAAACATAAAAAAGGATTCAATTGTTGAGAGCGCCTTGCAGCGTGGGTAGGCACAATTCGATGCCAGTCGACGAGGGAAGAAAAGGCTGAAATCTTCTCGCGATAAAAATTAAGGCACGTACCGTAGCGGGAAGGGGGTAGAAGAGCCTGCTATGTGACCCCGGATCTGAGTTACGAGTAGGAAGGAGAGAGAGAAGAAGATGTGCGAAGATAATGAATGGGATGAGAAAAAAAAAAGAAAAAAAGGTATATACCGTACCTGGAATATGGTACGTATCTGGACGGAAATATAAGAACCGTTTATATACTAATATTAATATCAAGCGGTCCTTACTTTTACGCCAACGGTGGGAACACTTAAGACAACACACACACCACGGGACGACTTTTCCGAGCCGATTTTTATCAAAACCGTGGGTGGGCAGGCAGGCAGGCATGCAGGCAGGCACACACAGCGAAAAATGGTGTGGCTCATGGAAGAAAAATCCTTCGCGATGTTTTGCGTACGTGCACGTACGTAGACGAGTCGTCGCTCGGCGTTTACTTTACTGCGCCCTCCGCGTTGTGGGGAAGGAAAAAAAATCTGCTTTGAAATTTCGTCGGAGGGGTGTGTGTTTTTCTTATCACACCTGTGATAAGGGGGGGTGTTTTCCTTATCACCCGTGTGATACGGTAGTGTGTTATCTTATCACCCGTGTGATACGGTGATGTGTTTTATCTTATCACCCGTGTGATACGGTGATGTGTTTTATCTTATCACCCGTGTGATAAGGTAGTGTTTTCTCTTATCCCCCTAGCGTGATACGAACGGCGGTGTGCTATACCATCACCCGCGTGATGCGGTCTAGCTATACGCTGTCGCAAAAACGCAAGAAACAGAAGCTGCTGGACAACGGACAAAAGCGGGAAAAGGTGAACCCGACCCCCACATATGGTTTCAATCAAGCAAAAGCGGACGACAAAAAAAAAGAAAAAGAAGAAAAAACTCGTTCAATTTCGGGACAGCAACATACGGAAAAAAAGGAGGCCTTGTCTGACTCATGAGCCTCTCAACCATTTCAGGACTGCAGCCCCATTTTCGGGGACAAATTGCTCAGAATTTTCAGAGATTTTTCCCCACAATGGGCTTGCACTACTATTACGAGGGGCCATAGTTAATAGGACCAAATAATGTTATTAAAAATGGTTAAATATACCGTTTTTTATGTATACCACAGGTCCTATTAACTGTGGTCCCCCGTAATACAGCAGTAGAACGGTAAGCAGCTTGGCTCCGCCTTCCACAGGCCGCAACATTTTTTGCGGAGCGGATAGATATGCTCCTCGTCTGCATGTAGTGTACCGATCTACAGTACGAACGAGAACAAACAGCTCAGTTGCCGCCGGGTGGGAGCTCCCCTGTAACCCGCGTGTTCTGCAGTGGGGCACGTTGCCTTCATCGGATCTGCCGTACCACGCAAACCCTGCAGAATTTCCTCATAGCGGAAGACTAGGATCCATTTTCGTGGCGATCTACAGGAGATAGACTGTAGACACGTCGCGATCTCTCTGATGTGTTAAATACTCCGCGCTGTACATATAATCCGCCGGGAAAATACAACGGACACACGGGGGAGCAAAAAAAACAAACAAACAAACAAACAAACAAACAAACAAACAAACAAACGAAAAAACACCCCATGGTTATTTTTTCGGGTGCGCGGGAGAACACACGCGCATGGATTCGGCGCATAGAGTAGGCGGACGAACAAGCAGCGCCCGACCTCAAAAGAGCCTTTGCTTCATTCACTCCGCGCCGAAGGAGGAGATTCCGAGGAGATTATACGTACGTACGCAGAACGTACACCGAGGATCGAACACCGTCATTCCTGGCGAGGTGCTTCTGCTCACGTGAGTCATCTCCACGCTGCACTACGCCCTGCTTATGCTTGGTGCTACGCTGTGTCATGCTGTGCTCCGCTGCGCTCCGTTGCTTTCCGCTGTGCTACCCTGCGCTAAGCTGTGCTACGCCGCACTACGCCGCACTACGCCGTGTCGGTTTTGTGCGACGCTGTGCTGCGCTCTGCTACGGCGTGTTACGCGGTCTGTTGCCATAAAAAACGAACGGATAGAAGCGGAAAAATAGACCACCCCCTAATATTTCTGTCCAGGATAGACTGAGCGACACGAACGAACCGCGCTCGACCCACTTCAAGAGAGAGTGAGAGAGACCTGCTTCACTCGCCGCTAAAGGCAGGCGCGCCCTCACCACCCCGGTCTCAAATTTCAGGCCGAAACGCCAAAAATGACGCGACGTGATTTTTCCGAAACGCCGTGCGGTGATGAAAACCCGGGGGGGGGGGGGAAATCATGTTGTTCGGGTTTTGCCACCCCGGGCTTGATTGAAACTCAAATTTACCAGGAAGGGTTTTCACGTACATAGCATAAGAAAAACATAGGAAGGGGAAGGCTAAAAAAAGTCTGCAGTTACCAGCATTCGTGTAGGGCGCGAAAAAAACAGGGACGACAAGCCGCGGGTTTGGGAAGTTTGAATCAATTGTCCAGCTTTCAGAGCTGCCAGAGTTTGGATCAAAATTGTTCGACAGAGCCCAGAAACGAACGTCACGGGGGGGAGGGTGTACTCATTATCACGCATGGGCGTAGTCGTATGACCATAGACCCTCGCATTCCTACAATGCCGGGACGGAGCACGTCGGGTTTTCACCGACCAGGCAGACATTGCTCGCACAAAGCGCGAAGCGCCCGTGAGATGTCCGGCGAGTCGCATGAAGGGCGAGCTGCATCCTCTTAATACTAACAACCGCTTTAGAGGCGGTTTTCTTTCCAGATGGATGACGGCCTCAATGAGCTGGTTTAATTTCTGGAGTGGCCACTCCCGGAGACAGCCACGGGTTACTAACCCTACGTAACTGCCTCGTGGGTGCCTTACCATACACCACTCTGATCCGAAATATAAGGAGTTTTTGGACATTAATATGAAGACGAAGCGGTCCTTATATTCACGTCCAGACTGGTACACACTACGTGACACGATCATCCCCGGGGGGGGGGGGCGGCACGTTTTCTATCTTACGTCCACTCACTTCATGCGTTCCGTCTCCTTGACTCTCCAGTTGTAGACGTTTCGGATCGCGGTAGGACCCTCCGCGAAAAGCGCAATGACCTACACAACACACAAAAACACCGGCGGGAACGGACGGGGGACAGGTACACAGGGAAGGCGATCGATCGACCAGTGGTGTAAACTCTCGGCAAGGTTTCTATCAAAAAGGCTTTCCATGGCGCACAGATTATAGCACCGAACCGCGCAGCGATATTCTTCATGTACCTGCAGAATCCCACCGTTTCGTGCGGCGCGCGCGGGTACTAGTTTATGAAGAATCCCTTGGTGCGGTACGGTGCGGTGAAATACGGTGCAATGCGGTGCGATTTTCGGTCAAAACGGCAAAATTGCACGTCGCGGTGCGGTTCGGGAATACCGCACCAAGCCGGAACCGTGACAAAACAAAACGCACGGGTGAAAAGCTTGACTTAAACGAAACGGAGGGCGAGGGGTGGGGGGGGGGGGGGGGGGGCGTGGTCGGTGGTTTCAAGTATTGGGCGGGGCTTCCAAAGCTTCTAGGAAGCCGAGCTTTCGCTCCTCGAGAGCGCTGATCAACACGTCCACCAAACCATCATATCCCCCCGGGGGCGTTTTCCGGACGAGAACGGAAAGAGTCGGGGGGGGTGCTGTACCCACGTCATGCAGGGCCGAAGTCGTATGTAGGACCATGGACCCTCGCATCTCTACAATGCCGAGATAGGTTGCACGCAAGGTTTCATCGCCGACCAGGGGCAGACATTCATCGCTAGGCTAACACCAAGTGCGAAGTGCGGCGCGAGGTGTTCGGTGAGTCGCACGAAAATTGGGGGGGGGATGGTTCAACAGGTGGGATCATTTCCAGCGGGACCTTTAAAGCTTCAACACAATACAAAACCCGATCCGACGCTCGAGAGAGTCTCGATGGTTACGCCCGTTGTATACATCACACGCCCCCTACATGGCACCCTGAGAACGCGGCACAGTTACAGCGGTACGATTGCTCCGTGGAGCAGACGCGGGCTCTCGCTTGCGCATATCAAAGACGCTATTACTCTGGCCAATATTACAGTATTACGATCAGTAGAGCGTACCACTTATTCGAGATCTGGTCTGATTGGCTCAGGGTCAGGGTTAGGGTTGCTCTGATTGGTTCAGGGTCAGGGTCAGGGTTGCTCTGATTGGCTTATTAGGGTCAGGGTTAGGTTTGCTCTGATTGGCTTAGGGTCACGGTTAGGATTGCTCTGATTGGTGCAGGGTCACAGTTAGGGTTGTTCTGATTGGCCTAGGGTCAGGGTTACGGTTAGGGCCGGGGTTAGATCTGTTCGCCTCGTATACAGTGGCCCTCCCAACCAATTTCTCGAAGAAACCTACACCCTAATCCCCACCCTAAGCCAATCAGACCACCCCTCATCTATACACTGTGAAGCGGTTCCACGCAAGCTACCCTTATTTCAATCCCCATTTGATACTCACGTTAGAGAGCAAACGAGTACTACATCTCTGTCCAGAGCGGTACGGTACACAGGAGACCGCGATTTGACCGCCTTGACTGACCGACCCCCTCACACTATTAATAGCATACCGTTAACACACGGGTGATAAGATAACACACCCCCTCCGAAACAAACTTCGGAGCCGATAATCTCCCCGAAGCATGTCCTAAGGGGGGCACACACAACAAAACCGGTGGGATTCGGAAGGTCTTGTCGACAATTTTTTCCGCAGACAGACGCGTCGCTCGGCGATTATTTACACTCTTCCCCGATGTCGAAAAAGCCAACTTGCAACCCTTTTAGAACTCCAGGCCCCTTTTTTTTTTTGGGGGGGGGGGGGGGGGGGGCAAACCGCTCAAATTCTAAGTAGTCTGTCCCCAAAACGGGAGTGCAGTTTGCCTTCAAAGGGCTGACCCTAACCCGAGAGGGGTGTGTTACCTTGCGTGCCAAAAGCGGCCCTGGAGTTCCCATGAGCCGGGAAGTGTGCAAGGGTCTAGTTTCACGGCTTGGCCCGTTACGCTTTGGAGGCGGGTTTTCTTGCTTATGGATGACAGCGTCAATCAAGTGACTGATTTCCGGGTGCGGCCACCCCCGGAGACAGCAGTGAGTTTGCTATGTAACCGCCTCGTGGGCGCCTTCCCATACACACACCGCGTGATGCGGCCATCCCCCTTGCGCGGAGTTAAGATTCTACCAGCACAAAAAATGATCCAACTCGACCGCCAGCCGTGGTGACCGCCAACAACAACAAAAACAGTACCCTGGTTTTCTAGCCCACGCAGTGAGAGGCGTGTTTTACAGCATCATCGCCAACCGACGCCAACCCAACCTAAGTATATACTCCGTACACTCCGGGTACATAATATAGACCGTCTTATGGGGGGTGGGGGAGTGTACTCGATAGGAGAGATGCCCTCGATCTCATGCATGGCCGTAGTCGTATGACCATAGACCCTCGCATCCCTACAATGCCGGGACGGAGCATGTCGGGTTTTCACCGACCAGGCAGACATTGCTTGGGGGGAGGTAGGGGTTACGAGGTAGTGATCAGAGCCCACAATGGACAACACAAAACAGGCATAAGTATGCACATCATATTTGGTTATGATTATTAAGCCGCCCCAAGATAGGCGCTTGCTAAAAACTCGCGCTCGTCGCTTTTTGTTGTGTCGCTCGCTGTGCCTGGGTCCCAATACATCTGTAGCGGGGTTTCATGAGACACACGCCTCGGGGAGATCATCTACAGATCATGATCTAGATCATTCAGTGCAGATAAATAGATAATATATTCCTGATCTGTATGATCAGTACGATCTAGCTCATGTTACCGGGCGGGAGCCGTATATTCTGCATGGTCTACTTTTAATAGGAGATATTTGCTGGGTTGGATCTGTACTGTACATATCCTGCGCAACATATCGTAACGGCAGGTTAGGATCTAGATTATCTATATGTAGATCGTGATCTGTACTGTACAGATCCTGCACAACATCTCGTAACGGCATGTTAGGATCTAGATGACCTATCTGTAGATCGGGAACCGTCCGTCGTGCGTATAGATCCTGCACAACATATCACAACGGTAGACTAGGATTTAGACGATCTATCTGTAGATCGTGATCTGTACTGTGCAGATCCTGCACAACATCTCATAATGGCAGGTTAGGATCTAAATTATCTACCAGGTATCTATCCGTAGATCGTGATAAGTTTGACGTGCGTTAGACTTGCCGCAAGCGTCATTGCCGCGTCCGGGATTTCCCCGCAGTCCACGTCGACTCCTTTCAATGGAGTCGCCATGTCCCGGGTGACCGTCATGGCGTTCGACTCCCAGGTAAGAGTAGCGCCCATCTTCTCCAGAACTTCGGCGAACTTGACGTCGCCCTGGTCAGTCACATTATGAAACAAAACAAGAGACGAAAAAACGAAACAAAAAATGAAATGACAAAAAAAAAAGAAATCACATACATACATATATGCTCTGAAACAGAGACGCGGGCACACATACACAACGCATACACAATGCACGTAGACTGAAGAAAGCACGTACGCGAACCACACCCTGGACAATAGACAATGGCCCCGGCAATAGCAATAGCACATGGTGCAATGGACGGGTCTATTGTCGTCGGCGAAGCCTGTCGATTGGCACGCTCCTGGATCCATTGTCGTCGATACTGTCTGTCAATAGGTTACGTCCTCAACATGTAGTTCGGGCAGGAGTGTGCTGAAAGTACCTGGGTTGAAAGCTATTGCCACTGGCAATGGCTATCGACGGATAGCTTGCAGAATATATTTCGGTCGACAGTGGCTATCGATGAAAACACTTCTTGATCTATTGTTGCCGGCAATGGCTATCGATAGATGAATTTCTTAATATATTGTGACGGCAATGGCTATCGATAAATATATATATAATAATATAATATATATGTTTTTGAATCTATTGTGCCCAGCAATGGCTGTCGATAGATACATTTCTCATCTATTGTGACCGGCAATTACCATCGATGGACACCGATGCTAATCTATTGTGGTGGGCAATGTCTATCGATGGACTCCATCACCCACCTAGAATGTACTCTGATTTAATAAGAACTGCAATATTTTGTGCCGTAGCAATGTCATAATTTCATCTTGTGGTCACCACCAGCATGGAAAGAGTGCATGGTGTATGGTGATGGAGCAGTAAGGTGAAGGGGGGCCGCAACGTTGTGTGTCTCTACAAGGCAGTGGGCATCATGGGGGTTAGTAAGTGTGTCGCATTGTCGGCTGTGTTGTTGTGGTTGGTACTCGGTGATGTTAATAGTGATTACTTTTGATAGATGAGGTAGTAATGTGCATACACCCTGGACAATAGAAAGGAAATATAACATTGCCGCTACAGTAGCCCCGGAAAAGCGTGTACCAATGGATAT
Organism: Nereocystis luetkeana; assembly: GCA_031213475.1. Classification (NCBI taxonomy): domain Eukaryota; class Phaeophyceae; order Laminariales; family Laminariaceae; genus Nereocystis; species Nereocystis luetkeana. The sequence goes on from JARUPZ010000031.1 coordinate 1,625,805, forward strand.
TGTTAACGGCAACAGACTGGCAACGCTGGCTCGCGATAGCAATTGTGAACCACAATAGACTAGCAGCACTGTCTATCGATAGACATTGTTATCGACAATGGACTAGCAACGCTGTCTATCGATAGATGTTAACGACAATAGACTGGCATCGTTGCATATCGATAGATATTGTCAGGGAACAATATGTTTTCGGCAATGGACACAATATGCCTTTGCCCTAACAATGGAGTCACAAGGTTGTTCATAGATGGCCAATGTCTTGAACAAAATATGTTGGAAGAGCAACCGCGAGAGATATTTTTTTTAACAATAGACCAAAACGTTTGCCTATCGATGGATATTGCCGCCAACAATATACACGCAATTGTAACCATCAATAGTCATCGTCACCCACAATAGACTGTTGGGCGTGGTTTCGCAATAGACTATTGCTTACACCTATTGTATACCGTGGAATGATGCATGTCGATGGCCATTCTTGACGACCGCCGATGCTTATATTGCCGCCAACAATAGGGACGCGTTTGTGTCCAACAACAGCCATCGCCATCCACAATAAACAGATTGTTGACCGGGCTTCGAAAAATATGAACCTGACTTACTTCATTTGAGGCACGAGAAAACTCAAGCTAAGAAACGGGAAGCTGAGGACTTGCTTGTAAAGTTGACCGGCATCCGAAAACAAAATCCCACTTCATCGATTTCATTATGAGACAAAAAAACTCGAGATGAGAAACGGAAAGCTGAGAATTTTCAGCTTAAGGTGCTTTTAGTTTAATGACCCACGTTTTATTCGAAGTGAAGTTAATATAGGACAAAAGGAGGGTATTAAGTCGAATCAATTTCCGAAACTACCAGCGCACTCAAAACTGGTGCGCGAGTTCCTAGCGACGTCTATATATGATGTCTTTTTCAAATAAGTGTGAGAGCGCATGGCCTCCACAACATGATGACGTCGGTTCACAGTACCACAAACATACATAACATATATACCTGATACATATTCGGAAACTTGGGTGTGTTCCAAAATATAAAATATGTCAATATCATCGGAAAGGCAATTATTCAATCGGAAAATCGGGTATGCGATTGTGTTCCAACAGTATCCATCGTCATCCACGACATATGTTTGGACGAGCTTCCAAAATAGACGGTTGACTCGCGTATATCGCGCTGAATGTGGCTATCGATGGATAGATTGTACCATCTATGTGGCCGGGAGCGACCATCGATAGACATCTCGCACAAGCTATTGTGGCCGGCGATAGCCATCGATAGACATCCCGTTTTTCTCTGGTGGAACTTTCTTTCGAGGTTGGCTGAGTCGGTTGAGTTTCTGTACGTAGCCTTGGCCGTAGATTTTGTTTTCGTAGAGACATGGCCTTGGTCGTAAAATTGTCACAGTCATGGGAATGCCACCGGCTGCCCATGACACGGAGCACGCTGAACGGACTTCCGAAAAGGGAGGAGCGACGGGGAGGAGACAGACTACCCGCCAGAGAACCGACCAGGGGTTGGAGGAAACACCTAGAGGCCATACGAGACAGTGCATGCGCGGCGCTAGAAGCTGCGGGCGGGCCTGACGAAGAAGAGGAGGAGGAGGAAGATCACACGACCTACAGGCACCAGCCCCTCGCGGGTATGCCGCAGGCCACGGGCCTACCACGGAGGTGGAGACCCGGATGCTCACAGCGCTGGAAATGCAGAGCGCGTATACAACCGCAGACGGGGAGGCAAGCTGGCGCACGAGCATTGGACCGGGCCGTGGCGAATCACCTCCATCGAGCAGCCTGGGCTGAGTTATCAAGCGACTATGAGCGGCTACCGGATCAGGGGAAAGGTGGTATCGGCAGCCAACATCAAGGTCTTCCATGAGCGGCCGGAGCACATGAGGCACGAATTCGAGGACGAATTCGCTCACCTGGCCTGGGGGGCGGACTTGGGACTGGGAATCACCTCGACGGTGGCAGTGTCGCTGTACACCCTGACTGATCGGAAGGCAGTTGGGGATCCTGGAGGCGCGTGGGATTGGTACTACAAGGGCCGGTATCAAAGGGGAGCGGAGTCGGAGTGCCTCGAGGAGGAGGTCAGGGACAGCTTCACACCGTTGCAGCTGGACGTTTTCCACGCCGTATGGGAGACGTACAAGGACCCCGGCTGTCGGCCGCGGCCGAAGCCGGCACCACCGAAGGGAAAGCGGGACACCGAGTCGCGTGCACGGGCGCTACAGGACTTCCCAGTGGGTACACAGGTGGGGCGGCCGTTTGAAGGCACCAACGGAGTGAGCAGAGTGGCCGTGGGTGAGGTGTATGACTGTCCAGGTACCATAATGGCGGGTATGGCACCCAGACGGGGACTGGGAGGAGCTTAGCCGTGGTGAAATGGACTCTCGGGTTCTGGAACGACAAAACAATCCATACAAGGGCGGGCCTTCCACTTCGGCAGCGAACACCCGGCAGAGAAGAAGCTAGTTATGCGCCGAGCGGATAGGGAAGGACGCGGCAGCCGGTTCGTCGGGGAAGTGGAGGAGGAGGTGCCCACGCTGTTACCGGGTAGAGGCCAGGATACCCGCTGTACGCCGACGATAGTTATGCGTCGGGCAGGGGGGGTGTTGCAGCGCTACGGGCTCCAGGAGCCGCCCAGGAGGGCGACAGGGTATTCTGTGATGTACGCCGACTGACCTGACCAGTGACGTGTGGAGGGTGCATCGTGTAAGGCAGCGATAAAGCCGTAGGATGGCTCGCCGTCAGATCGATGTAGGTACACAATGGAGTGTCCCCGGCGGGGGAAGCCATTGTCTGGGCCGTGGAAACCGCGTATCGCCTTATACAGTAGTCGATACGGGTGCTCTGTGGCGCTCCCTGGGGTTTAGTCAATCCCACCAAAGAACGAAAGAAACAAGTCAAACCACATCCCGTTCACACGCAGTGCATGAGTATTGTCTATCACTTGCCTGTCTGTTAATCTCACGTCGCATTTTCTGAGCAATACCAACACTCGACTCCGTGGCGTCTGGCACCGTCTGGCCACCTCGTGGCCAGAAAGGATTTAGGAGCAAGGGACGGAGGAAACCTCCATCAGGACTCTCTCAACGAACGACAACAGCTGGCTGTCGAAGTGAGACCGAGTGGATAGCGGCCCAAGAGGGGAGCAAGCTGTAACAAGACCTCTCGCACAACCTATTGTCGCCATCAATGGCTGTCGATAGACATTTCGCACAATCTATTGGGTTGACCAATGGAGGTCGATAGACATCTCGCACGATCTATTGTGGCCTGCTATGGCCATCGATGGACGCGGTTCACCACCCATTGTGTTCGACAATGTCTATCGATCGACAATATCACCAGTCTATTGACGCCGACAATATATATATCGATATATACCTTCCACAATGTATTGTCGCAGACAAGATACATCGATAGATACCCCCCCTTACCTATTGTTGAAGCAACATACTATTGTTGTGTCCATTGTCCAGAGTGTGGTCACGAACACATAAACCACACGTATGCACACACAAACACACGACGGACACACACGCACACGATACGCACGATGCACACGCACGCAGACGCACACGACACGCACATACAACATACAAAGTACATACACTACGCGCACCAAACACGAACAAACAATAACGCCTACTGGTACACGTCACACGTACACGCACACGCACACAAACACTAAACAAAAACAAAAACACGAACACAGGAAACGCGCATACTGCTGTATATATACAATATAATATATACCTGGTATACATCATGTATTTCTCATGCACACACGCATTCCCTCCTAAGACCTATGCCAATGGTGCAGCGAAGTTGCAATAAAAAGTTTGAATTTCAAAGATACCCGCCAAAAAAAATCAGAACACGCTTCCTATGGGCCACCTAAAAAAAAAAAAGTTCCTAACTTTTGGAAAAGCCCAAAAAAAGCAAATCTGGGGCCGATGTTGGGCCAACATCGGCTTGAGAAAAACTCAGGCCGATCTTTGGTTCGAAGCGGCGAGAATCCGAGTCCTCGACAGACATCGATCTACAAAACCAACGATTGCGTAATGAATTGTGAACGGAGTGCGCTCGTTAGGGGCTCCGACCCACCCTAGGGTCACCGTCTTCACACCAAGGCCGGTGTCATGTGGCGGGAGCTGACCAGGCGTGTGATAAAAAAACATTTGGCCGCTGGTTTGCACAAAACAGAAGACAAAACTTCTCCATCCGTCTCGAATGGCAAAAAATAGACTTTTTTTCAGGTTTGGGAGGATACCGTAGGACGCCGCCGGCAAGCTCTCGCCCCCTAGACCATGGATCCGCCTCTTATCTTCGAGTCCGTCATCTATGCTCGTTGGGCTTGCCAGATACCGAGTGGGTTGGCCGTGGGCTGAGTCTATGTCGAGATCGATCGTCGATCGTCGCACGAGCTGGTTTCGATCACCGTGTTGACAATTTGCGACCAGAAAAACACAAATTACGCGGCCGGCAGCCGTTGGGGGAAAAAAAAGAAAAAATCAAACATTTTTCTCTTTTTTCCCCACAGCGGCGGTACGAGAAAATTTTCGGCTGTTTTTTGAAAGCGATATATTTGAAAAAAAACTTTTGAACTTCGCGTTTCCATTGGCATAGGTCTAATGCCATTAAATATTTTCATGTTGCGAGATGATCCTACAGCAGTAGTATTAATAGTGTTTCTGTCGAAAAATTTAGCCCACGGGTGGCGCACGACCGAAACCATGCACACCCGCGGGTCGCGTTCTTAACCCCGTACGCCCCAAGCCCAAACGCCGGCCACGATCCAAGAGAAGGGTACTCGCAAACTTGCGCGCCTATTACGGAAGGGGGCATATAGACCATAGTAAATAGGACCTACGGTACACACAAAAACCTACCAGGTAGGTAATTTCCTATTTTTACCAACAATATTGGGTTCTATTTACTATACCCCCCCCGTCAATAACAGGAAAAAGAGCCCACGAAGACGCAGAAACCACGCACTGATAATCCCCGTCAGTTTACACACCATGTTTTTGGTCCTGATAACCGTATAACAGTGGTCCTACGCATATTCGAGATCAACCGATTTAAGGCCATAGTGAAAGAGATTAGGTCAGGTACATCGGCGAGTCATGGGAGAGAAAAACTCCCCTGGAATTAGTACATACTGGATTATTTTTTCAGTAAAAAACCGTGGTGTAAGATAAGATAAGATCATACCTGGTACCATGGTACTATTTTACGGGGGACCATAGTGAATAGGACCTACGGTACACACAAAAACGTTTATATTCACCTATTTTTACCCACAAGATGTGGTCCTATTCACTATGGCCCCCCGTAAAATAAAGCTTGTCACGGGATGGTCCTGAATTGGACAAACCCACTGCTTTACCGTAACAATTCTGACTGGCCCAATAAGGCGTACCTGGTATGCCTTATAAGGCATGCCTCATGGTTGGGATTCCTGTAGTGTCTGAAACAAGAAAATTGTTGTACATCTATTATTTAATAATAGTAGTCCATGGAATTCCCAACGAAGGAGTATGCCTGATATCTGACAAGGCATGCCTTATCGTTGGGATTCCAATAGTGTGCCAAACAAAAAAAACGCTGTACACGACACCTACACCAGTAGGCCATGCACGGAATAAAAAAAAAACTTCATCGGTTTTGTACTTTCATTTTGTCTCGAACAAAAGAGCAAGATCAGTTGTTGGGTGAGAGATATGATAGTGAGAGGTACGGAGCGCTCCGCTCCTCGAGTGAAGAGCCTCAGAAAAAAATGAAAAAAAGCTGGTGTGCTCCTATAAGTACAATAGTGGTACAAGCCATTATTAAGTATTAATATTACGGGGGACCATAGTTAATAGGACCAAATATTGTTAGCAGAAACGGTTGAATATATAGGTTTTTATGTATACCACAGTGGCCCACAGGTCCCATTAACTATAGTCTCCCGTATTAGTAGGATGCAACCTCCTCCCACCCTCATTTTCGAGGGAGCAAGTAAATAACTGTGTCATTTGCCCTTCGCTCCAACGGTTGGGAGTTCACTTTTACAGCAGTAGATCCTTTCGTTTTATATACCAGGTAGCGGCTGAGAGCCACTGGGCCTTGCGGCCATACATTCTACCGTATGACGCTGCGGTGTGGACCCTTCTATTGCGGAGGACCATAGTAAATAGGACCTACGGTATGTACAAAAACATGTCAATTGATCCATTTTCACGAACAATATTTGGTCCTATTTACTATGGTCCCCCGTAACAGGTCCCGCTTCGGAGGCAAACTTACTTAGAATTTGAGTGCCCTGTCCCCAAAACGGGGCTGACTGCAGTTTTTCCCTGTTCATAGAAGGGTCATTTTCTGTTTTTTTTTTCATTTATACCCTCCTTCTTGGTTTCGCCGCCCTATATATATATATATATATTTTTTTTTTCATCCCATTCATTATCTTCGCACATCTTCTTCTCTCTCCTTCCAACTCGTAACTCAGATCCGGGGTCACATAGCAGGCTCTTCTCCCCCCTTCCCGCTACGGTACGTGCCTTCATTTTTTATCGCGAGAAGATTTCAGCCTTTTCTTCCCTCGTCGACTCGCATCGAATTGTGCCTACCCACGCTGCAAGGCGCTCTCAACAATTGAATCCCTTTTTTTATTTTTGCAAATAAAGTCAAAGTCCAACCCACCTGGGGCTCGAACCCAGGACTCAAACAAGTAGAATTCGAGGTTAACCACTTGAACCACCGGGGCGACCGGTATGTGGGATTGTTTGTTGCGCCCGCTCGCCCGCACCAACAAGATGTTCCCAAGTCCAACTTCGAGCCAAGTTCAGAGCCACCCACCCTCGCCCGAGTGTCCTAAACTCGTTCGTGAAAGTAATGGCATAATACACCTGAAAAGCAAGCGGTCCGAAATGAGCGAGAACAACTCGTACCAACAAAAAGGCGAACAGTCCCTATTACGGGGGTCCATAGTTAACAGGACCAAATATTGTTAGTAAAAAGTGTTAAATATATAGGTTTTATGTATACCATAGGTCCTGTTAACTATGATCCCCCGTAATAAGCCGTTGACCCCACTCTTGTTAAAATCATGGACAGCGGGACACTTTGTATCCCTGGGCAGGTCTGCCTTTTAAGACGGTACTCGTTGGCACTCACATGTGTTGCTTGCTTAGACATACAAGAGTCATATTATTCCTTTCGTGCACGACGGAGAGACTTGAGACCACGCTCGTGCCTCTCTGGAAAACCCCTGGTTTTCCACCCAAGATACGCCTTCCGAGTACTACAAATACGATCCCAGTGCCAGAACCCAGGTAATTACCGGGCTTTCAACCTCCTACAAAGCAGTATCGCAACATCCCCCCCGTCGTAGCAGCAGTTCTCGCCAAAAAAATAGTAACAAACTCGAAGTATGTACGTATAGCAGTGGCTAGGAAGCCGCGCTTCTTGATGGATATATTCATAACTGCTGTCGTGAACTACAATTCAGTGTTGGGCTACGGAACCGTTTTTCGGTTTTTCAACCGGTTTTAGTGAGCGGTTTTTGGGACCGATAACCGGCCATTTCCACACCGATTATTCGGTTATTTCAAACTAATCGACCGGGTATAACGGGTTCGGTTTTTCCCGGTCGGTTGTTACGTCCCCTATCCCCTGCCCCCATATAACGCCTCTGTATCTGAATGCAAAGCCCTACATTTCGGCACATGCACAGCCCGATCAAGAAGTAACGCCAGGCCGGGAGCGGGGGCGTACGCGGGCCGTGTTGTTTCGTCGCAGTAGGATTGATGCCGGTAATTATAGTATATGCTAGTGATCATGATGCATGATTGCGCGATGCACGATAGATTGGTAGTTGGTGAGTCACGGGAGCGGCGGCAATCTGGCGGCTGGTGGGCAGCTGCCGCTGGTGGGTCATCAGAGCTCGTAGGCCATCAATAATGCGATCAATAATATATGAGTCGAAGAACCGACACGAGCAGTGCGCTCCCCTACGCATTGTTTTCATTTCTGTACCGGGTCAAGTTCGACGATGATTTATTTCATTTTTCTCCCTCGGAGAAGAACTGAACCTCGAGCAATTAATCATCTTCTGCGTGTTGAGTGTCCATTTTGTATCGGAAACAGCAAGCAGGCTCCGCTTGCCGTCCTGTTACATGCGTTTTTTCGTCATTAAAGCTCCGCCTGCTCGCCTGTTAGCTGTATGCCAATGACCAATGACTCACCATGCGGAATGGCACAACAACATCTGTACACCGTCTTCACATGTGCTTTGTGTTGTGCGCCTTGCAATGCTTGTAATTCCGCGTTTATGGTAATGTGCCGATGTGCCGGCCGACGAGAATTACGTTTCTTTTCCCATAACCTTTTCAAACTGCAGTCCCATTTTGGGGACAAATCACTCAAATTTCAAGTGGTTTGTCCCCAAAACGGGACTCCGGTCCTAAAAGGGATAAGGGGGCGAACATGGCGCAAAAAATACATTTATGTGAAATAACCAACCGAATAACCGACTGGAGAGATATAGGTTTCGGTTTCGGTTATTTGCGTCAAATAGCCGATAACCAAAGACATTCTTCTGTCGGTTATCCACTAACCCACCGAACCCAAAATGGGCTCCGGTGCCCAACACTTCTACAATACCCTCTGGTACATTATACCAGGTTCGTAAGGCCGCTTCTTACGCACTCGGAAACTAGGATTAAAAAAGCCGGTTTCCGATTGGAGACAAAAAAATGGCAATCTTAGGCAGTTGAAAAAGCGCCTTTTCAATTGAAAAAAAAAAACGATTATGATTTCCAACTGGACCAGACAGTCGAAAAAACTGAGATTTCCGATCGAACTCGTCAGTTGGATTCGTGCATCGGAAATGTTAGAAAGTCCAGCCGCATACTCGTACGAGTATAACACACCCACACAACAACACGACATACGACACAACCCCACACCACAACATCGGCGACGCTGGCTTGGCTGCTGTCACTTCTGCTGCTGCTCGGCTCGAGTCAGCGTGATATATCCTCATCCATGTCCGTCAGCAGCGCGTGAATACACCCGATGGCCGCAGTGTGCGGTATCGATGATGACCTTTTGCCAACTGCTGCGCTGGCTGTAGCTTTGGCGACTGTCGAAGAAACCCAGCGTCTTGATGGCCTCGAGGACGAGATGGAGGAGAACGCCCCGCGTGTGAAGATCACACGCTGCTCGAGGAAGAAGCGAGACACCAGCATGTATGTATGCGTGGTTGGGCGCAGGTGCTGGAGGATGAAGACCTCTCTTACCCCACGAGCATAACGGCGAAGCAGTTTGGAACCGACTTCCGTCTACCCTACCCTTTTTTCTCGGTGCTACAGCAGTGGTCAAGCTACACTCACTCACTTACCTTACATCAAGCGTTTCCCGGTCTCCAGAAAAAACACAAAAACTGTATACTCGATCCGACGGACGATAAGAAGGGTAGCTATTCGCAATCCAGTCGGAAAACTAACCGATCGGAAACCGGCTTTTCTATCCTAGTTTCCGACTGCATAAGAACTGGCCTAAGTGCTGCTATTTGGGCTCTTGATAGGCAAAAACATACCAGGTACATATATACCAGGTACCAGGTATATTTTAACTTTCATTTCGGTCGAACGGCGTGGGTTTCACTCATTGCATCAGGCTTCTTCATCCGAAAAGCGAAAAGCTCGAAAGGGGCCCTCCAAATTTTGGTTGGTTTTATTACCATTGCTGTTTTTTTTTTATTTATTTATTATTATTATTATTATTATTATTATTATTATTATTATTATTATTATTATTATTATCATTATCATTATCATTATCATTATCATTATCATTATCATTATCATTATTATTATTATTATTATTATTATTATTATTATTATTATTATTATTATTATTATTATTATCATTATTATTATTATTATTATTATTATTATCATTATTATCATTATTATCATTATTATCATTATTATTATTATTATTATTATTATTATCATTATTATCATCATTATTATCATTATTATTATTATTATTATTATTATTATTATTATTATTATTATTATTATCATTGTGGATACCAGGCCCTTTTCCCTACTGATAGTACCGCCTTATTGCACACAAGTTCCGTGACGACCCGACACCCGACACACCAACCCCCCCGGTGTGTCCTCCTCACCGCAACCGCGCAAGAGAGAACTCTCCGCCCCATAGCAGTGCTATCATTAATAAAAACAAACATTTGTTGTATTTTTATATGTCTACGCGGCCATGTAAACTAGGAAATTCAAACTCCAGACGCGTGCTATAGGATATATAGAGGGATGCACCGCCTACTTCTGGATTATTTCCTGAGGCTCTCACCTTACTGAAAGACCTTTCTCTCTAAGTACCTCACCCCCCCCCCCCCCAAAAAAAAAAAATGACAAAACAAAAATCACCAATGAGCAATCAATCCTATGGCCTTATACAGCAGTACAGGTTCGTGACCAAATCAATTCGATGGAGAGAGGGCCGACCTTTTCTCGCGATAAAAAAAATACTTTGGAAGTACTCGTACAACAAGGCAAGATGTTCTGATATCCATGGTATCCTATTTTATCCCTCTATTGTCGAGGAGGCGTGTTTCTGATGAAACGCGCCAAACAAATAATGTAGTCTGCTGCTGTGCTGCTGCTGTACATGTACAATCCCCCTGCTCTCAGAACCCTCTGGCAGCTAAAGAACGTGGGAATCCTCAAGACAAGACATCGAACTCCGCGAGTAACTACTGTAGTACGCGTCTATTTATAAGCTCGACCTGTATTACAGCAGCAGTATACTTGAAGTATAGTCGGGCCAGCCCCATGCTGCCCCTTTGTTATCCAGGCATACTATTAATATCACAAAGAGCCGGAGTGGGGAGGAGGGAGAAGAGCCTGTCGTACTTAGTGACCCCTGATCTAAGATATGAATATTATTACGGGGGACCTATAGTAAATAGGACCAATTGTTGTTAGCAAAAATAGTTATGTATATAGGTTTTTATGTGTACCATAGGTCCTATTTATTAAGGTCCCCCGTTAACCCATTTAGGACCGCAGTCCCGTTTTGGGGACAAACTACTTGAAAATTGAGTGGTTTGTCCCCAAAACGGGACTGCGGTTCTAAAAGGGTGAATGAATGGCAAGGAGAGAGAAAAGAAGGGCGAAGGTGATGATGAACGGGATGGGAAACAAAAAAAAACATGAAGAACGAATGAACAAACAAATAAATAAACAAATAAATATATAAACAAACAAATGAATATACAAACAAATAAATAAACAAACAAATAAATCAACAAACAAACAAATAAATGAACATATAAACAAACATACAAATGACTGTCTGACTTACTGAATGAATGAATGACTGCATGAATAAACAAACAATCAAATAAATGAATAGGTCTGCAACGAAAAACACACCTGGTATATATTTTGGGCAGCAGGTCTTTGGCCGATCCCCATCAGTACTCGTATGCACCTCTATCGCAGAAGGCATCTCCCTTCGCTTCTACTATAACTTCGAAGATAGTATCGCTACAGCTGTAATAACCTCGAAGATAGTATTCTTATAGCTGTAATAACTTCGAAGATCGTATTCTTAGAGCTGTCTCCAGGAACTGGCGCAGATGGCAGGATGTTTTCATACCTACTTCCGACAGCTCATCGACTCCCACGTAACCCTTTTAGGACTGCAGTTCCGTTTTTGGGACGAATCACTTGGAGTTTGACTGGTTTGTCCCCAAAACGGGACTGCAGCCTTAAAAGGGTCAATTAACGATCTACTTGGACCAGGGCAGACATATGATGCCTTGATCTGTTAAGATCTGTAGATACTTATCTCGGTCGGAAATCGTCGAAGTTCTACCGAGTTTCAAGAAAGGTACTTCTCAAGTGCGGTTATTAAGGATAAACTACTGAGCGAAGAAACACAGCAGTCAAACTGCTGACTCGAGTAGCTCAGCGTTAGTTAAACCACCGGGCTAAGCAGTCAAGCTGCTATTACGGGGGACCATAGTAAATAGGACCAACTAATAGTGTTAGTAAAAATAGGTAAATAGATAGGTTTTTGTTTGTAACGCAGGTCCTATTTACTACCATGGTCCCCCGTAATAGTTGAGTAGTTCCAAGTGGTTCATCCCTCACGACACCCTCCGTCCTAGAACCAGCTTCAGCCAAATAGAAAGGGACACGCACGCACGTACGTACAGCAGCAGAACTTTTTATTTTGTTCGGCGCGCGCGTGTCTTAACTAGAGACTCGCGTTCGCTAGAAGAAAAACTACCTCTACCACGAGGGGCATACATAGAGAACAATCAGGACCCAGGGCGAACCCACGAATCCGCATATTCCTCTACGTCTACTCACCACGTTTGGTTCTCAATACAGTACTATAACGGGGGGCCACGGTAAACAGGACCTACGGTACACACAAAAAACTACCTGGTATATATTTGCTTATTTTTACTATTACGGGGGAACATAGTTAACAGGACCTATGGTACACATAAAAACCTTTATGTTTAACCATTTTTACTAACAATATTTGGTCCTGTTAACTATGCCCCCCCGTAATAACAACATTTGGTCCTACTTAATATGGTCCCCCCTTGCATTGCACACTCAGTAGCAAAAAACATTATCCCTGTTTTCACCTGCACGCTATCCCTGCCGCAGCCACGGACGGTTACCGGGCCTCCCGTGATGGCCGCCCCTCCCAGGAAATACGATGCCGAGGAGGCGTCGCCCTCCACGGCAATCGTACCAGGGGACACGTACTTCTGCCCCTCGGGGATGGTGAACCTCATGTCGCCCTCGTTAGAAACCTTGACGCTGTGAGTACGACGCGGGTGTTCACGCGGCGGGCGGGAGTGAGGGCGGGAAGGGAAAGGCTAAGCGTACCGAAACAGGGAAGGGAGAAGAGATAACTCTCCAAACAAGACATACTGGGGATACCGACAGTGATACCGGCGGCGATACCGGCAGATACATCGATAGTGTTACCGACGACGATGCCGACAGCTGTACCGACCGCAATATAGGCAGAGACACCGACAGCGATACCGACAACCGTACCGACAGCGATACCGACAACGATACCGACAGCGATACCGACGGCGATACCGACGGCGACGCTGACCGCGATATAGGCAGATACACCGACAGCGATACCGACCACGATACCGACATCGATACCGACGGCAATACCGACGGCGACACCGACAGCGATACCGACAGTGCTACCGTCAGCGACACCGACAGACACACCGACAGCGAGAAACCGATAGCGCTAACACCGGCAGGTGGAGGCATCATGGGGCAAGCAGTGCGCAGCCCATACACTCGTGCAGACGCAACCAATAACGCCTCCGGGACCCGGCTCCCCCCACGCAAGTGTCAGCCACCGCCAATGAGATCTCTCCGGCATACAGGGCCGGCTTTGCTGCAGGAGAAAAACAGCCCTGCCGGAAGTAAAAAATGGAGACCTGTGGCCACCGTGCGGGCTCTTGCCGCTTTTCCCGTCGGAGTCTTCTTAGCGGCCTCGCCCCCTCGCCGCCCCCCCCTTTATCATGGACTACAAAAACATTGCATCTGCCGTTCTATGTTCATCAGCTAGCCGTTTTAGTACCCCCCTCCCCCCTCCTCTCCGTTCTCTATAGCACCGCCTACCGATAGCAACAATTGGTCCCCCCTTGCGGTGGCCCTCGTTCAATCTTATCCGGCGCTGTAGGTCAGGTAAGCATTTGAAGGTGATATTTGTTTTTTCCGTCCAAGAAGTGGAAACATAAACGTAAAAGCCCCGCTGGCGTCCAAGATTATCTCACAACATCGGGGACAACCTTTTACAGTATAAAGAGATGGCAAACATATTTTTTAGAACGCAGTACTCGTCGTGAGTGGAAGGTAAAAACGAGAAGAACCCGCCCCCGGTCATACGACTAAGGCAGCGCAGGATAATGACAGGTCACCCTTCATGCGATTCGCCGGACCCCTCACGGCGCTTCACGCTAGGTACAAGCAATGTCTGCCTGGTCGGTGAAAACCCGGCGTGCTCCGTCCCGGCAATGCAGGGACGCGAGGGTCAATGGTCATACGACTACGGCCAGACATGATAATGAGTGCCCCCCCACCCGCCCCCCAGGCAACCCCCCCGACCATCCTCACCCAAACTTCTCCATGAGCTTGATGGTCATGTGCACGTACGGGGCGGACACCAGCTCGTCCGTGATCTCAATCACTATCTCGCCCTCCGACAGAGGCGCGGCCATGAGGAGAGCCGAGAGGTACTGCGACGATATCTTGCCGCTGACGCGCGTCGTTCCTCCCCGAATACCCGCCGCCTTGATCGTGACTGGCGGGCACCCCGTGTCAGAACAAGTGACGTCAACACCGAGCTGTAATGGGAGCGCGTGAGCGCGGGAGGGAAAGGGGTGTGGAGAGTGGAGAGGAGGGGTTTGTCAAAACAGTTGGCAGCCGAGGGTGTGATGGATAGACGAAACGGAACCGGACGGGACCGGGCGGAACCGGGCGGAACCGGACGGGCGGAACCGGAAGCTGGACGGAAGCGGACGGAACCGAACGGACGGAACCGAAATGACGGAACCGAACGGACGTAACCGAACGGGCGGAACCGAACGGACGGAACCGAACGGACGGAACCGAACAGACGGAACCGAACGAACGGAATCGAACAGACGGAACCGAACGGACAGAACCGAACGGACCGAACGGACGGCACCGAACGGACGGCACCGAACGGACGGAACGGAACGGACCTGAACGGAACCGAACGGAACCGAATCGAGAGGCGTGCTACATACAACAAGGCAAAGCTTTACTTCTGACTGGTGGGCTTCTCAATGGGAAAAATTCCAATGTCGTTAGTCTCACGAAATATTTAGGGGTAGAATATGTGGGGCCATGGAATTTTGTAACCGAGATAAGCGCACAGCAATCTTCGAGTCGTTTCTGGGTGATAAATACAGGTCTTCAGGCGAGGAGTCAATGGAAATATTAAGCGAACCTCTACCGTAGCATGCAGCTCGAACCGAACCACAACCGAACCGAACAGAACCAAACCGAATCAAACCAAACCGGACCGAACCGAACCGAACCGAACCAAACCATACCGAACCACACCAAACCACACCCAAACCGAACCATACCAAACCATACCGAACCATCCAAACCAAACCAAACCGAACCTAACTAAAATAAAATGACCCAAACCAAACCAAACCAAACCAAAACCGAGCCACATGATACTCGAAGCGCACAAAAACAGACGGGAGTAAGCATTCGCTCTACCTGCTTCAGCCCGTCCACCAGGTCGACGATAGGCCTTTCTCGCATCCTCGGGGTCCCATCCATCACGAACTCCCCTTTCCCCGCGCACATTACCGCCGTCAGCGGCCGCATGGCGGTGCCTGCGTTGCCCAGGAACAAGGATGTGGGGTCCGACACCTGGGCACACCACAAGAAAAGCGCAAGAAAGGCGCAGCGTAGACAGCACCGCACCGCACCGCACCGCACAGCCCAGCCCAGCCCAGCCATGCCCAGCAAAGCACAGCACCGTCGAATACGCATAGCGCAAGCAAAGGGGCGCGGCAGCGAGAGGGGTGGTCAGGGGATGGCCGGCGCAGCGCCATGGTTCTCATGGCATGCGAGGGAGAGAAGGCGTCCGCAGTGGCCTTCAGAAACTCTCGCTCGCTCGCGCAGACGTGTCGTATGGAGTTCAACCATCTGTGGAGGCGTTGTGGTGTATTTCATTCGTGACACGACTAGTGAGAGCTCTCCACACGAACACATATGCTACTACAGACTACAGCAGTATTGCCGGTTCCGCTATATATAGTGCCGGCATAGATGCTTCAGCCAACAATGCCGGCGCTATTATAGCGGCAACCAACCGGCATTATTCCCTCCGCACACCACCACACTCTGGCTATAATCCCATTTGTGCCAAGCGATTCCACCAGCACTACGGAGTGCAGCCGACACCAAACGAGTATTCAACCGGTACTATAGAGGAACGACTACTGTACTACGTACCAGGTACTCCGTATAAGGGAACCCGAAACTTGTATTTTCGGGCACGCCGAGGCCTCTCTTGGCGTTATTGTACTGGTTTCAGTGCAGGAGGTGGTCGATCAGGGGGTCAAACCAAACCGCGGTCTCCTGACACATTTGAAGACGAAGGGCTTCGTCGGCCGGCTAGAGAAAATCGTACAGGTGTATGACTTGCATATAGTAGGGGGCGGGCGGTTCAAGAGATGGGTGGGCGCGTCAGGCCTGTTTTGACCTCTATTGAACCCGAACTTATCTTAAACCGGAACGGGCATTATCGCTTCAGTAGCTTCAGGTATGCCCGAGCCAAGTGACTGGCCTCTCTTAACCCTTTGAGGACCCCAGTCCCGTTTTGGGGACACATTACTTGGAATTTGAGTGTTTTGTCCCCACATATGGGAGTGCGGTGCTAAAGGGGTTAACACGGTTACTACTAATACTGTACCGTGCGTAAACATTTATCTGACTCTAATTTCAAGTAACTTGTCCCCCAAAAGGGAGTGGAGTCCCAAAAGGGGTTACGAATAAAAGCAGCCTCCCTCTAAAACCGACAGCTCTCTAAAACCGCGACCCCCTCTGTACGCGCACCTCGAATGGCCCCGCGTTGCCCACGACCTCGACGGTCTTGGCCTCCAGGTCACTCTTCACGGACACCTGCTCGACCAACAACGCCCGGAGGAGACAAAGCGAGGCAGAGCGTTCGGGAGACGTTATGCCACCGGCGCGTGTACCGCAGGCGGGCGGCCCCATTCAGGTGGCCTATACCGGTAGCCCCGATGGCCTTTGGAGCTGCCTGCAACCACGTCTGGGCAACAAGTTACTTAGAATTGGAGGTAGGCATTCTCCAACTCGGACATATCATGATCTAGATCATCTATCTACAATAGATCATCAAGTTCCTCATCTGCTGTTGTGAGAGGTAGTGCAGGATCTGCCTTATAATACAAATCCAACCAAGGAAACCTGTGCTCTACTCGTAGATAGATCATGCAGATTATGCGGGTCTCACCCGGCAGCATGAGCTAGATCATGCAAAATCGGACAGAGATAATATATCTGCCTTGAAGGATCTAGATCGTGAACTGTTGGAATCGGTGATATTTTTGAGGCGTGAAGCAACGGGAGAGAGGGGAAAAAGGGCTAAAACCCTTAAGTTGACATGTGAGAGGGAAAATAATACGAAACGGAGACTCTCAAGTACAAAACAAAGTAGCTGCGAAACTAAAACGACCATTGCACCACCGGCCACAGCCTGGTCGGGGGATGATAAAATATGGTGTTCACACTATCGCGGGGGACCATGATAAATAGGACCAAAAACATTGTTAGTAAAAGTAGGTAAATAGATAGGTTTTTGTGTGTACCGTAGGTCCTACCGGTATTTCCCGTGATCCTCCGCAATACGGTACAGCGAATGGGGCATTCTGGCCACAAAATACCATACCGGTCTAGACTCTGATGATGTCAATATCAAACGTTGGCAAGCGTGGTCGGTAAGTAAGGCCCCAACGCAAACGATGGCAGTATGGTCCTCGTGCTGTTGCGAGCTCACCCTCTATTACGGGGGACCATAGTTAATAGGACCTATGGTATACATAAAAATCTATATGTTTAACCATTTTTACTAACAATATTTGGTCCTATTAACTATGGTCCCCCGTAATAGTGGACCACTCGAGGACGGTTGGTTACATCCTACCGAAAATATATCACCAATTTTTCTTCTTGGTGGCCGCCTCAGAGTGCTAACTACACGAGTCATATATAGAGACCCTTTCGGGGGTTCCGAGAAAAAAATTGCCGGAAAAAAAAGGACTTGATCCTACCTAGTATGGGCTACAGCATCGACCGCACCAAGCAGCCCGAGCTGCCTCGCCCGGGATAGAGGGCAGGGGTCCACGAAAAAAACAAATCCGACACCTCACTACCCATTTTCGAGACCCAGACAGGGGGGGGGGGCGGGGGGGGGGGTGTACTCGATATCTTGCATGGCCGTAGTCGTATAACCATAGACCCTAGCATCCGTACAATGCCGGGACGGAGCATGTCGGGTTTTCGCCGACCAGGCAGACATTGCTTGCACCAAGCGCGAAGCGCCGTGAGGTGTTCGGCGAGTCGCGTGAAGGGTGAGCTGCATCGTACTAAGAACCGGCTTGGGAGGCGGACTTTCTAGATATAAACGGCAGCTTCAATTAGTTCATTTATTTTCCGTGTGGCCTTCCGGAGACAGCAATGGGGTTTTACTACTGTACCTGGTATGTAACTGCCTCGTGGGTGATTTACCATACACACTACGTTAATACGAGCATTCCCCTTATGCGGAGCTAAGGTGCTCCACCCCGCACAAATGATCTACCGTAACTCGATCGCCCGCTGTGGCCGACGGCCAAAAAACAAACAAAATGGTACCCTGGTTGTCTACGTAGCTCACGTAGTGAGGGCCATGTAGATCCAGACAGGGGGGGTACCCTAACATCAAGTAATTTACAAATATGAAAAAAACTCAGGTTTCGTCATTTCGTCCATAAATCCCAACGCACTGCTTTGTTCTTCATTTTGACACCGGGGAGGATTGTAGGTCGTTTCGTCTTCTCTTGTCGAGCACTCTCGGATAGGGTGTGATGGAGTGTCTGTCCGGACTGCAGCATCGAGGAGCTGTAAACACACACACGCGCGCGCGCATCACGATGACACTTGAAAAATAAACATTCTGAAATGCTCTCTCCCTAGATGTATGTGGCTGCTTCTGCTTGATAAGAGCGCACTTCTCGTCGTTTTTTAGGTTGCTTCCTCTGAGTCCCGAAACGAGTTATCCAGCCCTTATATTACGGGGGGGCATAGTAAATGGGGCCAAATAATTTAGGTAAAATAGGTAAATGCATAGGTTTTTGTGTGTACCATAGGTCCTATTTACTATGGTCCCCCGTAATAGGGCAAACTGCAGTCCCGTTGTGGGGGGGGGGAACACCCAAATTGTAAGCAGTTTGTCCCCAAAACGGGGTTGCCGTCCGAAACGGGTTAAGGCGGCTGTTGGCCAAAAGGTCTTGTCCCGGGGATGACGGCAGGCACACGTGGAAATCGTCGGTGATAACTTGCCGTCCGCGGCATGCAATACGGGGCTATCATAATTGGCCTTAGATTCGAGAGCGAGCGGTAGCAAGCCGCAGACTCCAGTAACCCTTGAGAAACTTCGACCACGTTTTTTTTTCCTAGGAAGCCCCGCTTGGAAAGAGTGCGGGATAAGTTTTGAAGCACGGGGACGGGTTCAGAGGCGCGTCCGCTGTGTCTTGATTTGAGGCCGACAAGGGACCCGAACAGGAAAAAAAAGGAAAGAGCATGTCGGGTCGTTCGTAAAACACCGGCAAACAGGAAAAAAAACGGAAACGTGTACGTATTCGTATATACACCCATCAGGTTTATCTTAGTGATTGGAGATTGACCCCTTCACCTTGAGGGTCTCGAGCGCACCCAACATGTACTGGATGTCCTCGGAGTCCAGGAGGTTCTCGACGTTGGTAGTACCCTTCAAAAAGCACCCGAAAGGGGGGTGGTTACGGCCGGGTTGGGACGACGTCAGCAGCTACAGTAGTGATATTCATTCGTAGCTTCGTAGCCAGTTCGACAGTGGGACAGACAGACAGACAGGCAGGCAGGCAGACGGCAAGGTGGACACACAAGCATCAGGATATAGGAAGGTGGACAGGTAGACGGGCAGGCAGACGGAGTGGCAGACAGACAGGCATGCGAAATACAGGCAGGCAGACAGACAAACAGGTAGATAGACAGACAGAGGCGAGGATAGACAGACAGACGGACAGACAGACAGACAGACAGACAGACATGCGGTCGCTCTTGTCTCTCGTTCGAATCTTGGCGTTCTTGCGCATACAAAAAAAACTGTACCTTTTCCGCGGAGGCTACTCGGGGCAAATATATTACACCTGGCAAATGGACGCCAAACGCCGCCAGCATGAAAAACGAGCACCTCTCGAGGAAGGTGGAACAGTAACTCACGGACCCTGGGTACGCCGGGTGAATCTTATGGTACCTGGTATTGCGCTGGGTGGTATTGTATTGATCATTTTTACTCCCGAGTTCCACTCGGAGGACCGTTTCGCTCGTCGACCTCCTGGACAAGCCGTAGACCTAAGTCCCACCCTTCTCCCTATCGTTAATAACCCACAAGGTTTTAGTATGAAGACAACACCATCGACACCAACAACAACACCAACACCAACACCACCACCACCAACAAAACAAGCGGTGGGGCCGTCGTGCGCTACACTCCCGCCCTATCTCCTTCCGAGTACACTCCGAGCTCCGCTCTCTCGGGAAGGCAACGTGAAATCCTCAGCACCATTAGCACGACGGCACCTGACAACCTGCAAGGCACACCGAAACACTGCGCACGCAACCACTGCTAGGTTACTTTCTTCCCGTTTGCATCAACGCAGTCAAAACCACAAGCGTCAGAAGAAACACGGAGAAGATCGAGAAATGACCCCGGCTTGAAGCCAGGGGCGGGGGGGGGGGGGGGGGAGGGTAACTTTTTGCTTGCCTTAGTCATTTGACCATTGACCACGCATCCTTTTCGAAAGGGGGGGGGGGGGGGGGGGCAGGTCGAGGGAATGGGTCACCTCGGCCAAAGCGCTCAGCAGGAGAACGCGGTTACTCAGGGACTTGCTGCCGGGAAGCTCCATTTCGCCCGAGATGAGGGAGATAGGGTCCACGGTGAGGCTCTCCAAGCGCATCGACGGAGTCGCCGTTCCCGTGCCGGAGTTGGCAGCAGCAGTCACCTGAAGAGCGTGCGGTCGGTGTACTTGTAAAATGGGCGAGATGGGTGTACCCTCTTTACCGTACAGCAGAACGCATATTACCCTTTCGCTTCCGCAAAAAGTATATCGCATTTACTTCAACAGTACGAAATATATACTTAGTACATAGCTTGCCCCAAAAAACTTAGGGTGCAAGGGGCAGTCAGTTTTTCTCAAGTGATTGAGGCATTTTTCCCTCTGGAAATTCAGCGGGAAAACAAGTGACAAAAAAAAGTGGCGGCCGAGCAGCCCGGGCTGCTCTGAGGTAGGGGACAGGGGACGTGTCGGAAGCCGTGATGTCGGATTCCGGTAAAAAAACGTCTTGCCATCGCGTGCTACTAAGGCAAAGAGCAGAACGTGGGCTGCTTACATGTAATTACCGCCAAGGCAGGGGAACGTCCCGTTTGGACCAAAAGGCACATCCGACAGAGCAAAAATACAGGGGTTTTCTACACCAACGTATGGGTTTTGGTTTATAGGGGGCATGGGACGTTACGATATTTTGTTCTTGTTTTCCTTCCTGGGGTAATATTCTACTCCAGTGTCATTGGAGCTTGTCCTGTGACCATGGACTTGCCTTGTGGCGATGAGTTAATGTGACAACAACAGCGTATTTACGGCGGCCCAGAATAACGCCTTACAACACGGCGAACACCCCTCAGCCGTAAGCACGTAATTACGCAATCCGTCATCACCGGTTCGAAGCGCGGCGGAAGGAGAGTTACGAGTACGACATGCGCGCAGCATGACGATACTCGCATCGGGGCAAGCTCTTCCTATTAAGAGAAGGTTGATAAGAGCGTCCTACTGTACTCGTTGCCTTTTCAAGTCGCTCTCCGTGACGGCCATCAAGCGAGGCCGCTGGGCCGCCGGCTGGTAGGGGGCGGGTTTGAGGCCATGCCGTCGGTGTGTTGTCGGCGGTACGTACCTCTACAGCAGCAGGTGAATGCTGAGGCAACGCAACCTTCAAGCCGTGACGGGGGCGGTGGTACAACAGAACGAACTACCAGGTATTGATAGCACAGCAAGCAGCGCTCGTCGTTGGAACTTGAGGCGGTGAGGTATGATCAGTCTGCCCAGTCTCAGTTACCACGAGTACTCCGCCCCCAAAGCCCTGCTACCAGAACTAAGCTTACTATATCCCAGCACCTGGTATATGCTACCGCGTACCGTACTCTACGCACTACTGCAGGATACTTAGAAGTATAGGGTTGAAAACAATCGCAGAAGGATAACGTATGTAGCCCAAACCTATTGGCTACGGAAAGGGCCAAGCTGCAAGAGAGCCAAGACCCGACCCCACGACCCTCGACGACATCTATCTGCCCGCAAGTAAGCCTGTGGGACAACAGCAGGAGGTTGTGGATACTCGATGCGCGGGGGAGCTCGTCCTTGGTGCGTGCTTCGGCAAGCGCACGACGACCGCCGAGTTCTCGCTTTCTCGTGTTGCAGCTTACGGCCTTCCGACCTTTTACGTGCTCTACTTTGACGACGTACGAACTCGTGCTCTGGAATATTGATACTGAAAATCTGTACCCTGCCCGAACACTTCGTCCACATCGTAATCACGTCAGGTGCAGGCAGTATATATCGGTTATTTACATGGCAGCTGCAACGTAAAGAGTAAATATTATAGCTCGGGACCCGAGATTGACCGCGCGCTGCACTAGGGATTGATGTACCTACCAGGTATGAATATTTGAAAGGACCCACGTGCTGCTGCTTGTACGGGTACCATGCATTTATCAGCAGGACGGTTCACTCAGCGGTACGTGCGTACAGCCAGTATCTGTGTTTGCTTGTCTCTGCAACGTTTGGGACTAATGGACTCCTTGGAAGCATCGAGTATGCGCAGGGCAACCCCGTCCAGGCATACGCGCGCGGATCATGCATATATACCAGATACCCTGGTACCTGGCAAAGGACACCAGTACGAGTACTGCTGCTGTATAATATATCATCTGGTATGTGGAATGTGGAACATCGAATCTCGCATAAACTCCTGTGGATAGCAGTGAGGCAAATATGATGCATAACCAGCGCATCAACTGAAGGTTGGACGGTTGGTCTTGTCTGCCCGTGCGTATGGCTACGCAATTGGTGCATGTTACGATTGCAGCAGAACTTGCCCCGCTTGTTCAGTCCTGGCGATGTCTGGCTTGCAAAAGGGCTACCATCGGCAAGAAAATTGCGCTACGAAGCGTGTTCTCGTTGCTGTGGCTGTCTGCTTTCTCACATGGCGCTGCCGTCGCCGCAGAGTGCTGCATACCCTGGTCGTACGAGCAGTGCTTCGAGCTTGCTGCTGTCTTGGACTAGAAAGCGACTGCAGTGAGTTCAACGGTCCCGTTTGCGTTTTTACGACTACGGGAGCAGCTACGAACGCAAACCCTGGCTGCAAAAGAGCCAGAAATGACCCCAGCACCACGGCCAGCATTACTCCTGTACGCTCCATCTCTGCGTGGTGTTATCGCTGTGGCAATGGATCGCATTCTGGCACGTCTCACGCACCGCACGATCGTGAACCATCCCTAGTATATACAGCTTCCACATCTTTATAAACCCTGTTCTTCAACCTTTTGGGTGGTTCGCGAACATCGCTATATACCTCACGCTCAGCCGTGCGGACAGAGACCACAGCGATTACAGCAATATGACCATGGCGACCACTTTCAGGCGTGCTGCGGCTATAGTCGCAAGGCAGATGGTGGCACCGTCTCGCGTCTACACGGGCGCGCCCTTGAGAGCACTGAGCTACAACGATGGAGGCGCATCTTGGAGCGGCGTTGGTGGTGGCGATGGTGACCGGGGCGGCCGCGTCGGCGGTGGTGGCGAGGGGCGCCGTCCCTGGGGTCATCAATCTCGGTCGCAGGAGAGGAGGCCGGGGGACTGGTGAGAAGGGTGGGGGTTTGCTTCTGGCTGTCGCTGCGGCACTTCGGTTATTGTGCCCTGCATTTGTAGTTGACATGTTTAGCTCTCTTCATGTACCTCATACCAGAGCTACCAGCTTACACCTCCTGATCCCGATTGTACCAGGTTAATACAGAGTGTACTACCCGCACCTGGCAGCTGGTACCGGATACGGCCCTGGCGAAATCTTACGGAAGCCGAACCCGGAAAACAGAACTGGCATGGTAGTGAGGCGCGACCTCAATACCTGCTACAGCCCAATCTCCGATGCCGGAGCTTGTGCGATTGTGAATTGCACAAGGACAGATCAGATCCCATTTTCGTGATGTAGATCTTTTGGGGCAGATAGATCCCTGATCTAGAGGGATCTGCGGGATCTACATCATGTTTGCTGTATAGGATCTGTGCGATCTAGATCTCATGTACACGTTTGCCTGGGTGGGATCTGTGTGATCTAGATCTTATGCACATGCTTCTGTGTGTGGGATCTATATGATCTAGATCTTACACACACGTTTGCCCGGGCATGATCTGTTTGATCTACCTGATTTGCACATGTTTGACTGGTGAGATACATATGATCTGCGAGATCTAGATAATATGTGCCTGGAGGGATCTGCATGGTCTACTGTAGATCTTCCATACAATTTCGGTGGGTGGGATCTGCATGATCTAGATCATACATACATGTTTCGCCAGGTGGGATCTGCAGATCTGCGTGATCTGCACATGTTTCATAAAGTGGGATCTGTATGATCTAGATCTTACATACATGTTTCGCCAGGTGGGATCTGTATGATCTGGGTGATCTGCACATACATGTTTGCCAGGTGGGATCTGTATGGTCCGCATGATCTGCCACGTTGTACTCGCAGATGAAGATGTACCAGGTACTGGTACATGTTTATGTTTCCTCGCGGGTGATTGTATGCGTTGGCTCGTGTATATCGAAACCGTTGTACACGAGATCTGACATACATTGACGACATCGCAGCCCACGGTGGTGGTGGCGGCTAGCAGCTCAAGCACCCCCCCATCAACCACAAAGCCACAGCTGCACAAGCACGCCGTCGCTTACAAACCACGTACGGCATGAAAACTGTCGGGGGCGGGCTCTGAGAGTGGCACTGGGGCAGCAGATAGATGATGTCGGCAGCGGGCCGGAAGTGGGTTCCCCGGCGGATCCCGGAGGCGAACCGATCGAGTTGGATCTTGCACACATATTTGACCGTGTGCGATCTGTATGATCTAGGTCGTACACGCAAGTTCGCCCGGGTGGGATCTGTATCATCTAGATCTTACACATATGTTTCGCCAAGTGGGATCTGTATGATCTGCGTGATCTGCACATGTTTCACCAGATGGGGTCTGTATGATCTAGATCTTGCATACATGTTTGCCCGGGTTTGATCTGTATGATCTGCCTGATCTGCACATGTTTGCCTGGTGGGGTATATATGATCTGCGAGATCTAGATCATATATGCCCAGAGGGATCCGTGATCTAGATCTTACATACATGTTTCGGTGGGTGGGATCTGTATGATCTAGATCATACATACATGTTTCGCCAGGTGGGATCTGCAGATCTGCGTGATCTGCACATGCTTCAGAAGGTGGGATCTGGATGATCTGCCTGAACTGCACATGTTTGCCGGATGGGATCTGTGTGATCTGCATGATGTGCACATGTTTCGCCGGGTGGGATCTGTGTGATCTAGATCTTGTGCACAACTTTTACGTATCTGTGAAAAAGGATCTAGATTATCTGCAGTAGATCGTGATCTGTCCTAGGTGTGGAATTGTGTGCCAGGTTCTGCTGTATTTGTTTGTACGTTGTCTCTCGCTGCCTACTATTATTTAGGCTGTTTCCCAGAGTAGGTCTTACAATCTGTTAGCTTGGATCTTTAGGGGTGTTTCCGACTTAAAATAGGCTATTAATAGCGCGGTCCGCACTTCGGAATCGTCGTCCGCAGTTGAGAAGTTTCTTGGTTCGATGCGAAAGCGGCGCACGTTTCCTACCTGGTATGCGGTACGATTTCGAGCTTCAGATTATTAATATTACCTCGAGTTAGGTTTTGCAATCTGGGGAAAAGGATCTTTAGAGGTGTTTTTGGTCGCGGTCTGCACTTCGGAATCGCCGTCCGCAATTAAGAAATCTCCTGGTTCGATGCAAATGCGGCTCAGCCGCGTTTATGGCCAGTTTTGGCCCGTTTTGGCGGCGGTTTGAGGTTAGGGTTAGGGTGAGAGTCAGGGGTTGGGTTGGGTCTTCGCCCGTACCTTGATCCCAACAGGAACCAAAACACCTGAACAGCCTACCAACCTCAAGATACTCTCTCCCAGATTATAATGGAACCTCTGCTATTAATAGTTTTTTTTGTATTTTTCGACCCGTAACATGAAAACATGTGCTCAAGGCCAACTCTTACGCCGTCGGATTCACATTCAGTTGAAAAAGTCCCTTCAGCACGTTCGCATGAGCTTTTGCCCTGGAAATGTTGAAAACTGGTATTTCTCGCCTCAGAAGGTGTCGGAGTTCTCTCCAAGATTTATCAGAGGGTGTTTCCCGCTTCCCGAGGGGCCCGGTTGCGAGAAATCGCCGTCGGCACTTTTTCGATCCAAATGAAGCACACCCCGGACAGCTCATGAGCTAGCTCATCTATCGTGTATAGCTCAAACTTCGAAAACATGTCCAGATGAGCTACCACCTACCAGGTATAGCTCAAGCCGGGGGAAACCTGTGTAGGTAATGTAGCTCCTGCAGCTCATCTCGGGGGCAGATGACCTATTAATAGCTGATGTAGCTCCTATAGCTCAGCCTGGGAAAATGTGTGTTGATGAGGTATCTTCTATAGCTCAAGCCTTCAAAACATGTGCAGATGAACTACCGCCTATAGCTCAAGTCTTCACATCATGTGCAGACGAGCTACAACCTACCAGCTCAAGCCTTCAAAACATGTGCAGATGAGCTATCGCCTATAGCTCAAGCTTTGAAAATATGTGCAGATGAGCTACCGCCTACAGCTCAAGATTTGAAAACATGTACAGATAAGCTATCGCCTATAGCTCAAGCTTTGAAAACATGTGCAGATGAGCTACCGCCTATTGCTCAAGCTTCGAAAACATGTGCAGATGAGCTACCGCCTATAGCTCAAGCCGGGGGAACCATGTGTAGCTCACGTAGCTGCTATGGCTCACTCTGAACAGACATGTGCAGATGAGCTATCCTCCATAGCTCAAGCTTGGAAAACATGTGCAGATGAACTACCTTCCTATAGCTCAAGCCAGGAAAACATGTGTAGCTTACGTAGCTCACCGGTGAGCTAGCTCCTTAAAGAGCTAGCTCGAGAGCTACCGTGAGCTGATCTGTCCGAGGTATAAACTGAAGTTAAGATGATTGTGATCGGGGATCGGATCGAAAAATACTTTTTTTTCGATCCGATCGGGGGTTTCGATCGTATTTGACCTAGATGGATCGAAAAAGTGCCGTCGGTAATTTCCTGTATCTGGGTGCCTGGAGAAGCCAGACACACCCCCCAGATAGATCTTGGAGAGAGATCCGAAACATTATGAGGCGAGAAAAAGCAATCTCCAACATTTCCTGGGCAAAAGCTCATGCGAACGTGCTGAAAGTTTTTTGTTGTTGTTCAACTGACTGCAAATCTGACTACGTAAGAAGTGGGCTTATTCATGCAGTCCGAATATGCAAAATCCGACCTGAAAAAAATCGGTTTGAGAACCCGATGACCCGAGTCGTCAGATTTTGGCCGAAAATCCGATGACCTGAGCCATCCGTTTTTCAAATCGAAAAATGGCATGGTCTCTAGATTCAAGATGTTATCCGCGACAGCAAGCAGCAGCAGAACGATCGATGGGTTGGATGGTGACACAGCTGGATAGCGACGTTGCTTCGCACCTAACCACGCGCAGTCGGCGGGCGGCGCGTCTCTCGATGACCGGACTACAGTCGACTGGTGCAGGGTCGGGCCTAGAGACCAAGAGAAGCGCACTCGGCGCGCACCTCTCGGTGGATACGTACTCATAGACTACAGCAGCAGTCAGTCACATTGTGAAAGTACAAAACACCGTGACAGGTAGGCTCTATGTAGCGCCCTCGGCATGTCTCTTCGTCGCTAGACCAGAGGCAGTCAGCGTGGGCCCGAACGCTTGGGTCCTATGCGCAGTGCAGCGCACTCGGCGCGTCTCTTCGCGGCGCAAGACCACGACAACAGCAGTTGGTCTCGGCGTTTGCCCGAATCTCTGGTCACACGAAATTTCCGATTTTTCCGCACAGGAATATTGGTTCGATTTGCGAACTGCACACAGCTGAAAATGCGATCGTGTCAAAATCTGAAGCTCAAAATCTGAACCGCATCGGAACCTGCTGTAATTTTTTGGGGTCCGTCCTCGTCCGGCATGGGATGTGCATGCGTTCCCCTGTCTACTCCTTCGACTTGCATATTATACGGCGCTGATCTCGGCAAGGCTTTCGTCGGTCTCCCTGAACGTTGCACCCGGTCGTGTGCTGAAAAGGTTTTGAGTCGCTTTTTTTTGCTAAAAGAACCTTGATCCAGTCATCACAACCTAGACCTGAATTACCCGCTCAGCAGACGCGGGGACACGGGAGCGTGCCCGCGTACGTACATCCATGCGTTAATGGTAGTTCTTCGAGCTTCAGCGTGCTGCTCGGGGAACGCCTCTTCAGTACAAACTCCGCGTCCGATATCCTAGGACGGGCTGCATTGTTGTGCCCCCCAACGCAGATCGCTGAAAAAATAGAGCAGTGTTGGACGATTGGAAATGGCTTCTTTGATAAGACAACCCAAGAATGATGCGAGTACCACTTTTGTTTTCGAAGGTGTGAAGCGAAACCCATGGCCTAGCGTTGCCTGCTCGGAAAACACACCACTGTCTGTGCTGCACCTGCCTGGGCTAACTTTTGACGGCTTGCAACGCAAACCAGTCCGAGAAGGATTTCTCAAGCTTTTGCGCGCGCCCACAAAACCTGTCGGGGCTGCTGGCTTTGGTGCCGTCGGAGTTGAGAGCGACGCGCAAACGTGGGGGGAAAGTTACGGCAAGCTGGCAGAACAGGATACGTTTCTTACGTACGTAAGGAGATTCGTTGAATATGTGCATGCACCCACCCCACAAGCCCGCACACGACCCCCCGACATGGGAGTTTTTTTTTTGTTCTTGTCCTTTGGAAACCAAGAAGAGCAAAAGGCCTCGCGTTTTCGGTGTGTGTATGTACGCACGCACGCCTTGTTGTTTCACCTCAAGCCACGTACGTACTCGTGCCCGAGTGAATCGACCTCCTCGTAAACTCTGTTTAGCTGCCACGGCAGCAGTACGTGATACGAGTACACGTATGTAAAACCATGACTCTTATGACACCGCTGCTCTGTCCGGCAATATAAAGGAACTTTTGGGTGTTGAAGTCAGCACCCAAACGGTCTTTTTACGATTTCATCCCAAGTGGTATACCGGCATGTATATCTACTTTTAGTGCGTTGTGTAAATTCTGTCGGCGAGGGTTGCGCGGTCTGGTCACCGGCAACGGCGCGCCGTTGATGGGAGGCCAGGAATCCGAAGACAGTAGTAGCGACAGAGCATTCACGGCTGCATAACGTGTCTGTGTATGTATGTGATAGTGTAGCAGCACGCGCCGGGTTCGAGCAGGGTCTCGCTGCTATGAAATGTTTTGCTCGTGGGTTTCTAAATATTTTCCAGGCGTTTGTGGTGCAGGAAATACGCATACCGGTACATAGCGGCACGCATATGCCTGACTAGCTCGCTGTTGGCTTTTTTTTTCGGCCAACTCTTAACTGATCCTCTTGAGGGCACTTGTGTTTTCGTGCGGAGGCAGGACCGGGCGGGAGCGCGCACGTCATTTCTTTGGGTGGGGCCTTCGCGCGTACACAGAGGGCCGTGGCGTTGTCCCGAACCGTCGCGCGTGACACGCACATTGCACGCTATCCTCATGCCTCCCCAACCTACACACCGGTGGTTATTCCTCGTAGCGAACTCAAAGAACCCTTCCTAATCTTTTCATAGATCATAGGCTCAACTTCTAGTTTCAGACAAGAATATATACGAGTGTTTATATCGTTTTTGCGCGTTTTTGGTGTCCCGAATCGTGACGTCATTTATTCTGTTCATTTTTTCTTGTTTTCTTGTTTTCGTAAGTCACGATTCGCCACAAAACAAAGCATTCATAAATCGTGTCACTGACCCTGGTACTATTAGGGGGACCATATTAAATAAGGCCTACGATACACACATACACCTATATATTTACCTATTTTTACTTACAACATTTGGTCCTATTTACTTTGGTCCCCCGTAACAACAGCCACCGGCCTATCCCTCACCATATCATGTGAAACCCATACCGTAACACTCGCGATCGAAGCGTCACACGCAGCGTGCAAATATGAGTTTCGACGAAATCCTCGATCTCACAGCTGAGACGCTTTTTTTCTTTCGTATTACGGGGGGCCATAGTAAATAGGACCTATGGTACATACAAGAGCTATATATTTACCTGTTTTTTCTGGAAATATTTGGTCCTATTTACTATGGTCCCCCGTAATATTTAATAGTAAAAACTAGTACCAGGTACCTGATACACGAGAAAACGCAAGATTCGCTCTAAAAAGGTTCTATTTTTTGTTTTTGTTTTGCTCACAGGCAATCGTTATTATACTTCGAAGTACACAGGTACCTGGTGTACTTTACCGCTCATTAGGAAGCCTCCGTTAAGACTAATGCCGAACTGCTCTCCTTTCCTCCTTCCTTCCTTCCTTCTGCCACCGCCGGCGCGCTCGGGTGTCGCCTAATCACAGGGACTGCCCGGAGTGCGGCAACCACGTGTTCGCCTCGCGGACGGCATGTCCGCGGTGCCTAGCAGAGAAGCCCCACACGGCAGGCGGTAGCTATGACGGAGGGGATGGATACATGGGACGTGGGGGTGGGGGTGGAGGAGGGTACATGGGACGCGGGGGGGGTGGCGGTCGGGGCGAGGGCGGATACATGAGCCGGGGCGGGGACGGGGAGTACCAAAGGCAACCGATCGAGCAGAGGGCTGGGGACTGGTATTGTCCCTCCTGCGATTTCCACAACTTCGCGAGCCGTCACCAGTGTTTTCGGTGCCAGGAGTTGAGGCCCCGCGATGTGAAGACCGTCGGCGCGGATGAGGGCGGGTGGAGAAACGGGAGAAATTAGCCGTCGTCCTGGCGAGGAAAAAGCTGTGTAACAGCAGGCGTTATTGGACTACGGGTGGGCGGTGGGGAGCGGGGGGGGGGGGGGGGATGCCG
Source organism: Nereocystis luetkeana (assembly GCA_031213475.1). Lineage (NCBI taxonomy): Eukaryota > Phaeophyceae > Laminariales > Laminariaceae > Nereocystis > Nereocystis luetkeana. The sequence continues at coordinate 1,656,946 of JARUPZ010000031.1, forward strand.
GCGGCCCAGTCTGTGTCGGTTTGAGACGTTACGGGGGCAGATTACAGGAGGGAGGGGGGTCGCTGGCGGCCCAATCTCCGTTATTCTAAAGTGTTCTGTGGACAGGGACAGGAACAGGGGGGTTCACGGGGGGCCTAACTTGTGTCGATCTGAGGCGTTACGTGGACGGGAGGCGGCGAGAGACTCTCCGGCGGACCAACCTGTCTCGGTTTAAGGTGTAAGGTGTCATGTGGACGGGCCGGGCGACAAGGCGGGGGTTCGCCGTCGGCCCGACGTGTTTCGATCGGTAGGACCAGGGTCCCGGGTTCAATCCGTTTTTTTTTCTGTTCTGGCAGAGAAAAAAAAGGCATCGTGTTTGATGCCGTTTGATGGTTCGGCACCACGAGCTTGCCGAAGAGATGAGCACGGGACTACTAGAGTTGTCCTTCGATGTGGTTGGAATCGCGAGCCGGAAGAGTGCCCACCTTCTGTAGTAGACTCCTATGTGTCGGTTGCGTCGAGGGAGGGGCGGCCGGCAAGTTTCCGTTATGGACTTGTTTTTTCGTCTTTTTTTGTGTTCGTGTGTCTTTAGTTTCACGTGGGTATTCGTGGCATAAAGGGGAGGCAGTGCGTTCCTCCCAAGTATCAGGCCCTCCATGCCGCGGCTCGGTAAAGTTAACGGGACTTGATTTCGTCGCCCGTGATGTGTCTTGGCTTCGGAAGTACGCTCATATCAAACCGATAACTATAACTCGCTCTGGACTGCCGTCATTGGCGTGGACTGTAATCTGACGACACGCACGAGTGTCGGCGACACAAGGCACTGCTGTGGGCGATAGACTAAAAGGTATGATACATTTTGTGTCTGTACCACAAAAGCGAGGCGTTGTACGACGCGCGCAATACTTGAAACTGTAGTCGTACCATACTGCTGTGCGCCACACACCACACAGCACTTCGACGAGTGAGCATACAGTAAACAGATTCAAGCATGGTACTGTTGTAGGTCAACATACTGCAGGGGAACACGAAGTATGTGGTTTTTGTGTCCATATAGTGGGTTCTGATTGCTGTGATGCCCCCCCCCCCCCCCCCCCCCCGCAATAGACGGTCGGTAAAACCTTCACTTCTCGTTTTTTTTTTATGAAAAACTAAAACCCGTTACGAAGCTTTTTAGTTTTTTGTTACCGCAATACCTGAGTCCCGAGAGAGTTGCACACATGCAAAACAATATCTCACGTTTTAATTCCAAGTGTTTTGTACTCAAAACGAAGACCTAGTGCCAACATAGGGGTATACGTCTACGTGTAGTCAAGGTCAAGGTGGCTGAGAGGGCTTATCTTTGCGGTATAGGCCGCACCCGGCGTTTTTGTACGGGTTTCTTGTTTTTTGGGAGGCCTGCGTCGCACGAGGGGGGAGGGGGGGGTGCGGTGTGCGATAGGTACGCACTGTTCCAGGAATACTATATCAAGGGGAAGAGGAGGGAGAGGGGGCAGCCATGTTTCGGGTGGTTTTCGACCCCTAGTTCTTTGATAGCTCTTTCAAGTATTGGCGTTGGCAAGCTTTCGATCGGACTGAAGTTAAAAGTAGATACCTGATACACTTTAGCCCCTTTAGGACCGTAGTCCCGTTTTGTGGACAATCCACTCAAATTCTGAGTACTTTGCCCCCAACACGGGACTGCGGTCCTAAAAGGGTTAGAAGGCAAAGAACGTTTGATTGGATTCAAGGTGCGCCCTTTGGTGGGCGAGAGGTATGCATAGATCTCTTTGACCCGTGCCTCTCACGAAGCACCGTCCGGTAGGCCCAATACTGGCCTCTGGCACTCGTGGCGGGAACAGTGACCCAACTAACAGTACAGGCAGTAGTAATAGTAATAAGAATTGATGATGACAGCAGCTACAAGGAGGCGCGCGAGCGCGAAGCGCCAGCCTTTTGTTCTTGGTTTTCCGAGGTAATAAAGCAGAATTTCAGTCTGAGCCAAACCCGCCCGCTGAGGTGCCGTCTGTGCCGGTGCCGACTAATCTCTCTCTACACTCGCACCAACTCCAACTGCGACTTCACAATAAAAAAGACAAGCAAACCGATAACAGCGCTCGAATGCATTTCATCGAGGGCGATAACAAAAACAGTAATAATAATTGATGATGACAGCAGCATCGCCCACACGACGCAGCCCTAGCTGCTCGGTTAGAGGGTTATAGTCAACGGAGTGACGACAAAATAAATAGTGACCAGACCATAATGCAAAGAGGGGTGGGCACCCGTACAGGGAGCGCGGTACTACAGCAGTACCTCCACTGCTGCTGCGGATTCGCCCAGGAATGTTGATAAAGCCTCGCTTTGTTGTGTATATTCTTCGAATCGTCATGTTATTATTATTCTCTGTGACGTCGGAGGGGGGGGGGGGGGTCCACTGGCGTGGTACGATAGCCGCGACACCGGCCACTGACTCTTGTTGCCTATCGTACTGCCAGTGCCCGCCCCCCCCCCCCCCCCCCCCCCCCCTTGACTGGCCGGGGCTCTAACAAACGCAGTCTCGGACGACCGAGACCCCCGATGGTAGTAAACCATTGACATACCTCACTCTCCTAGTGAGAGCCCCGAATCGCTACCAGTTAATCACAAACAACAATAGGCGTATGATACGGGGTGGCCAGCACCATGTGGCCGCTCCGTTCCACCCGCCTTCGAAATAAGGGGCGGATGGGCGGGAGAAACCACAACGGAAGACCTAGCCTCTAGGCCTATCAATCGGCAGCGAGCAGAGCCGTGCTCTACTCGTGCACCCACCACGAGAAGCTAGGAGGGTGCACGGGACGAGTATGGCCGTTCTTCTCGTCTCACAGCCTCTGAGCAAGCCAAGCCATTTAGTTTCCGTCGGTAGAGGCCATGACCACACACCGTGAAACAAAACAGGCATCCCACGTGAACTCAAGAGATACTACCGTACGCTTTTCAGCACCATCGTCATCATCACGACCCTGGGGATCGAACCTGAGCCTCCGCAATCGAGAAACAAGACACACACGCAGCACACCACACCTCGAGAGGGATGTACCGCACTACTTCGCGTACGCACAGCGCTATGAATACGTACTAATGTACATGAACCACGGAGAGATTAGGGCGGGTAGCAACGCCTTAGGAAACGTATCCAACTTATTTCGACCACTATTTACGGGGCACCATAGTAACTAGGACCAAATATTGTTCGTAAAAATAGACAAATATATAGGTTTTTGTCTATTATACCGTAGGTCCTATGAACTATGGTCCCCCGTAATAGAAAAAAATGTCCCTTCGCTGAAAAACGTTGACCAACCAGAGGGCCACGCCCGTGAAACCCATTCAACCCACAGGGCTGCAGGGCTTAGGATGCCCACCCCTTGTTAACTGCATGAAAAAACACGAACTCACGACTCGACTAAGGCGATGCTACAGAAAAACCCCGAGAGGCGAAGAAACAACAACAAAGAGCTGTGTGTCGATGGAGCAATTCACCAGAACAACAATGGTTTACGCAACCCCTCAGTAAAGAAAGGAATACAAAATAATAATATGTCGTTCCCCGTCCCCTGCAAAAACAAGCCAAAAGTCTACGGGTACTCCCGAGTGTTTTGTCCCGGAAACGTGAGCGCAGTTCTGGAGAGGTTGAACGCCACACGAAACAAAATTTCCAGGCACTCGGGCAAAAACAAAAGCCAGCAAGGGGGTGCGGTATCGACACCATATGTACGTACTTCAAACCGAGGACTCGGTCTGCCTGAAAAGGGGCACATACAGTCAGCGTGGATGTTTTTCAAAACTAACAATAAACCAAAAAGTTGCACGGTTCACACATACAGCAAAAACAAATCTGAAAATAATTTTGTTGGAAAAAACCCCAATAATAATCATTTATTCGTACGAGTACCGCTTGTATGTACACCTCGGGATACCTCCGAGGAAAAAACGCGGAGACCCAACTTGGGGGTGCCGCAGCCAACTGAACCGCCAACAAAAACGGGCCGCCAAAGGAGGCAAAACGCCGATCGACGCGAAGCGTCGACACACACACACACACAATGGACAAAAATCTCGACCGACACGAAACACCGACCTACACGGAATACCAACTGATGATGCGAATCGCCAACCGACGCGAATAGCTAGCTGGCCGAAACGGCGGTCGAACCTCCCCCTCCTCCCCTGCCCGTCGACGCCACGGGTCCTCATGGCAGCGATGCTCCTTGCTATGTAACGCAGATTTACTGCGACCCCGAAAAACTAGACGGGGTATCCGTGATCAACATCGACGCGATCAGGTCTCCATCTTGCCAGAAACGCACCAACATTCTCCGACCCTAAAATCTCCCCTCCCCACACCCCACAATGCCTCCCAGGTTAATGCTGCATCGATCCATTGGACACTACCGGTGCGCCCACCGCATCCCATTCCCAATGGCCACTAGCGTTGCGGGGGATGATTCATGCTCGGTGTGCGACTCCTGCAGCTGCTTCGCCGCGGGCCAGGAATTGTACAAAACGCAGAGGGCTGAAGCGCACCCGGCCGCCCCTATGATGCCGTCGCTGAGTTTGCGCCCCAGAAAGCGTTTGGGGAGGTCCATGCCGGAGATGTTGACAGCGCAGGTCATGTCCAGCATCCCCTGGGGCATCGTTAGCGGTTGTCAAAATTCGAGCGTCGATGAGGAGGCGTTTGTTTGGCGGGGGCGAAGAGGTGCAACGATTTTTTTTTTCTGATCAAAACGCCTGATATGAACTCTCCTCTCCTCTCTTCTCAGGTTTCTTATGTTTGGTCGCTGCATGCGTCTCGAATGGGTTCATAACTGCCGCCGCCGCTTCTGCGGCGTAATAAAAACAAAGGCCCTGGAATTGGTTAGCTTGTTGCCACACGGTAGATCGACAACGAACGGCGCGAGACAAATCCCTTCCGCCCGCGGCGAGGTAAACCGGCACCTACCTCAATATTGCGACAAAACGCCTCACAGGAAATAAGGCCTACGCGCGCACGATTGGTTGCTCTGGGGTGCTCGGATTTTCCGCCGTCGGAGTGCACCATGGAACACGCAACAGCACAAAAAAACGGGCGTCCGTGATATCAATCGTTCGTGTGCAGTAGAAAACACAGCAGCAGTGCCTCGCCGTAAAAAAGGTTGAACTTGTAATACGCACATTATGGCCTAGACGGCGTCGGCCCGTCCCTGCCTTACGGTTTCCTACAAGGACGAAATCGTCCCGTACACTCCCATCTCCCACCCCACGCCCGCTAGGAGCTGGCGAACCCAAAGCACACGACATAGGGGGGGAAGTGAGGTGAGCTGAAGCAAGATTTTTCATTTTTACCCGCCCACCGGAGATGAAAATACTAACAAAATGATCGGCGGGCTCCAACCGTTCACCTTGAGAATCATCAACCACGACTTGAAGTGGTCGGCGTTCGCGCGTGTCAGAGCCTCCCGAAGCCTAGCCTCCCGCCGTTCCCCCTCCCCCCCCTGGCTGGCAAGCCCCAGCCCAAGCCCAGGCGTCTTTGTCCGCCGGCCGACCTCGGCCTTGTACTCAGACGCTGCTCCTTGTCGCTTTTTTCCAGTCTGCATGCACGCATGCATGCGTGCGTGCGTGCGGGAGGGGTGCGTGCATGAGTTGGTGGGTGGCACTACTATCATCTAGTCCGTGATCACAACAAGAGAGGCTCAAAACACTATGGAAAACTAAACTGCACCTCAAAAAGAGAGACAACAAATCAAATCACAACGTGAGCGATGAGCTGCCGGGGTACCGCAGCACAAAGCGTGGATGATTCACTTCCGAATCGCCACCTATGGCACCACTCTGCTGTCCGCACGTGGGTGGGGACACACTATCCCGCGCATGGATGGTATACAGCCGGCGACGTAACTAGCTAGGGCCACCTGGTGGTGTACAAAGCCCCGCGCTTCGGCATCGCTGGGAAAGGAAGAGCTCAATCAAGGGCTTGAAGTCGATATCGAGACGCTAAGGCTGACCCCAACGCTAAACCAGACGCAAGCGCTGATGCCTACGTCAAGGCACATGCTACCTTAGGTAAAGAGGTGCGCCCTTTTTTTCTCGGAAATCCCTCGCTTGAGCTCTATACTATTACGGGGGACCATAGTTAACAGGACCAAATATTGTTAGTAAAAATGGTGAAACATATAGGTTTTTATGTGTATCATAGGTCCTGTTAACTATGGCCCCCCGTAATATTAATACAAGAAAGTAAAAACTGATATTATGAAGAAAAAAAATGAATGTGCACCCCGATGAGCAATCAATATCCGATGTTCTGGGTTTTGAAATACTAACACCGTTAAAAAAAACTCAAAAGCGTTACCGACGGTTTTGGGTTAAGGAGCCCCGTCATTCACAACATATTTTAGCCAAAAAAGTGCGCTACCTGGCACGAGTATTCCTTTCGTACCACGCGCGCCAATCCGAAACCGAATACCAACGCTATCGCTAGCAAACACCAACGCCGGGCAGACCTTGCGCAAGGAGTCTATTCCGAGCAAGATGCCCAGGGCGCTTCCAATCGACCACGACCGCGAGAAGCCTTTCTGGGCCCGCGCCACGCCGAAGTTGACCGTGTCGGTGACTGTGAGGTAGCTAAGGTTGTCGAACGTCCAGAAGCACCCCATGACCAAGCATCGGATGGAGAGCAACGCGTCGGTGTACCCCAAGAAGCCCTTTCTCCCGGCGGCGTGACCATCCTTGCTGCGCGCGGCGCGGAGAACCTGCCGCAGTTTGTAGGCCTCGTCCAAAATCTAGATTTTCGTAGAACGGCAGCAGGTGTAACGGGCAGGGGGGGGTGAGTGGCTTCGTCAGCGCTTGGTCACGAAATGATTAAAAAAAAAACATCTCAAACGCGGGCCTGGGCATGCTCGTGTGGCGTGAGAAAATTGGGCGTCTATTGTCCGGGGATGCTTACGAGAACTATTATGTAGTCTAATGCTGAAATTAACAATAAAATAATACGGGGGACCATAGTTAATAGGACCCAATATTGTTAGTAAAATGGTTAAATATATACTTCGAAGTAGGTTTTTATGTATACCATAGGTTCCATTAACTATGGCCCCCCGTAATAGTACAATGCACAAAGGCGCTTCGCTCCGCGGGCGGCCTACGCCGCCCGCTATGCTCGCTCAGGAAGGGAAAAAGTACATCGAATTATGCGAAGCGAACAGAGGTCCACGATACCAGTTTAGTGTTTTCAAGGATCGTAATTGCAAACCGGCGACTTGATAATGCCAAGAGTCCCGCCGCCATGCTTCAGGAAAAAACAGCTCCGACGTCAGCTTGGATGCCACATATACGCTTCGCGTCGCGGATGTCGTACGTACGTACATACACCCCAGGTAGGGTACTACAGTCTGTACTTATTTTCTTTTTTCGATTTGCTCTATGTCAGTACTGTATGTACGAAGAAAGCGAAAGCACAGCACGGCACAGCAGCAAAAACAATGAAAATGAAACCGAAAACTCGGAAAGGAAAAAAAATCCCCGTCCCCTCTCGTGTACCTGGTAACATTTTTCTGCCTGATTGGAACACCTTACACCCGGTCGAAAAGAAGAAAATAGAAAAAACGCACAGAAGAGCTTCTCTCTCAGCCTCGTACGCCGCCCGCCCCTCTCGCGACCACCTCGCTACCGATTCGGTCCGGGTAGAGCTTTTATCACTCTCTGCCACAATCAGCCCCGTCGCCCGCCCCGCGTGAAGCCCGGTGCTCACCGTGGCCGTCGTTCGCCAGCACGATAACGTTGGTGTTCAAACTGCACACCTTCCTCTTTCAACTTCAGCGTGGTCGCAAAAATAAGCACCGCTTGAATATTATCTTGCCCTCCCGAACGACCTTTATAAACTCGTACATACTCTATCAACAATCATAAATCGAAGCCAGACAAAGCCCGTTCATGCATCCCTCGTGTCTCGAGGCACACGCGACGCCTAGGCACGAAAGCGGCGACCGCGCTCCTTGCAACCCCCCCTCTACCCGCCAGCACCCGCTGGCACCCGCGACGGTGCCGGGTCCTCCCGCGATGCCGTGCTCGGAGAACGCGCACGTACACGAAACGAAAGAAGAAGGAAGGAAGAAAGGACCGAGAAAACAAAGAACTGCTGGAAAGGTCCGGCAAGTAATGAAAGGAGGCGGTTTGGAAGTGGGAGCTCTGAGAGGCCAGGGATGCACCAACCGAGCACGCTCAGGGGTTGTGATCTAAGTATGTAGTTCTATATGTGAAGCCCCTGGGCCAAGCTGATGGCCCCAAAATGACGTGATAGTGTACCCCGAGCTGAGAGGGGAGGAGCGCTTTTGTTCCGTACGATTGAACCCTTTCAGAATTGCGGCCCCGTTAGGGGGACAAACCACTCAAATTCCAAGTACTTTCTCCTTTAAACGGGACTCCAGCAACTAAAACAGTTGGGGCAAGGAGAAAGCCTCTCTCACTTCATCAGCGAGAGAGAACGACGGAGTGCCGATCGATAGGGTCGTGAGACCACCCCGGGCGTCGAAAATATTGGCCTCTTTTATGCACCGAATGCATAGGTCGGGGGTGGCGGGGTGGTAAAAATATTATCAGATGGGTTTTACCGTCTGTCGTGTCTTCCAAATCGCACATGTGTGACGATCATTCTGCCTGCGTACTTTTTTTCCCAAAACCTAGTCACGTGTACTTTCCAGCAGTAACCACCTGCGGATAGTGAATCTCCCTAAGGAAGCCCATCAGCGCACTCTGGTTGACCAAGGCGTGTATTTTACGCGGATCAATCGACCTTGAAGTTTTTCCTTCCAGGCCACAGCATCCCGAGCGGTCCGAATCACCCTCTTCATAGAGTCTTTCCAAGCGCAGCATGCACGACGGCCAATCAACGTGGAGTATTACCGAGGACAGCGTCCTATGAATAGCACTGTATACTGGTTCAAGGTGCGGCTTAGCCTTTCTAGGACTGTTAGGACTGCAGTCCCATTTCGGGGGCAAACCACTCAAATTATAAGTGGTTTGGCCCCAAAACGGTACTGCTGTACTAAACGGTTTAGGGTTCGGGTCGGAGGGTCGGTTTTCAAGGCGCCAAATAAACCTCCTAAAATAGTCACTTATCAAGGGCCAACCAAGCCTCCTGTTTTTTTTGTACCGCAAGTCAGTACTTCAATTAACAATCCTACCAGGAGCTGTACGGCGCGTGCGCGGGTTCACACAATTCGAGCTGCAGCGTTTTTCCCGCGGAAATTTAGTAGATGGTTTGCAACGCCGCACATCTCTCGCGTTTTGGTCTCGCCTACCAGAGCATTCGAGGAAAATGTTGACATACATTGTTAGGCGTGGGAATGGATTCGTTTTAGTACTTGAAAAAAACACACACAAAGAATGTCGCATGGTCGTTAATATCTGGGGGGAAAAAAAACTTTAGGAAATGAACCAATCCGTGATTGAGGGAAAAAAAAAAGAAACTTTGCCACCAAATAACCCGTTCGATGATGCTGCCTCTCAAAAAAAAAATAAAGGCAGTGCCGGCATCGATGTTGTGGCGTTGAGCTATATACGCGCTGAAAACAAATTCAGTCTTTCTTTTTGCACGAAACGTGCTGCAGGACAGCGCACAACCAAAAACCCAGAGCGTAGAGCAGCAGCGTAGACACGGACGCGCGAGCGTGGACGAATCACACGTTCCTGGGGGGGGGGGGGGCTCGGGATTGGACGCCGGCAGCAGGAGAATGCTGCCCCCCCCCCCTGTGAAACACATCTTGTACAGATCAAGTCGCGGTATGTGGTCCTGATTGACTGCTACATGGGGCTCATGTAAACAGGAAGAACATATCCACTCGAAGAATCGACAATCGGCTGCGTGTTGCTATACTGCACTTCGCCGAGACCGAGATTTCGACGGCGCTGCCTGCACCTCTGTGGAAGCGCGCCCCGCCTCTATTAGTAGCTCACGACAAGCTGTTGCTGTGTGTGCAGCTAAGCTTCCGAGCCTTGCGGCCAAGGCTGAATTCACCACGCGCCTGAAATCTGCATGGGTGCTGCCGTATGTACTCGTACGTACCTACCAACCTTTTCCCGGAAATGTAAGGAACCACTCATCTCCCATATTTATGATCAAACCGTTCCTACATTTCCGGACAGGGTGGTACGGTAGAATATTTTTACTCGATCGTTTTCTCACGGGAGACAACACTAGTGATGCGTTCGCATCTGAACGCTAGGGGGTACTCGCTTCCCACCGCATCAAGGCCCGATCACAACAGATGGTCTTCGCTGCGGCGATTGACACCGGATGTGATGGCGATCGCTCGGCGTGCGGCCGCGTTAATGTCTGGCACCGTTTGCCCGATACAATGAAGACTGGACGTCCTTTGTTTTTATCTCGGGATATTTTTTGTCGAATTTCCCATCAACCATTGACTCATCAAAAAGAGGGTCAACTCCTGTACCAAAGTTCTTGTCGGCTTCTTATCGGATTCGGGCGCGGATGGCATTGATGTGTGCGCAAAGTCCTGGCGCATTTCAATTGGTGATTGGTTTAGATTTCCTAGTTTTCATAGTGTCCAATAGTCCTTCCCTAGAGAGAAAGATACGCATAAAACCTGAAAAATCGAGTTTCCCCGCATATTGCCATAAAACTAAACGGGAGAAAAAACTGCAGATCAAAACACACCAAATCACGGGATTATTCTACATTGATGGGAGTTGTCTGTCGAACGCTATCATCCGTTTCCAGTGTGAAGAAATCAGGTACTCGATGCTGCACGTGAACGTAGCCCAAAACCAAGCAAATACGGTGGTGGCAGACTATTGAAAAAATATGTTCTTTCGATTATTTTTGTGAACGGATCATCGAATAGACCCCGTCTGGACACTTTTTCACGTCTAAAACGAATCAATTCCCATGCCTGATTACAGGTGTGTACAGGATGATTAGAACTATTCATATTAACAGCAGTGATTTTACGAGTACCTGGTAGGCCCTTATTTTTAATTTTCAGCACTGCATGTCCAGTTTAGGGGACAACCTACTTACCAGGTATAACTTGAGTAGTTTGCCCCCAAAACGGGACTACAGAGTCCGAAACAATCAAGCCAATCAGAGCACAACCCTACCCCTGACCCTAACCCTTTTAGAACTGCAGTCCCGTTTTGGGGACAATCCAGTCAACTTCCAAGTAGTTTGTTCCCAAAACGGGACTGCGGTACTAAAAGGGTTAAGTCAGTCAGACAGCAGTCAGACCAAACCTGAAAAGTGGTGTGCTCTACTGCTATCGTTTTCTGGGGGGATCGATAGGGGTTGCGTAAGTACAAGGCGTGCCTCTTGTTCATCAGGGGTTCACCTTGAGCATGCGGAAGGCCTTCCGGGAGCGCTGCGTGGTCTTGTACAGCTTGAACGCGCGCTGGGACAGGGCAGGGTCTGTCGTCGCGAACCACCAGAATAAGAAACGGGCGCCGTACTGCATGATCTGCTCTCGCAAAGGGCGAGGCCAAAGCACATGAGGACGTCGACACACACAGCGCACCAAGCGCACAAGCATGCACACATCACCACACAGAACACAGACGGCAGCAACGCAGCGATAGAGCGGGAAGAGAGGAGAGCGATGGGTGCAGGGTGTGTTATGTATCGATGGCTCCGGTCGTTGAACAAGCAAACATTGTTGAACTTTTGGGTCAACAAAGAAGAAGGAACATTGAAGCGAGGCACCACACTGAAGCGAGGCATAACCACACGGAAGCGAGGCACAACCACACAGGTGCTGTCCGATCGCTCATCATCTCAACCACGAAAACACGTCAGAATGCACAGACATGTGGTGCGGAACAAGGTGGAGACACTGCTGGTGTCCATGCATGCGAGGGTTGGGATTCATATTGCCCGCAGGAGGAGATAAATAAGTTGTAAAGAGCTGTACGACGTATCCTGCGTACAGGTACCTTAGTTGCCTTGTCCCGGGCGTCGAGCTTTCTGAGAGTGACCACCGTAGACTCCAAGCCGAAGCCCTCTTTCACCGCCATCGCTTCACCAATTGGCACCAGCGGTAGCAAACCCGGCGCGTCTCTCGTCTCGGCCATGACGTCCAGCTAGTTTTGTGAGGCTATCTGCCGGCAGGCTGCAGTCGGCAGAATGAATGCATCACGAAGACGAACAAACATCATTTTTGGAAAGATTTGGAGAGGTTTCCATTACTGTGAAGGCGTTACACAAGCGGAAAACTAGCTCTCATGAGGAGACATGAACATGTGACCTGGCAGCTGGCAGCAGACAGAACGAAGCTAAAGATGTGGCGGCTGAACCTTCTTTTCTGTGAGTGACGCCAGTACGGCAGTGCTATTTACGGCAGGGTACCCGCGTTCAGAACGCAGCGTGTTGTAGTTGTCTTGAAGAGAGGAAATCTCAGCGCACCTGAAAATGTAACTTACGTACCACAGGTGCTATAACGCAGCAGCAGCAATCTAACAGTCCCGCCCACCCTGATGATAATATGATTCCAGCATGATTGCGTGCTTGTTCTGCTGGTTTGCCCACAGACCCCTTGACTCAAAACCCACCCTGCGCACGTTCGGACCTGCTGTGCCGTATCAGGCTCCGCCCTGCTTGCGCTCCGGCAGGGCTCCGCCTTCGTTCCCAGCAGCAGCCCCCGCCCTGCTGTCTATTCCAGCACAGCAGGCTCATCATGCTCTCGACGACAACAGCAACAGCAGTTCGTCAACTCACGAGCAGCACCCATTCCTTGCAATGGCCGCTGCTCTGAAACAGCAGTGGGCCAGACCGGGACACCCAGCTTCCTCGGCCGCCAAGGCGCGGCACGCGCCCTCGCGCGATCGGGCGGACGGCGCGTGCCCCCCTCGAAGCTTTGCATGATATTTCCGGGCGCGGAAAGCGCGGAGAGTGTGCTAACGGTCGCGACGGCGGCGACCGCGGCAGCCGGGGCAGCCGGGGCGGAGGCAGGGGCCGTCTCGGCGTGGTCCGTGACCTCGCTCACGAGCGACCTCGCCGCCGAGCTGTTCCAGGCGTCGCTGCTGCCGTACCTGGCGTTCCTGTTCTTCTTGAGCAGGAAGGAGACCAAGACGCCGGAGGGGGGAACGTTCGGCTTCGCGTTTCTGCTCGTTTTCGTCGTTGCTACGATTCCGGCGGGGATCTACGGTGAGCACTACTTCTGGTATATGGTACGATATGGTACTCGTACGAGTGGTATTTTTTACACACTATAATACGTACGTGCCTGCTACGACGTACCATGGTACCAGATATTTATTGGTATTACGGGGGACCATATTAATAGTAAATACAGGACCCAGGACCAAAGATGGCACACCTATTAATAGGACAGATCACGATCTAGATCATCTAGATCCTTTTTCACAGATACGTAAAAGTTGTGTGCACAAGATCTAGATCCCACAGATCCCACCCGGCGAAACATGTGCAGATCATGCAGATCATGCAGATCCCATCCGGCAGACATGTGCAGTTCAGGCAGATCATGCAGATCCCACCTTCTGAAACATGTGCGGATCACGATCCCAGCTGGCGAAACATGTATGTATGATCTAGATCGTACAGATCCCACCTACCGAAATATGTGTGTAAGATCTTCATCATACAGATCCCTCCGGGCATATATGATCTAGATCTCGCAGATCATATCTATCCCACCAGGCAAACATGTGCAAATCAGGCAGATCATACAGATCATGCCCGGGCAAACATGTATGTAAGATCTAGATCATACAGACCCCATCTGGTGAAACATGTGCAAATCACGCAGATCATACAGATCCCACCTGGCGAACATGTGCAGATCACGCAGATCATGCAGATCCCACCTGGCGAAACATATGTGTAAGATCTAGATGATACAGATCCCACCCGGGCAAACGTGTGTGTACGACCTAGATCATACAGATCGCACACGGCCGAATGTGTGTGCAAGATCCAACTCGATCGGTTCGCCTCCGGGATCCGCCGGGGAACCCACTTCCGGCCCGCTGCCGGCATCATCTGCTGCCCCAGTGCCGCTATCAGAGCCCGCCCCCGACAGTTGTCATACCGTACGTGGTTTGTAAGCGACGGCGTGCTTGTGCAGCTGTGGCTGTGTGGTTGATGGGGGGGTGCTTGAGCTGCTAGCCGCCACCACCACCGTGGGCTGCGATGTCGTCAATGTATGTCATATCTCGTGTACAACGGTTTCGATATACACGAGCCAACGCATACAATGACCTGCGAGCAAACATAAACATGTACCAGTACCTGGTACATCTTCATCTGCGAGTACAACGTGGCAGATCATGCGGGCCATACAGATCCCACCTGGCAAACATGTATGTGCAGATCACCCAGATCATACAGATCCCACCTGGCGAAACATGTATGTAAGATCTAGATCATACAGATCCCATTTTATGAAACAAATGCAGATCACGCAGATCTGCAGATCCCACCTGGCGAAACATGTATGTATGATCTAGATCATGCAGATCTCACTTTATGAAACATGTATGTAAGATCTAGATCATACAGATCCCACTTTATGAAACATGTGCAGATCACGCAGATCTGCAGATCCCACCTGACGAAACATGTATGTAGGATCTAGATCATGCAGATCCCACTTTATGAAACATGTATGATCTACAGTAGACCATGCAGATCCCTCCAGGCATATATGGTCTAGATCTCGCAGATCATATGTATCTCACCAGTCAAACATGTGCAGATCAGGCAGATCACAGAGATCGTGGCCGGGCAAACGTGTGTGTAAGATCTATATCATATAGATCCCACACACAGAAGCATGTGCATAAGATCTAGATCACACAGATCCCACCCAGGCAAACGTGTACATAGGGTCTAGACCGCACAGATCCTATACAGCAAACATGATGTAGATCCCGCAGATCCCTCTAGATCAGGGATCTCTCTGCCTCAAAAGATCTGGGTCCCGAAAATGGGATCTGATCTGTCCTAGGTGTGAAATATTGTGAGCAAAAATAGGGAAATACATATGTTTTTGTGTGTACCGTAGGTCCTATTTACTACCGTATGGTCCTCCGTTATCGTGATAGTTCCACACCTCGGACAGATCAGATAGATCAGTTCCACAGCAGTTCATGACCTAGATCTAGCAGGGCAGATATATCCCTGATCTGTATTACGGCAGCTCGTGTTGCCGGGTGGGACCCGCATAATCTGAACGATCTACGATACACTACTGCTGTACGACATGTTTTCTGGGTTGGACCTGTACTACGATACAGTGTAGTATAGCTGACGTTATTACTCGCAGCAGTGCTGTCATGGTACTGCTTTGCATGAGGCTGAGGCTGAATCTTATGGGAACGGAAACCGGAAAACCGAAAAGGATTTCCCCTTTTGTGGTGTTGAAACCCCTTTATGCCGATGGGAGATATTATTTTGGTATGCCGCAGCAGGAAAACATTGCGCTTTCAACACACACCACCTACCACGGCCGATGGTTGTTGGATGATTAGATTCCCCGCGCCTCACAGGGCACGAGATGACGCCAAACCTTGGAGGCTGTATGCTGGACTGCTGGACTGCTCTGAGAGTGCTCGCGACCAATAATGAGGGTCGTCGTTGCTGTGTGCCCGGAGCTCTCGCTCGTGGCGCCCAGTTTCGTCTGAAAAAAAAAACGACCAGAAGTGGGTCAGGCTCCGATGTCTCGAGCAAGAACTCCGGCCACACAGCATCATCGACCACCAAACTTGGTCGCGAGCACTCTCAGAGCAGTCGAGCAGACGGCCTCGAAGGTTTGACGACGTCATGTCGTGCCCTGGGAGGCGAGGGGAATCATCGGCGGCGGCAGGTGCTGTGAGTTGAAAGCAAAGGTTTTTATGTTTCGGCAGTGATCGGAAAGGACTGGTGTCTACCGACGGCACTACCCTGGGGTTTCTACATGGTGAAGGGATATCCTGTTTTTGTTTTCCGGTTTCGGCTTCCCATAAGCTTCAGCCTTAAATTCCCGGTAATTCCCTCGGTTCAGGTATTGGGATGGTATTTGTAGTACTTGGGAGGCGTATCTTAGATAGAAAGCCAGGGATTTCCCCAGCGAGGCACGAGCTTGACTCTCATTCTCCGCGTGCGCGAAAGGAATAAAGCTGTTCTTCTTCCATCTCTGAGCAAAACACACACCTGAGTACCAACAAGTACCGACTTTATCAGGCAAACCTATCCAGGGATAGAAAGTGTCCCGACCTTTGATCTTAACATTCGGAACTCGCGCCGCGGGATATTTTTTCACTGTCGTCAACTTGTGTACGTTTCTGGATGATAGATACGTAGCTGTCGCTTTTAATTGTTATTACGAGGCAACTCGCGCTGCAGGATGTTTATTACTAAGGTCAATGTGTGTGGGCGTTGCTTGGGGGTAGCATCGGTAGTCGTCGTTGTTGTCTCGCCGACTCTTCAACAATATCTCTCGCTTTGAAAAAAAAGTTGTCGTTGTTTTTCGGTTCCAAGACGAAAGAGGTTGGATCAGGCTCCAGTGCGCTACAGCTGCTGGACTGACACTGCTGTAGTACCGCATACAAGAGAGAAAGACTTCCGGATCAGGGGTCGGGCTCAGATAGATACGTTATACAGGTGTGTCGTCTACGAGTAGTACCACGTACTCGTACAGCAGTGCCACACAGCAACTACAGCAGTATAGCATTGCTGCTGCATTTTTCTACTGCACATACGTGCGTACAGCAGCAGTACCCGTATCATGTCATTCTGGAATCTGGAGTCGAACTCGAGTGAGAAAAAAACAAAATCAGGAACGGCGGGCCGGATGCTGCTGTTGCTGCAGCTCGGGCTGTGCTTCCGACGGAGTGTTTGGGTCGAGGGCGCCGAGATGTAGCTGTCTCGCCATGGCGCATCAATCGTACAGAAAAAAACGCAACAACCAGACGGAGCCCAGAAACGCGGTTCCCGGTGGTTCCCTATCGCGGCTCGGGGCGCGCAGCGGCAGCGGCGGCGCCGCTGAGCTGCTTGTCGTTTGATATAACCGCCCCGTTTTTTGCTTGCTCGTGTTTTTTTTTTTTTTTTCTTGTTTCGATATTTCAAACCCGGGGACACGAAACCCCATGTTGTTCAGAAAACGCCTCACCATATACTACCAAACGCCAAGGACTGTAACGAACGCAGATCCTGCACACCATATCATAACGGCAGGTGAGGGACGAGAGTAGATGATGGCTCGACCTATGTGCAGGAGCGTCCTGCACAAAACTTTGTGCAGGCTGTGGGTCTCATTGGTCAAGTCAAGGCGGGTCTTTCGGCCGCCCGGCGTTTTTTTTAGAAAAACGCCACCATAACACGCGGCATGTTCCTGAAACCGAAGGAAGCCACGAAATTTGAGCCGTGTCGTCGACTGCTTCACAGGCGACGTCCCTCACTCCCGTGGGGCAGGGCCACCGGAGCAACCGCAGCGCGAGGTCCGACAGCCCCTAGCAGAGAGCTGACCACCCGTGGCGCCTTGAAAAAATGCAGGGCCGTCGCAAACTCAGTTTTTTGTCCCTCTTTGCCTCGCAAGCCACTCGAGCACCGACCAGGTCACGACTTCGCTCAGAAGCTCGATCGCTGTATCCCCGTCGCTGCTGCCTACGTGGGGCTTCGGGGCTGCGCCAGCCACCCAAGACATCCCGAGAGCGATAGCCTGTTCGGCGGTGCCGGCAGAAATAATCGGCCGCTGTCCGCGGCGCCTCGTGGAGGACGCGGGCCGTCGCTCGCCTCGTTGGTGGCCCTCGGGTGTTCGTTGACCCTTGCGCGTTATTCGATATTCTCAGCAAGATATGCTATTCCCCGATAGGACTCAAAGCCACACATTTCACACGAAGTTCTTATTACGGAGGACCATAGTTAACAGGACCTATGGTATACATAAAAGCTATATATTTGACCATTTTTACTAACAATATTTGGTCCTGTTAACTATGGTCCCCCGTAATAGTCCAATCGAATCAAGTCGAATTCATTTTTTTTTTTCTGTTCAATTACGATAAAAAAATAAGTTGCTCGTTGATCCGGGCCGTTACTGCAGCGAATAAAAACACCGAGCTTTTAACCCCACGTATCAAACTACTGCTGTCCAAGACTTCGAACCCAAACCCGCAAACATGTGTGCTTTTGAGCCGCGCTCCGCCCCCCCCCCCCGCCATCCCGCCTGACCCCCCAAAGCCGTGTGCCTCGCCTCCCCCACCCCCTCCCGTGTGCCCGGTCCAGCCAAGCTGGAGTACAACGAGATACTCGCCAACGTGGACTACCTCCACGGCCTTGCCGAGTCGTTCCTGACCATCACCAACCTCTTCATCGTCGCCGCCTTTCGGAAGGCGGTCGTGCGTCAAGAGCCTGATAACGGTAAGAAGCTGGGATCCCCCGATCCCCCCCCCCCTTCCCCTTTCTCCCCTTTTTTTTTGGCGGCCGCCCACAGCTGGTTGTCGAGTTAGATCATTTGTGCGAGGTAAAGAACCTCTACTCCGCACAATTGGGAATGATCGTATCACGTAGTGTTCAAGGTAAGGCACCCAAGAGGCAGTTACGTAGTACTCCCATTGCTGTCTCTGGAAATGCCTACACCGGAAATTAAATCAACTCATTGAAGCTGTCGTCCATATGCAAGTCCGCCTCGAAAGCGGTTCTTAGTAGGATGCAGCTCACCCTTCATGCGACTCGCCAGACACCTCACGGCACTTCGCGCTTGGTGCAAGCAATGTCTGCCTGGTCGGTGAAACCCGACATGCTCCGTCCCGGCATTGTAGGGATGCGAGGGTCTATGGTCATACGACTACGGCCATGCATGAGATCGAGTACATATCTCCTATCGAGTACACCCCCCCCCCCCCCCCCCTCCCCTCCCCTCCGACTGAGGCTATTGCTCACATCAAGAACCTTGCCCGTTTTCTAGACTTTTTATCTTAGATGCTAGCTAGCATTTTTTTTTGTTGAGACCCGCCCGCGTTGACGACAGGATAGCATATAGGATAAGTATACCCTGATGGGTTGTGGGGACTGAATGTCGTCCCCCCCCCCCCTGTTATTGTTCCAGTCATAATATAAGGAGAAGGGGTTATGTTGAAGAAAAATAAAATGCTGGAAAAACAATCCTCTCGCGCGCTTACCACCCTCCGAGTACTGGGGTTTGCCACCAGAAGCAACGGGCGGGGGTCGAACAGGGCGAGGGTAGCTCGCGTTCGGGATACAACACCCTGCCTGTCTGCTGGCTGGCGGTTGAAGCATGCCCGCGTGACCCCCGCCAGGAGGGGCCAAGTGTACGTAATGAGGCGCGGGGGGGGTGTACTCGGTAGGAGATATGTACTCGGTATCACGCATGGCCGTAGTCGTATGACCATAGACCCTCGCATCCCTACAATGCCGGGACGGAGCATGTCGGGTTTTCACCGACCAGACAGACGCTGCTTGCACCAAGCGCTACGTCGCGGAAGGGGGGCGTACTTTTGGGTCCAATTGTCTCACACCTCGGATAGATCATGATATATTAGTAGTTGACCCTACAAGGCAGATATGTTCCTGATCTGTATGATCTGTATGATCTAGCTCATGTTGCCGGGGTGGGAGCCGTAGTATTTAACCCGCATGATTTACAGCAGGACATGTTTCGTGGGTTATAGATGTGTATACTTTTTACCGGTCCTGCTCCATATCACACACCTGGTACGCGGGTTAGGATCTAGGTAGATGATCTACCGTACAGTAGATGATCTACCGTACAGTAGGTGATCTACCGTACTGCAGATGATCTGCTGTACAGCAGATGATCTACTGCGTAGTGGATCATCTATGGTAAAAATGGTAGTCCGTCCGACGGAGATCCTCAACTTATTTTCAACATTGGTGTTTTCGAGCTGTTTTTTTGTCGCGTGCCTACGTGCGGGGGATCACGGTATTCAGGACCCATCCAACACACAAAAATCTCTATATTCTGGTACTGTTACTCAGCGTATTTGGTCCTGATTACTGTCCCCCCCCGAAAAGTGTGATTTTTTTTTTTATCGTGTTGCGCTCTGACAGTTTGTTTTTTTCAAAACCGCTTTTTCGGTGGAGGTGTAGAGCCCCCCGAGATCCAAATAATCCTAGCCCCGTCTTACCTCGCCTCGCCTCGCTTTCGCCACCTTTTCCCGGACTGGGATGTTTGTCCTCCGCTTTGCGTCAGGGCCTGGCGATGCCGTGCTTAGGAGTGGCGCCGGCGCGACAGCTGCGGTGGTAGCCCTCGCGGCGGCACCGTTGGTGAGACCGAGTCCCCAGCGCAGGGCAATAAGCCTATATACTGCCTACCTGGTATGACGCGTTCCACTATAAAGGTAGCACATCTCCTCCGCTAGAATGATTTCTGTTGACGCCTTCGCCCAAAATCGTCGGAATGCTTGGTTCGAAAATATGACGTAATTATATACTTGGGCCATGGGATTATTCATCGGGATACGATTTTTTCTGAAGTCAGTTTTCGGGCCATGGGATTATTCATCGGGATACGTTTTTTTTTTTCTGAAGTCAGTTTTCGGGTGACTTACTGTTAGTATGGAGCTCTTCAAGTGAGGAGCCTCAGAAACACTATTACGGGGGACCATTGTTAATAGGACCAAATATTGTTCGTCAGAATGGATAAATAAATACCTGGTAGGTTTTTACGTATACCATAGGTCCTATTAACTATGGTCCCCCGTAAGAGCGTGATCCCCTGTCGTAGAGCGCCTCCTATGCTTTTTGTCATGATGTTGAAAGTGTTCGGGGGGGGGGTCGTATCGGAGGCTGAACTTCCGATGTGTTCTGTCCAAAAAAAGGAACGTTTGAGATATCGTGTCATACGTGGGTTTCTACGAGTAGAGCGCGTTTTGCTCTTCATCCTCTGGCATACCCGTTTTTTTGTTTTTCTGATATAATATACATACCGGACGAAAAAAATCGACGTGTCTTCGTGTCGTACAATAATATCGATTTGATTTTACGTCCATCGGTATCGTAATGAAACCTGTCGATAGATTATCGTTCGATATGCGTCACACTCTCTGCTGTAAAGTTAGCCACCAATGTTGTGGTTGGTGCGGAGAAAACAGAATAGTAGGCTCGAGGGCTGCGAGGGAAAAAAACACAGCCCAAACAGCAGAGTATATACTTCCTCTGTCCCATAAGTACACTACGTTATGGTTACACGGACTCTTAACCGTGTCCGATGCCGTGGGCGGTAATTTTTTACGAAATCCTGGGTGTTTTTTTAGTCAAACCCCGTCTTTTTTTTTTGCATGCATGCACCCCCCCTGCACGCATGAACGGCCGAAAAAAAAACAGTCGGCCCAAAAATGGCCGTATTTTGCCCCTTTTCGGGGGGCTAAAAAATGACAGAAAAAAAAAAAAAACCTTAGTCGTCCTCGCCGTCGCTGGGGCTTCATGGCTTCATGCTAGATAGTCCCAGGCCATACTGAAGGCGTCCCGATCATATTTTACCACGCTTTCTAGCGTTCCTGCCCTCTGCCGCTTCCTCACTCCGGCATGCTCTACTTCAAAGTCGTTATCGCCCATCTCACGGAGTGTTTGGTTGTAAACCTTGAAAAGGCTTCGCCACACCCGTTCTAAAGTCTCGCCGTCGTACGGTGAAGGTAGTCTCTACAAACCCGTCTATCGAACTGGCGTTCATCCCCCACACACTTGACTACCAACACCGACCGTACCGCTCCGCCGTGGGGCCCAAAACGCCTTTTGGCACCCGTGAGTTGCCGGGGGGAATGGACAGCGCTATCCCCACCGCCATGGCGTAAACGGCGGCCCACTGGTAGTTCCGCGATACCCCGTGGGGGTGTCTGGATGTCATTGCCCATCGTTGTGGCGCGGTTGACGACAAGGACAGGGGCGGTTCACACGCCAACATTCTCAAAATATTCTCGAGTATATTCTCAAAATATTCCCAAAATATTCCCATTTTTGACCCCACTATTTCTCAGTAAATATAAATATGAATCCGTCTTTTTTTTTTTTTTTTCTTGTATGGTCCTCTACATACCCACCAGGGTAGCGCTTTCCAGCGAAGCTAACTACCTGGTATAGCACCATGGGCACGTCCATCGGCGAGATACGATCTGCTCCCCCATCACGTAGTTTACTTAGGAGGTGGGCCGGGCAAGACGCTAACATTATGGCCGGACTGGATTTCCGAGACGGTTTTTGCGCATCAGAATCTGAAAATTTGACACACATACTGTAAAATAACAAAACATTTTTTTTGACGAGGGTACTTTTTTTTAATATTTATATTTTTTCGTGAGCTAGCCCGATATTAGTAGAATTGGGACTATTTGTTTTGCGATAAAAGTGATGAAAAAAAAAAAAGGCGCTCTCGTCAAATAAATGGTTTTGTTATTCTACAGTGTATGTCAAAATTTCAGATTCTGATTCGCAAAAACCGGCTCGGAAATCGACATTTTCACTTTTGGAACACTGCGTTATACTCCCAGCTTGTCCTGAAGCCTAACATGCCCGCAAGCGCTTCCTGCCGTGAGTCACACAGCGGCCCTGACTTTTTCTGCATCTTCTCTTTTATGCGTTTTGTAAAGTTCAAGAACAGCCGCTATTTGCCACTGCGGTTATCTAGATAGCAGACAGGGCTGGAAGTCTTGTCCCACTTGTGGGTGACTGCGAGAGGGTGGCTGCGAGCCATGCTGACGCTCTGTGTGCGAGTTGCGATCGTGTGTGTGTGTGTGTGTGTGTGTGTTTTTTTTAACTTTGCTGTAATTCCGCCGCAAAAAGATCGGGTTCGTTTTTTTTTGCTATTCTAAAACCTATATGACATGCGGAGGATTTGCTTTATTTGGGAAAATTGTGTCCAGTCACCTTGATGGTTGAATGTGCAAACGCGCTGTGATTGGCTGATTACGACGATATGCGCAACTCCGTTCAACTCTTCGTCATTCAAAAGTTAGGGCGTGACGAACGAATGTTAGTTTCTTGCCCGGCCCTGCTCGTATGGGACAGAGGAAGTACCGGTTTTAGGGCTGTGCATGGGGTGTGGGGGTTATTTATTTATTTTTTTCGGAACAGCTGTGCTGCTTCAAGTACCGCTTGACCGTTTTAGCTGTGGTTTTCTCCCCCAAGGCCTCGAGTATTTGATCCCTTTTAGGACTGCAGCCTGGTTTTGGAGACAATTGGGGACAAATTACTTGGAATTTGGCGGCCGTGTCCCCAAAACGGGACTGGAGTTCTAAAGGGGTGTTACGAAAGCGCTGAACGGAAGCACCGGGAGACCGAGGCCCGCTCGCATCGCGACGTTGGTGGTGCCTTGCGATCGTCAGATACGATCGGTTCTACGATCATGCTCTTACGGGGGACCATAATTAATAGGGCCTAATATTTTCAGTAAAAATGGTTAAATATATACCTGGTAGGTTTTTTTATGTATACTATAGGTCCTATTAACTATGGCCCCCCGTAATAGAGGACGGGTTGGGTTGAGAGGAGAGGGAGCCGAAGAGAGACGAAGGGCGTTGCTCGTGTTCAAAAACGGGAAAAATAGCGTACCCCGCCCTTTGGTGCGCAGCAGGTGTCCTGAAGGCAGGTGCCCTGTCAGGTGTCCTGAAGGCAGGTGCCCTGTCAGGTGTCCTGCAGATTGCAGAGTTTTTTTTTTGCATCCGCAAGCCCCCCTCTCTCTTTCCTAGAGGGTTTTGTCGGCGTGTCTCGCGGTGGGAGGTACGTCGCAGATCCCGCCTTGGCCGACTGAAGCTCAGCCCGCCATTCCCGTAGCTCAGCGTGACCCGAAGAGTTGTCCCGCGGGGAAACAATCTCCTCCAATCAGCACACCCGGGGCGCACAGTCAAAGTCGGCCATGCTCGCGTGACCATCTTGGCAGTTGCTCCGCATCTCTTGGGGCTATTTTTTGCTCTCAACCTCGATGCGTGTCTACCCCACCCAGTTTTTCCCTCCCCTGCTGGAACTCCTTCTGTACGGCTGCCGCTGTTGCTCCCCCTATTTTAGTTTTGGTTTTCCAACCTCGACGCGTGTCTACCCCCCCCCCCCCCCCACACGCACACCCTACACCGGAAATTAAATTAAATCAACATTGAAGCTGTCATCCATATGCAAGTCCGCCTCACAAGCGGTTTTCAGTAGGATGCAGCTCGCCCTTCATGCGACTCGCCGAACACACCTCACGGCGCTTCGCAAAGCTTGGTGCAAAAGCAGTGTCTACCTGGTCGGTGAAAACCCGACGTGCTCCGTCCCGGCGTTGTGGGGATTCGAGGGTCTATGGTCGTACGACTACGGCCATGCATGATACTGAGTACCCCCCCCCCCCCCCCCCCCCCGGCATGAGATCGAGTACATGTCTCCTATCGAGTACATCCCCCCCCCGCCCCCCCCGCCCGCCTGGTTTTTCCGTCCTTCGTTGGAACTTCTTCTTTGTTGCCGTTCTTGGTGCTGGGAACTTGAGGTGCTCGCAGCGGCGCACGCGGAACCAGCCAACGCGCTGTCGTTCCCCACGTGGATGGTTCACGTTTCGAGTCTCATCGAGTGGCTCGCGGCCATGACCTACGTTTGGAGGTGGGAAGCGGGGGGGGGGGGGGGGGGGGGGGGGGGTATGGGGATTATTTTTCTCGATGGGTGTAACGCATCGCCTGCATGCTAAGGTATGGGCGAGGGGTGAAGCGTATGCTCGAGGTTTAGAAACGTGTCTCTGGAAGGCTGAAACGGTTTTCTCCTCGGTTTTTGGTGCTTCTGTTCACTTGCCGCCAGGTTCGCTGATGTGTCGGGCTTGAGAGAGTGGAAGGGACTGACCTGGGGCATGCTCCCTCTGCACACGAGCGGGCTCATCGCCTGCACGTACCACATCTTCTACAACTCCCCGGAGCTGATCTCGCTTGTGGCGATGCAGGTGCCCATGTCCTCTGGTTGGGTGTTTCATTTGATTCGATGGGTTGGTTGGTTGGTTGGTTGTTGTTGTTGTTTTTTTTTTTTTTTTACGCCTCTGATAGATCAGATAGATCATTTCCAGATAATAGTCTAGATCCTTCAGGTCAGATAGATAGATTCCTAGTGATCTGTATGGTCTGTATGATCTAGCTCATGTTGCCGAGTGGGGCACGTCTAATCTGCGTGACCTAGCACACGTTTGACCGGATTAGATCTGCCCTATAAGGCAGACCCTGCACAACCGTTCGCAACGACAGGAGAGGAACTAGATGATCTGTAGATAGATAGATCATGATCTATATGTGCGTGATTTGTACGAGGTGTGGATTCTTCGGTTGGTTGTTTAAATTGACGGTTTGTTTGGGCGATTAGTTGGTTGGTTGGGTGGCCGATTGGTTGGTTGGTTGGTTGATAGGATGGTTGGTGGGTTTGATTGTTTTACTTTTTTTGTTCAGCTGATCGGGGTTCCCGGCCCCCCAAGAACGCCCGACCCCTCCCAGAACCAACGAAAAACGCCAAACTGCCGCGACGAACTCCCCTTTCATGCTTTTCGTTTTCCCCGCTTCCAATTCTGTCCATATTTACACACGGACAGCTACGTGACACGATGTTCCTCGCCCAGTGGTGCCGCCCGCAGCCCATCCACCGTGCTTACACCCAGTGGCGTACTGATACAATCTTAATCTTCTACCCCCCCCCTCACCTCCAACGTGACGGGGGTGGGGGCATGAGTACCGCCCCCCCCCCCCACGTCATGCCCCCTTTTGTTGGTGGTGTGGGATTGAACTTTTGAAATCTAGATTGAAACAATTTGCGGCATGACTCCGGTAGGAAGAAGGAAATAGTGGTACCCGTGTCATTCGTAGTTGTTGCAATTTTATGCCAGGCAGTACGCACAAGGTGCCGAATTGCGCCTCACAGCCGGTTCTTGGTAGGATGCAGCCCACGCTTCATGCGACCCGCCGAACACCCCACGGCGCTTCGCGCTTGGTGCAAGCAATGTCTGCCTGGTCGGTGAAAACCCGACATGCTCCGTCCCGGCATTGTAGGGATGCGAGGGGCTATGGTCGTACGACTACGGCCACGGCTACGCATGAAAATGAGTACAACCCCCCTCTGGCCCTTCCCGCCATTGGTTTGGCAATTCTTCGGTACATTATTATCCTTTCTCTCTCCCCGCCCCCCCTTCCCGCCATATTATCTCCACAACGATCTTATTTGTTTTGCCTGCCGCCAAAACGCACCCTGAATACATTCGCGCGCACATGGGTGTTACCTTCGCGATTGCGACGACGGGTAAAGGCGGGGCTAACGTGCTTCGGAAACGCCACCATGGCCTTCGCGACTTGGAGGGTGTGGCAAGCGGGCAAGCAGGCGTGGAAGGGGGATGAGGTGGAAGAAGCCGAGGCCGCGACTGTGTCGGCGGCGGTAACTTCTGACGATGGGTGAGCGAGGGCTGCACAGACCCTTTTTGCTGAAATCCCAGAACAAAGGCGGGAGAATTAATCGTGGGAACTTTAAATCCTAACCCTGAATCCCCCTACGAGCCCTATCCATAGCACCAACCGCCTGGGCAACTTCTGGGAAATTTATCATAGTGGATATGTCGTGAAGGGATAATATGGCCTACCACTCTGTCGCTGAATATAGGGATGGTTTGTAGACTAACATTTCAATGAAAAAAAAATTGTCTCTATATTTTGGGACAGTTTTTTTTTTTTCGTTAACATTTTTAAGGTGAGCGGCTTAAGGCGCGAAGCGACTAAAGTATAGTTGGGCAAACTTTCAAACGGGGCCAAAATAATTTCCCAACATAGTCGACAAGTATATACTTCGTACGAGTATAACATATAAACGAGAAGTATACACCAGCTATACTATTAATATGTTGAATATATAAGGGGCCAAAATAATCGCGAAGTACATGTACTACGGCAGCAAGTATAACATATAGGCGGCCTTATCATCCGCCCGTGTCGTAGGTTGAGCGCGCAGCAGCATGGTCATGGAGGTGTAATGCTGTGCACGCGCCGTGCAAGTCGTTGGATTGTAGTTCAGAGAATTTACCATTAGTAGTGTTCTCAAAATCATCCCCATATAACCCTGCACCCTGCATGCAGCCCGCGTTATTTTTTCGTGTGGCCGATGCCGTAGTCTTCGTATATTCTGTCCCCCCCCCCCCCCCCCCCCCCCCCCTCCCACCGCCTCTGAAACCCCAAGGGGGCTGAGAGTATCTACCCCCTTTATAGCCGTTTTTTGATGGCGTATGACGTGGAGTTAGTTTTGGGCTTTCTTTACAACCGGGGAAAGAGTTATAACCAGGGTTGCGGACCGAACGCCCAGACGGGCAGGGGGACTCGTGCACGGAGGCAAGCTGGAGAAGACTGTTTGAGAGGTTGAAGCGGGTTTCAACTCCCACCACCACCACCACCACCTGTGTCGGGAGGGGGGGGGTAGCAACTAGACTCGGGTAGGTAGGTGCCTACATCCTCGGAGTCAACCATCCTTTTTGATGACAGGCCCGGCTGAGATGGACGAAACGAACTAGCCGGGTTCGAATCGGTACACGAAAGCCAGAGACATGAAATGTGGGCAGAGATTTCCTCTCGCTCCCCGGGGCAAAAACAAACCTAAAACAAAAAAGTTCAGGCCGCCACGTTGTGGGGTTGTGTGGTGAAAAAACGGTTGATAATCCTTCCAGCTTTCGACCATAGTGGTTGATAGCCCACACGACCTTCCTCGTCGCATCTCCATTCCGAGAATTTTCTACCTGGTACCTGGTGTAGCCGAGACTGACGGGCTTGACTGACTGAATGTCGTCCCTCCTCCGTGTTTGTCGAAAGCGGGGCTGCCTACGAGACCCGCATTCGAAAATCGCCTGGGAATATTTGGAAACAAAAGGCTGTCAAGCCACGTTATAAACCTCGTTTTTTTTTTGGGGGGGGGGGGGGTTTCGGTTCGGATCGAATCAACAATTTATGGTGATGCTTGCATTTGGTGTTTGTTTCGAGCCATAACGGACATGGCAATTTCCATGGAAAAAATCCTATCAATAGGTCGTCAAGGCAATTATCCAGCCGGCACTCTGCGGCCCTCACGTGAATCCTTACGGAAACGTTTCCCCGTGTCTCCGTTCCCCGTCTCCCATCCCCTCTCCCTCCCCTCCCCTCCCCTCCCCGTGCTCCCTCTCCCCCCCCCCCCCCCCCCCCCCCCTCCCCTTCCCTGCTGCGTGCATGCCGCGGTTTCGTAGAGAAACCCCCTCTTCTCCCTTGTCAGGCAGCGACGTGCCCTTTTACGCGCAAATTCTGGGCATCACGGTCGTGGGCGCCGCGCTGGTCAAGTGGGGGGAGCTGCTGGTGGACTTCCCTTTCGAGCCCTCGTATGCCGCGGCAGCCGCGCTTATCCTTGGCCCAACCGCCCTCAACGCCAAGAAGTGGGCAGATAGGAGCGCCGACCCGTCCGCCCCGATCAAGGGCATCATCTGATTCACCACTTTTTCTCCCTGGCCGTTATGGCGTGGGGCTATGATGAAGGGGGGGCAATACCAGGTACTAATGATATGTAGCGCTAGCGTAGCGATGTGGGCGGCACGATTTGACGCGGTGGCGTTATCGGAGTGGGGGGGGGAGGGGGGCGGGCGGGGCGGGGAGCGTTTAGTATAATTATTTGTTGTTCACTTTCTTTTTTCGAAAAGCGGCGACGACAGTTGGGTAATGTTTGTGTGGTGTGTGTAACGGTTTTGGGCGGTGCGATGTGCACCGTTTCGACCGAAATTTTGACGGCGATGGGGTTTTTGCGAGCCCTCGGTCTCGTGTCCCGGAAGTCACCCCATTGATGGCCGTGCCGGGGCAGGACGAAAGCCGCGTGAATTACTGCAAGCACGAGTAGCGGCCGTGGGTATACACGCGTCTGTTCCTGATTGTGACGCGACGAAGGTCCGCGCTGTAAATATGCGCGGCTAGTCTCAGCGGTTCTTTTTTCGTGTTTCGTTTTGATCGTTTTTCTTTAGCCGTGAAGATACTTTTTCTCTTTTCTTTTTTCTTTGGGCTTAGGGTTTCTTTTGAGACGAAACGGGGCCGGGGGAGGGGTGGCGGGGCCCACGCGAAGATGGTGCCGGTTTTTATTTACAACTGTTAGTAGAGGAGACAGCTGTAGCACGGTCGGTCTTGCCATGCGTGCGTGCGCCAATGGAATCAGCCGGTAAATCCACTGGCGGTGTCGAGAAATATATGGATACGGATTTCTATACCTCGCTCGTGGCCTTGAGCCGTCAGGGGGCGGGGCTGATGACCGAAGACGCTACGTCAAGGAGACCGTGGATTGGTTCCTTGGCTTACACCCTCCTTACACTGTAAAAGCGACCTCGGCGCCCCCCGAAAAGAGCAGTATCCTCTTTTTTTACGGGGGGGCATATTAAACAGGACCTACGGTACACATAAAAAACCTTTATGTTTCGCTATTATTTCTAACGATACTTGATCCTGTTTACTACGTCCACCGTAATAATAGCATCTGTGTTGTCGAAAGAGGTATGGCTGCGGTGCAGTCGAGCGCCGATCTCTGCGACTATTAGTAGCCTGACGTCATACTGAGGCTACCGGTTGATCGTGAGACGTTGGTTGGAAGAAGAGCTATCCTCGGTACCGTGCAATTGATCACGGCTACCGACAGGCACGTCGTGGTTACCGGTGCTACCCCGCATCTACTTGGTAGGCAGTTAACACTCTTGGGACGTCCAATGCGCGAAGAAGACATCCCTGTACCCGGTACGTGCCGATGACGATACGACGCACAAGAAACGACAGTGTTTTTTTTTCCTGCTTTTGGGATACATTGCTGTATTTTCAACAAACTTAGAAATCGAAAGGGAGACGGGAACCCATGGAGTACGATTCCTCTCCCTTTTCTGTTGGTCTTTCTTCCTTTTCGTTTCTTGCCATCGCCTCTCTCTCTCTTAGTTTCCTTTCCCCTTCCCGCCGTTCTTCTTGCCGGTATTGTCCTCTCCGTCGTGTTGCTCCGTCCGTGCGGCAACTATCTGTCCTTCTCGGGATATATGTTGACGGTCCGGACATCTCTGCACACGCTGTAGGTCGCATCTTCTACTAACGAACAGCACCGTTCTACGATAGAGGTTCACCCAATTTGTTCTGAGGCTGCTCACTTGAAGAGCTTCATGCTAACAGTAAGCCATCTCAAATATGACTTCAGCAAAAAATCAAATTGTACGCCGATGAATTACCCCATGGCTCAAGTATGTTATTACGTCATTATATATTCGAAACAAGGTATAGGCATTCCGACGGCTTTGGAGTAAGGAGCCCCGTCATCCAGAAAACATTTTAGCGGAAATGTGCAGCCTCTTATCGTAGAACGCGTCAGCACCATCATCGTTCGTTCACCGCCATGACACGCGTTTTATCTTCTTCACGTATACGCGCTGGGCTAACAACCGCCGGAGACCCACGCCGTCACCCCGCGGGGGGCAACGTAGCGGCTAAGCGTGCCGCGGGCCAGGGCGCCGGACGCGCCAGTCGCGAGGAAGCTCGCGGCGCAGCCCGACGACGCGTTCTACGATAGAGGTACCACATTTCCGCTGAAATGTTTTCTGAATGACGGGGCTCCTTAACCCGAAATCGTCGGAATGCCAATATCGTGTTTCGAAAATGGCGTTTTTGTATGCACCTGGGGCCATGGGATTATTCATCGGGATGCAATTTGATTTTTGATGGAAGTCAGTTTTCGGGTGACTTGCTATTAGTATGGAGCTCCTAAAGTGAGGAGCCCCCAGATAATTTAGGGTGAACCTCCATCGCAGAAAGCCTCGCCCCATTAAAGTATTTTAATAGCACAGGCCACCGGGTCACGTCAACTCGTTTGTTGCTGCAGATTTTATCCCACTCTCCTTCGACTTGAGGACTGCGCCCGAAAACATTGGGTGGGTGCAGCTGTAAGCGGGACAACAGATAGTACTTGTACTTGTACGAAACCCCCTTTGGGACTCCCCCACATACACACTCAGCAACCGAAACAATGGTTGTTAATGTTTGTGCCATCAATCAACCAATCACGAGCAGCGCGAGCCCCCAGCAGTACGAGTGGGATCAATCAGCAGATTTATATAGATATGTGTATATATATATATATACTTCGAAGTATATATATATCCGTGCCGTGGCGTACGTACGTACTTGCGCCTTGCGTTGTTACTCGGACATCGATTTTTTTTCATATCATCTCCCTTCAGTGGGGCAGCGGTCGTTTCGCTGAAGACGTCATTTTCCTCCTCTGGTGTGTCAGGAGGGTTTAAAATACCCCCCAACAACAAAAAAAAACATGAAAAAAATGAGCGGCAGGTAGTTTGTTCGTGGGTGAAAATTGAATAAGCAGCATTCCCTCGGTGTCGTCAGGGATGAAAATCTCCGCGCTGAAAACCTCACAGCGCACAAGAAGGCCTCCGCCTATCCGCCGAGGGTCACAGCAGCGTCCGACAACAAAAACGAATTATTGAGTATAGCTTGCTCATAACCTTTTACCGGGGGAAAACAGACAAAATCGGCAACCATACCTCCAAACGCCCCAGGCAAGACAAGCCCATACGGTAGCCCATGGATCGAAGTAAAAAAAGCGGTCAAGACCGGGGGCGGCTCTGTAAAATACGGATTATCAGATTCTATTCCTAGCCCGCCGCACGCCGGCACCGCAGCAAACAAACGCTTACAGTTGATACTTTGCGGTCGCAACACCCGTGCAGACGAACGACGAGGATAGCGTCGAGGCAAGCTCGCGTTAGCGCATGGTCAACACACGCAGAGCACGCGCGCGTTAGTGCGTAGTTTACACACACACTAGACGATTTTGCCTCTTCGCTTCCAACCCGGGCCTACAGCGTCGCATCGTTGGATACAAAAAAAAAGTGACCGTCGAAGGTCAGTGCAGGCCACCGCAGGCAATAAGCACAGGCCAAGCGTTCGCTCGGAATGGAGCTGTGCCCCCATTCGCAAGCCCCAAAATATTTTCATCCCGGTAGCCTTTTCGCCTGGTATCGATAGCACGGGTCACTCTTCACAGCAGCCCTGCGGTGTGCAGCATCACCGACCGCCAAGAAATACCGTACACGGCTAACATGCAGTCAGAGGTGCTCACAGACAAAAAAAAAACGCGACTGCTGCAGCTGTTGGGGGTGACATCAGCAAGAAACAACACAACACTACGTACCGCCGGTCAGGTAGGTGCCTATCAATAACACGACTGCTATAGCCGTGTGAAACGTGAAGCACCCCGCTGTGTGAAGCACACGGGATAGGAGGGAGGGTGTTTGGACTGTTGCTCTTACGTAGTGCACCCAGTGCACCTCTCCGCCCTGGCTCCGCCTGAAGCCCGGCCAGCGCGGACAGGGCGAAAATGTGACGACACAGGAATCACCCACAGCTAGTGACTCTACATCGAGAGGACGCGGGGCACGTTAAGCCTGCGCGACGCATCAAGTGACCCGTCAGAAGACAGCAGCAGCAGCAGCAGCAGCAGCAGCAGCAGCAGCAGCAGCAGCAGCAGCAGCAGCAGCAGCAGCAGCAGCAGCAATCGCAGCGGCACCAAAGAACGTGGCGGGCCACGAAACGCAAAGCCGTACCGTACGCCGACAAGAGGGTTTCCACGGCCATCGACGGCCCTTTGCGGCGTTACCGCTTCGACGGTTTCACTCTCGGAGGCATTCTTCCTCTCGCCGGGGGCTGTAGCCCGACGACACGGTTTCCGCCAATCACGCTTCGAGCGACGTTACCGCCTCGATGTTTTCCACCTTCGGAGGCATTATTAATGCCGCCGGGGGCTGGTGGAGCCGTGAAAGACGAAAGTGCGCAGCGTACGCCGTCGGGCGTTCCCTGCTGGCTAAAAACTGCCATCGATTGGGGGGGTGGAGGGTGGGGCGTGGCTCTTCCATGTGCCACTGTCTCTCACGAGGACCCGGTACCGCAACAAGCTGGGTTCCACGAGACCACCCACGGCGCTGCCGAAACTGAGCCGAGCGCGCGGGTCGGAAAACAGACTCCTTCCTGAGCAGCTTCCTTCAAAAACGCCGCACGAAAAAAAAAAAACACAACACAACACACACACAAAAAAAAAATACACGAAAAAAAAAGTTTCAGACTCCTTCCGAAACAAAAAAAACCGTTTCGGAGGCCCCTTCCGGCCCAGCTATAGAGAGCTGCACCGACTCGTTTGGCTCAGACAGAGAGAGGGCCTCTCATGTCATGGAGTCGATAAGAGAGCTGCGCATGCTGTTCACGATGTTGGAAGGCCCCTGGTCGTTGAGCTTGAAGATCGACTCCACGACGCTGATCTCCGTAGACGTTGTGTCCAGCCCGCAAAACGCCGTCCAGTCGTTCGCGACGACCCCCGCCCCCAGCACGTCAGACCCCCGGTTGACGGTGCCCGCCACCAAAGGTATCTGTGGGCGGAGGATAGATGGGGTCGACGGTGGCAAGGGAAAGCGATGGGAATACTGAAGACCACAGACGCCCCGAAACAAACACGTGGGACTGGATGTCGTCCTCAGGTCCCGGTTGCGTCTCGTTTCGATTGTGTCCCCACCTACAGCAGATTACCATGCATGGATTAGATGTTGGCAACGAGCTCATGCGACATCAGCAATAACAACAACACCAACACCAACCACAATAGCGACAAACAACAGCAGCTACACCAACAACCACCACCACCACCACCACCACCAACAGCAGCAGCAGGAGAGGAGGAGTGTTTTGCAATCACGCAGAGAACCGGTAACGGAGGCAGACGTGGAAAAAAAAGCACGGACAAGGGGGGGGGGGGGGGGGGGGAAGTGCAGCGATCGAAAAAAAGAAGTGACAACTAGAAACATGTCACACATCGCGTCACACGAGGTCTGTAGCTGTACGAAGGCGTGTTTTCATCACAAATCAGTCATCGCCGGGACCCATCAACCCTGTTGAGACCCACCCGGTTATAGCGACAACAAAATAGCACGAGAGTCTTGTCG
Source organism: Nereocystis luetkeana (assembly GCA_031213475.1). Lineage (NCBI taxonomy): Eukaryota > Phaeophyceae > Laminariales > Laminariaceae > Nereocystis > Nereocystis luetkeana. Next base: position 1,690,860 of record JARUPZ010000031.1, read on the forward strand.
ACAGCCTATTCGTCGTGGTTCGCGTCTTTCTTCCTCCCCCCTTCGCCTGGCTGATGCTGAATTTGTCAACCTTCTTCCGTTATGCCATCCCTCTGCAAGCCCCCCCCCAAAAGGAGTTATAACGCTGTTGGTACTGCGGTACCGTCTTGCGAGGCAAGCTATTTGATAATTCGAGTGGTTGGTCCCGAAAACGGGACTGACTGCAGTTTGCCCTCCAAAGGGTTGATGAAACACCCAGTAGGCTACGGTCGCAAGGCGTGCTCCAATATTCCCCAAGGAATAAACCAACAGAACAAGAACTATTAACAACAGGAGACAAGTGGCAGAAACGAACACATGTAAGGGCAGGAAGCGCCACGGTGCATATCAGGTAAGTGTTCTTGGAGGACATGCCAGCGGGGGGCGGAGGCGGCGAGGGGCGAGGGGGGGCGCCGGTCGCGCGCAGGCAGGTGCCAAGGCAAGGAAAACGTTGAGGCAACCCCAGTTGTCAGAATTCCGCCCCTTTCCCCCCCCCTCCCCCCCCGCCCCTTTCTAGACGGCCGAGTTACCTGAAGCAAGCTCGAGAGCTCCTCGATGTCGTCGATGGTTGTTCGTGGGTGCACCATGCCCCCCTGGTTGGTGATGACGGCGTAGCTCCCCACCAAAGCGTTGCCGGCGATTGTTTGCCGGAACACCTCTACCCCTAGCACGTCAGCTACCAGATCCTCGGTTTCCTGGTCCAAGCAAAAGCGCAGGCGGTGGCGGCAGCGATGTTACGGGGGGGGGGGGGGTACTCAATATCATGCATGGCCGTAGTCGCATGTGTGACCTTTTAGACCCTCGCATCCTTACAACGCCGGGACGGAGCACGTCGGGTTTTCACCGACCAGGCAGACATTGCTTGCTTGCACCAAGCGCTGCGAAGCGAACCGTGAGGTGCTGGGCGAGTCACATGAAGGGTGATAGGGCACGCATAAAACACATACTCGTATCTGGTACGACACCACCTATCGACAGGCATAAGGGATGGGCGGGGCGGGGGGCGCCCAGCTGAAAAAAGACACGTGACAAATGAACGCAGAAAAAAAAGAGTACTATAACTAACTCTTCCTGTTGCACCCATCCGCCATGTTCTGGGAACAAACCACCAAAGCATTACTGTAGGAGCCGAACAAAAGCAAGGGCAACGGTGCCAGAGAATACACACAGAGGTTGAGGCATGCCTTTTGGTTCTTTGAGACTACAGAACGGAAAAATGACAAATAAAATCCCCCCGACGATTACAGTGTCGGGCCATTGTTTGTTTTTTTGGGTGGTGATATATTTGAAGTGCGAATTACTGCAAAGAGTCGTCAGGCACGGACCCAGCACACGACCTGACTCGTACTGCTGCGCGCTCACACTATCAACAGTCGGTTTATACTCTTCAGTATGTTATTTTATTGAACATTATTTCCCTAGTATTACGGGGGGACCAAACTAAACAGGACCTACGGTACACACGAAACCCTACCAATATATACTTTGTTTCATTCACTAACAATATTTTGTCACGTTTAGCTTGGTCTCCCGTAACAAATCCCGAACGCTTTTTTGTCGCATGTCTCGCATATGATGCCCTCCTAATATTCCCAGAGGCGCCTACTCGTATGATGCTATGCGTACGCGACAAACGTATATCAACATGCAAGCCAGCAGTATTACACTGGAAAGCGCGACATGTGGTGTGCCCCCCCCCCCCCCCCGTGTGGCTCCAGAATTATGTCCAAAACCGTTTCACCTCAACCGTTTCACTACCGCTAAACGACACCAATCTGGGCGGGAATATAAGGAGCGCTTGTACATTAATATGAAGACGAAACGGTACTTATATTGACATACACTCAGAGTGATATCGCTCTGCCCCTAAAGGCAAAGGACCGTTTGTGGGCATTCACACTGAACGGAGACCAAAAATGGCCCTTGAGTTTCCGGAGAGCGTGGTACCAGATACAAACGATATCCTTACATTTCCAGACAGCGTACCATGATATTAGGTACAGACAACCCCTCAATTTCCGGACAGAGGGTCTGGGTTTTCAACACGCATGGCGTTCCGTCTTTTCACCTGACATTTTTGTTGCGCCAACTCTCGCGCTCTTGCGCGCTTTCAGCGACACGAGTGAATATACAAAGAGATGTACGAGCACATACCTGGTATATATATACCTCTTTTAGCTTTTGAACGCGCGGGGAGCCTTACGGCATCAAAACCCCGGCCCTCCTTCCCATGCATGCAGAGGTGACATTTAACCTGTTCGCCTACTCGCCACGCGCCTCTGAAAACAAGCTATTACGGGGGACCATACCTGATAGGACCAAATATTGGTAATAAAAATGGATCAATATATAGGTTTTTATGTATACCATAGGTCCTACTAACTATGGTCCCCCGTAATAGTGCTCGTGCATTCCCCGAATCGTGAGCGATGTTATTTTACGGCAGTAGCGGCCCATCTTTTTTTTTTTCATTTTTTTTTTGCTCATCCCATTTATTATCTTCGCACATCGTCTTCTCTCTCTCCTTCCAACTCGTAACTCAGATCCGGGGTCACATAGCAGGCTCTTCTACCCCTCTTCCCGCTACGGTACGTGCCTTCATTTTTATCTCGAGAATATTTCAGCCTTTTCTTCCCTCGTCGGCTCGCATCGAATTGTGCCTACCCACGCTGCAAGGCGCTCTCAACAATTGAATCCTTTTTTATTTGTATTTTTGCAAATAAAGTCAAATGTCCGACCCACCTGGGGCTCGAACCCAGGACTCAAACACAAGTAGAATTCGAGGTTAACCACTTGAACCACCGGGGCGACCTGCCAGTCAACAATTCCGGCACTATACGTAGGTAAACAGCGTAGGTATACAGCGACAACAGGCACTACTTACTCCCTCCGCACGCTGGTTGATCCCATCCGTGCCAAGCGATTTCATCGGTGATACGGCAGGCAGCCGGCACTATTCTACCGGCACTATAGAGGGACCACTCCTGTGGTGTGATCGCAAAAGGGGCTGAGCCCTGACACCCCGTCTCGCTCACCCTGTCGAGATCGGTGTGGACCAGCGCGACGTGGTCGTTGCTGACGATGCAGTTCCCCAGGGCCGACAGGCGCTCCTCCACCCTCTGGATCACCACCGTGTCGGGCAAAGCGTTTCGCAGGTGCTGCAGCTCTTGGTCCGTGGTCGTGTTGGGCACCAGCAACCCTCGCTTGTTCCCTGGGGGTGTCGTGAAGCCACAAACGGGGGGGATAGGGGATAGGGGATGGGGGATGGAAGGCGGGGGAGGGGGGGGGGGGGGGGGGGCAGGGAGGGAGGGAGGGAGGAGGAAAAGGAAGGAATGGAATGCCGAGCAGAATTCATATCTAGGATGGAGTATTGTCCCCTCGGCGAACTTATGATAACGTATGTATCCGAAGTTTGCTATTGCAGCAGCTTCTGACAGTTACATATATCCGCGCTGTTGAAAGATACCTGGTATATACCTGGCACTGCTGTACGAGGTACGGATACACTGATATCTGGTACATGTCATATAGACACAATCAGTGCCAGTATTAGTACCTGGTACTGTAGAAGTGTCCCGTTTGTGCCTCTTTGTGTCTTTGTTAGTATGGTCCGTTTTACTACCTGCTTCTGTTTTTTTTTTTGTTTTTTTTTTGCTTCGCTTCATCTTCTTTTTTAGTTTTTTGTCTGCTACCTGGTATTAATAGTCTCCTTTTTGCTTCCCTGGTGTCCGCAGTGGTGGAGTGCGTATGCTTGTATCTTGTTTTTTGCCTCTGTTTTACTACCGAGGTATTTCTTCCACTCCAGAGTTATTGGAGCCTGTTCTGCGACCACGGACTGCATTGTATTGTGAGTTAATGTGAGAACAACGACAACAATGTGATACCATTTAGTTGCAGTCTTTGGCCGATCCAAGCTACGAGTATTAATCAGTACAGCAAGCAGAAAACGTATCATGGTAAGGGAGGGCCGAAGATTGGGAAGCATGATTCCGATGTCGGTTGACGCAAGAGCGGCTTTATCGCCGACAAATGGCCGGGGCGGACGAGAACTGCTGAACTACTCCTACCAGGTATGATATCATGTACCTTTGAAATACATCTATTAATATTAGTCCTTTTAGAACTGCAGTCCCGTTTTGGGGACAAATTATTCATAATTTGACTGGGTTGTCCCCAAAACGGGACTACAGTCCTAAAAGGCAAGGGGATATGACTACTATTATCTACAGCAGTAGTACTCCCAAGATTTATAGATGGGGCATTCCCTGACAGCATGCCGAAGACCTGTTTCGACGACGAGCTTGAGCTTGTAGTCGGCATCTCAGATGCCAGGTACCAGGAATCTTTGAAGTAGGGGTATGTGACGTGATCATAGATACCAGGTACGTTCGTATTTATCTGATGTATGAATATATGTGGTGCGTACCCGGTATGATGCGTGTACTATTATAGACTATTAGACTACCTGGTATATACTGCGGTTCTATCGTGCGTGACGATCGGCTGTGCAGCAGTGAGTGTTGCCACAAATCACTCGCAAACATTCACGCTTCTTGTTGAAGGTTCAGGTCGTGGGAGTTGGGCAGGCCATTTCCCTGCAGGGTAGGTGCACCTGTCACACAGCAGCACCGTTCCCCCAGCAGGTAAGGTACATGTGGACGCAGGGCCGTTTCAAGACACGGCGAACACCGGCGCACGTGGCAAGGAAAACACCAGACCCTAGGACGAAGGAGAGCTACACGGTGGTTGGCGAGATAATGCCTACCAGGTATATACGTAGGCATGATAGTGCTGACCTGACTGCTGTGCAACAGGTGACGCACGCAGCTGTTCGACTGGGCTCACTCATGGCTGGGAAAAGATAGAATGTCGTCTGGTTTGGGTGCTGCCCTGGCGCGTTGCGCTGCTGCTGTCATACATTTGCTGTTACTGCTGTTGTACGTGTATTGACCAGACATCTATACGCCAGGTATCCTGGTACGCATCAATTCCTCAAGTGCTTGAGTTATTAATAGTTCTCGGTGGTCATTATTCCTCGAAACCCAAGCACTGGGCACTACTAGGAGGTGTCGTGTTGCTCCATGTGCGCTCTATTGCTGCTTCTCGGATCGTCTGTGCATTGGCGTAGGGGAGGGCATCGTCGCCAAAACGACGTGCTGAAAAATAAAAAATGTATCCTCACGTCATCGTAACATGCGATTTACAGCGAAACGCTACGTACAAGGTTAGTCTGCTGTAAATACGGTACGTGAATAATGTATCATACCATTTCGCGGTCGAGTTCGAACCATGACAGACAACGCGGACACCACAAGCGAGGCCGACCATGCAAGCATAGCCGCACAACAAAGCAAGGGTCTCAGGCCAAACTCTCCGCTCTCTCCTCACCTACACACACCCGGCCAACGAATCGGCATCCGGCGATGCTGGTGTGCACCACGGGGATATGGTCAGCCAGCTCGGACTCGAACACGCTGTAGAAGTTCTCGCTGCCGCCGATGGAACAGAGCGCGTAGCTGTTCGTCAGCTTGGAGAACACGCCAATCTCGTTGGAGTTTTCGAACTGCGCGCGAGTCGCCATTGCAGTTGCTGCTGCGGCGGCGGCTGCTGCCTGCTGTCTGCTGCGTGCTGCGGTGCTGCTGTTGAAGGGCTAGGGGCCTTTCGTTAGCAAAAAACTTGAATGGTACTCTCCAGTCTCTTGTCAGGCTGGGCGAAAGCAAACGCTTAAGCTACTCCTCTGTGCTATACAGGTGACTAGAAATAGATCAACGTTGCGTTTGGGCCACCTCTGTACCTAGGAGGGCCGGCTGTGAGCTCTGTAGGCTGTGCAAAAGCGAGACTGTGTTGGGGAGCAGAAATAAAGGAACCTGTCTCAGAACGGTTCGTATGGTGCGGAGTTGAGTATCATTGGAAGGCCTTACCATGTAAGAACCTAGGGGACGATAAAAAACGACTCACGAGTCGCCGCTGGCATAGAGTAGTATATAAACCGCACCCCAGCTGTGCCATGGCCTCTAGGTCCCGAAAAACGCTTTCGTCGGACGCCTCGAGGTCTAGATCGACCACGACACCTCATTCGGGTGGAAGTAAGAAAAGGTTGGTGAAGTTAGGAGATGTTCAGGCCGCCATCAAGACCGAAAAAAACAACAAGAACGGTAAGATTGCTGCTGCTGCTGCTGCCGCCGCCGCTGCTGCTGCTGCTGCTGCTGCTGCCGCTGCTGCCGCCACCGCTGCTGCTGCTGCTGATCATGGTGCCAGGATCGCCGAGGCTGTGCAAGCCGATCTCAAAGGACCAGGCAACGACGGGGTCATCGATGGACACATCTACAGGGACCCCGCTCCTTTGAAGTGGGGAATCTTCGAGGCCGTGGCTAACACCAATGGGCAGCGGTGAGCGGCAGCAGTGCCACTTGACACCTACCGACTCTTGACTCTTGACGCGTTTTGGGGTTTATCAGCTGCAAGCACGACCGACCTTTCAAAATGCCGGTGTGGCAAGTTAAGAGCGCACTATTTTAGTTGTAATCAACAATATTAATAGTACATTTATTTTCCTGCACGCACGCAACTTTTAAACGAAATTCTTCGCTGTCCGGAAATGTAAAGCACACTGGGATCATATTTTTCATATTCGAGAGCTCCTTAAATTACCGGACACCGGTACACACCAGGTATCATATATCGGTAGCAGGTGCCAGAGGTATGAGAGCTCGTACATAACAGGTAGACCTCGTCAAGCAGAGTACTTGGTACCCATTGACTCATCTCGTCCTTTTTTTATTTTGAATCCGTTCGTGAAAGCATTACAGGTATACCATAGACGCATTCAACGCATTGACCTGCATTGATCATTGACGTGTGGTAACCTTGTTTTTTCGGGGGGCCATAGTTAACAGGACCAAATATTGTTAGTAAAAAGGGGTAAACATATAGCTTTTTATGTGTACCATTTTTTTTTTTTTTTTTTTTTTTTTTTTTTTTTCCATCCCATTCATTATCTTCGCACATCTTCTACTCTCTCTCCTTCCAACTCGTAACTCAGATCCGGGGTCACATAGCAGGCTCTTCTCCCCCCTTCCCGCTACGGTACGTGCCTTCATTTTTTATCGCGAGAAGATTTCAGCATTTTCTTCCCTCGTCGACTCGCATCGAATTGTGCCTACCCACGCTGCAAGGCGCTCTCAACAATTGAATCCCTTTTTTTATTTTTGCAAATAAAGTCAAAGTCCGACCCTCCTGGGGCTCGAACCCAGGACTCAAACAAGTAGAATTCGAGGTTAACCACTTGAACCACCGGGGCGACCATAGGTCCTGTTAGCTATGGTCCCCCGTAATAACATTCGGTGTCTCCTTTTACGATAGTACTTTTACTCGTAGAATGTGGGATGCATCGTACCATCCCATCTTCGATGCGAGTCGACGAGGGAAGAAAATGCTGAAATCTTCTCGCGATAAAAAATGAAGGCACGTACCGTAGCGGGAAGGGGGGAGAAGAGCCTGCTATGTGACCCCGGATCTGAGTTACGAGTTGGAAGGAGAGAGAGTAGAAGATGTGCGAAGATAATGAATGGGATGGAAAAAAAAAAAAAAAAAAAAAATCTTCTTTCGTACGATGGAATCGTACTTTGCGACCACAAAAAGAGCTATTAATAGCATGTCTACGTTGATTGGTGGGTGGGTGGGTGGAAAGAAACAAGCAAGCAAGAACGGTTTATGGTGAAGAGTGAAGAAACACGTGCCTAACGTCTCCAGCAGCAGCAGCAGCTGCAGCAGCAGCTTCCATGGCACCTGGTAGTGCCGTGGAGCTGATGGTCACCGCGGTTCCGGGTGACTTTGATGGCTCGACGGGGGCCATGGAGGAAGTAGCTGAACCACAATCGACACCAGGTATATACGATACAAGTACTCCTTGTACTCGTATACCAGGTACATACCTGGTACATAGGTTCATACCTCGACCTATTACGTACGAGTACGAACAGACTTTGCAGCAGTACGACCCACGTAGCGTATATATATACTAGGCGGCTGTGCGACTGCTGTCGTCATCTCCTTTCCAAGAATATCCTGGCACATGTATGACAACTGACAACATACCTGTATACCAGGTATACATGCATGTACCTGGTATACACATGGTACGTTGTTGTTGTTGTTGTTGTTGTTGTTGTTCTCACATTAACTCACAATACAATGCAGTCCGTGGTCGCAGAACAGGCTCTAATAACTCTGGAGTGGAAAAAATACCTCAAGTAAAACAGAGGCGAAAACAAAAAACAGGCATACGCACTCCACCACTGCGGACACCAGGGAAGCAAAAAGGAGACTATTAATAGCAGACAAAAACCTAAAAAAGAAGATGAAGCTAAGCAAAAAAATCAAAAACAAAGCAAAAACAGAAGCAGATAGCAAAACGCAAAAAAAGGCAAAACGGACCATACTAACAAAGACACAAAGAGGTACAAACGGGAATGAAAGAAAAATGAAAAAATGAGGGGACGTATCAGAGTACGAGGTTCGCCTTCGGGATGTTGGTTGACTTTACATCCTGGGGGGTGTCGCAACTTCGAAAGGGGGACGGGCGTTCCCATGCATATTAATAATAGCTGTATATTAGCCTATGTGAGGTTCGCTGGTGTTTTACCAATGGATGCAGCTGATGTTGTACCGCTGCTGTTGTACGTACTGCCCGGGTGCTTTTGAAATTCTGAGCATGTTGGAATCGTCCAGCTCGATGTGTGCAGGATGGCACGCCCACTTAAGCACACACACGCGTTTTAGCACAGCAGCAGCAGCAGCAGCAGCAGCAGCAGCACCGTTCGTAGCTGTGTCACGAAAATAAGACCTTTGAAGAAGTGCTACTGCTGCCTGTGTACCTTCGTGGATGCTGCAACATCAAAAGCTAAAGCTTACAGGAGCAGCAAGTGTGGTGTCTGCGCAAGGTACACAACAGCAGCAGTAGAAGCAGATAGGCATGATAGCGAAAAACTTTGAAAGCTGAACTTGCACCTGACGTCTCGGTTCCTAATGCTGTAGGATCGAAACACACGCACACGCACACGCACACGCACACGCTCACGCTCACACACACAGCAGCACCGTTCGTGGGTTTCAACATAGGGAGACGTTCAAAGCGCGGTTGTTGTGCCTAGCCTTTTGAGGGCGGCTGCGGTACTTGAGAAACGGCGGCAAGCAGCTCTCTGATGAATTGAAAAAAAAGGAAACATGACAGTCGGGGTTTCCATGAGATTGTTTGGCTCTAGCTGGGCGGAAGGCCTCCCCGCGATTATCAGCCAGATTTCGCGACTTTGAACGCCCAGAGCACGTGCCACGGAGCTCGGCCGGAACCCACACTTGCGCCGAGGCGCACACGCGAGCCCTCTGCGTGCCCCATGGCCGAGAGCGCGAGAAAAGACCCGCGACCGGAGGAGAAAGTAAAATTATTCCGGAAAAAAAGTCCCTTTGATACGCTGCGGTAGTAATACAGGACACTACACCAGTAAAAAAACAGTAATACTCGTGTACCTGGTATATACGAGTATACAGAAGTTGTCTCTAGGGATTCGCGAAACAGAATACTTTATTTAAAAAATTACAGAAATGCGTATTTACATTTGTAACCGTCGTCGGTGGGTGTTGATGAAAAATGATCAACAAAATAAACAAATGTATAATAAATAGAAGTATAAACTCGTTCGGCGTGGACGGTCGCTGTGAGGGCGTTTCGGTAGACTTTCACATGATTGTAAACCATGATTCGCGAGAGCTTTGAACTTTTCGCGAGTAGAGGGACTTTATGTATTTTTTTCGGGAATAGTTTTAACAGGACTGTCAGGTTTCTGGCCAATTAAACGTTGATCTCAGTTGCTTTTTTGGCGTGGAGAGACCGGCTAAGACGGCATACTACGCGGGTCATTGGATTTTTTGCGTGCGTGGGCACATGTAGACAGCCTACGAATATAGCTATAAACTCGTTTGGGCTGGTCGGTATTGCTTGCACGGTTACTTGCCCGGTGGCTACTTATTTTTCTCTAGCTTTCCAAGATTTTTTTTTCTTTTTTTGTTACTCCGTTTTTGCCCGGCGGTTACGTACGAGTAGATTGCTGGCACGAGGAACAGACACCTGCTGCTGTGATCTCCTTTTTCAGCTTGGGACACCTCCCGGCATTCCAAGCCAACCGGAATCCCGAAGAATAACCCTGCACTTCGTACGAAGTGTATCATATAAACGCACAGGACACAAACATCAGATCGTGCACATCTACATGGAGTACGCCCGATCACACCCCACCCTACCCCACCAGCCACGGTTTACCTGCCCGCCGTCGCCCCACTGGCCACCGTTGCACTGGCCGCCACCCTGCCAGTCGGTGAGCGGCCACCCACCCCTAGCTGCCCTGCGCTCCGGCGTGCAGCCGTTGTGGTTCTCAACCCTCTGCACCTCCTAAACCTCCTGCGCTGTACGGCTCTCGTACCGCAGTACTGCTGGGAGTATCGCCCCTCTTGAGTGCCCGAGCGTAAAGTTAAGTACTTCGGGAGGTAGATTTTGCCGTAGAAGGGGTCGCACAACAGGAAGCACATGATAGACAAGCAGAGCACAGCAGGCATAGCCCGGCGAGCTGTTTGCATCCGAGACAATGGATGCGCGCGGCCTCGGCGGTTGGTGCTGTCCAGCCGCGGCGGCGTGGCGCTCTGTACGAGTGCCGACCCGCTGTGCTCTTCGTCTGCGTTACATGAATGCGAAAGCGATCAACTGCTGCTGTGGGAGTATTCTTCTTTGATGGCTCTGATGTGTGACATTACTCCGCTGCGACAAATCATCTACAGGTCATCTGCAGATTATCTACAAATCATGATCTACTGTAGATCCTCCAAGGCAGATGCATCTATCTATTCCAGATCATGTATGATCTAGCTCATTTTGCCGGGTGGGGTCCGTGCAACCTGCATGATCTCGCACATTTTTCCTGGGTTGGATCTGTTCGTATGCAGATCCTGCACAAAACCCCTCCCAACGGCAGCTGAGGAGCTAGATGATCTGTAGATAGATAGCTCATTCATCTGTGCCCGGTATGTAATCTTTCGGAGATCATCGCAGTGACATCGCCGCGGCCGTACGTAGACACGTAGACACATGTCACAGCGGGTTTCGAAATAGATCTTCTCTTTTGTGGCGCCGTCAAACGTAGAAACTCGCAAATGTCAGGGAAATACGACAACATACATACCAGTAGTACGATACGAAAGAAGAAATCCCCACGCGTGCGGTTATCATGTGAAAACATTGTGTAGGTAGAACGTACCCACCCTTGCTCGCGCAAGAAGTCCAGGCTGGGCAACCCAGCGTTCACGTTTCTTTTAAATGGGAAGACTCGCATTTAATACTATACCTCGTGCTCTTGGTTGTCCTGTGCTTATTGATTGCTGGAGTCTATACCGTACCAGGTATACTGGTATGTGTAACTATCAATACTCGTATACCTGTGCCGGGTAAGTGTAAGTATCGAATGCATTTTGTTTTGTGCTTTAGCATGCACGCCTCCGTCGGCCGAGGTTCTTTCCCCGCGCTTCCTGTTGCGGGACGCGCAGGAGGTCCTTCCCTTGCGCGGGCGGCGCACGGTTGGGTCCGGGCCGAGCTCCGTGGCGCCGAGCCCTGACAGGACCGTGGAAACCCCCACTATTTCATATTTTCATGTTTTCGCCCTTCTTCTGCTGTGGGTGTGGCACACCGTCACACCGTCCCTGAAACTCTCAAGCTCTTCTACGCTGAGGCATGCACGATGCAACAGCAGTCGCACATCAAGCTTTTTTATTTATTTTTATGTAACAACCACGAATCGGTGCTCCTGTGTGTGGGCGTATTGGTGCCATGTTTCTTGTCGTCCTATGATATTACGGGGGACTATATTAAACAGGACCTACGGCACACACTTACAACCTATATATTTGCTCATTTTTCAAACAATTTTTGGTCCTATTTAGTACGACTGTTGTATGGTCCCCCCTAAAATAGTAGATATTCCGGTGTAGGATATGGGAACGGCAACACAATATCAAAGAGCAGTGGGATTTGTTTTACTCTGAGCAGGAGGCAGGACGACATGAACCCACACCTCCTCGGAATTGCAGAAGCAACCGCCCAGCCACTACTGCTGCAAACATTCCAACGACGGCGCCGGTACGACGGCGCCCGCCCTTCGAGGTCTGTGCTTTGTGACAGCCGGGGTTTCTTTGGTGCTCACCGGGACATACATGCGATCGCGACCGACCACGTGTTCACCTCACGTGCATTTTACGAGTCAACCACACGAGATCGTCGAACCTCCTTTCATCGTGCACGTAGTTGAAGCGAAAAGGAAAAAAGGTCAGCTGCGAGACCTAAGCCAATGAAAACGCAAAGTTCCCGTAAAAATAATGAATTCCAAAGATACCCGTCAGAACTTCTCAGGTGCAGCTTGTTATGGGCACGTTTCTTCAAACGGAAAGTTTCAAACTTTTGGAAAAGCCCGAAAAATTCAATTCTGGGACCGATGTTGGGCCAAGATCGGCTTGAGAAAAACTCCGGCCGATCTTTGGTTCGAAGCGGCGAGATTCCGAGTCCTCGACAGACATCGATCGACAAAACCAACGACTGCGTCATGAATTCTGAACGGAGTGCGCTCGTTGGGGGCTCCGGCCCACCCTAGAGTCACCGTCTTCACACAATGGTCGGTGTCATGTCGCAGGAGCTGACAAGGCGTATGCTAAAAAAAACAATTGGCCGCTAAAAAAACAGAAGATAATGTTCTCCGTCCGTCTCGAATAGCAAAAAATAGTTTTTTTTTTTCAGGTTTGGGAGTAGGACGCCGCCGGCAAAGCTCTCGCCCCCTAGATCATGGATCCACCTGATATCTTTGAGGCCGTCATCTATACTCGTTGGCCTTGCCGGGCACCGAGCGGGTTGGCGGTGGGCTGACTCCATATGTTGAGATCGAGCTTAGCTCGTCGCACGAGCTGATTTTTATCAGCGTGCTGACAGTTTGCAACGAGAAAAAACGAATTGCGCCGCCTGCAGCCGTTGGAAAAAGAAAGAGAAAAAAACAATCCTTTTTTTCTTTTTTCCCACAGCGGCGGTACGAAGAGATTTTCGGCTGTTCTCTGGAAGCAATATTTTTTTAGGAAAGTTTTGGACTTCGCGTTTCCATTGCCATAGGTCTGATAATCGTTTTTTTATCCAAACGTGACGTGTACGTACATCGGCGCAGCAGTCTACATTAAGTAGGAATGTCTGATAATGATATCCCCCCTTGATTGCATATCCTTCGAAGGTGTGATGCTATTATTATTGTTATTATTATTATTATTATTATTATTATTATTATTATTATTATTATTATTATTATTATTATTATTATTGTTATTGCTATTGTTATTATTATTATTATTATTATTATTATTATTATTATTATTATTATTATTATTATTATTATTATTATTATTATTTCTCTTGCCATCCGACAATGTGCAGCATGATCTTCAACATGGATCACTCATAACTTTCCCGAAAGAAGAAAACCTCGGAAACAAAAGGAAACCCATGCACCAAGTCTACCTCCCTTCCGTGCCAACTTTCAGCTTGTCTACTCTATTTGCTGCATTTGCTCCTTCCTTCTCATTACGTTCTGTTATTATTATCATCATCATCATTATTGTTATTATTATTATTATTATCATTATTATTATTATTATCATTATACTCCGGAGTATTATTATTATTATTATTAGTATTAGAGGGGCTCCGGTGGCATGGCGCGATAACCGCGGCACCGACCGCTGCTTCTCGTTTCCTATCATGCTGCCAGTGCCCGACAGTCCCCCGCCCGAGCCAACTGGCCGGGGCTCATACGCACGCAGCCTCGGTTGATTGAGGCCCCCAATGCTACAGCAGTAGTAACCATTCACTCCCTTGTAAGCTCCTAATCGCAGCCAGTCAATCGCACACGATACCTAAAAATTGAAGGAGGTGTGCCGCACACCACGTGTAGTCTCTCCATTTCCACCCATCTTCGAAGGAAGAAAGGGCGGGGGTGTCCGGGACGAAACGTCAGCAAGAGTCCTATAGCCTCTTGGCCTCTATTAATAGGCCCAGGACTACCAACAGCAGCGAGGAGTGTCGTGCCTTCCGTCTGTCGTGCGGCTCTGCTCCACTAGCGCAGGCGGCTATTACGGGGGACCATAGTTAATAGGACCAACTATTGTTGGTAAAAATGGTTAAATATATAGGTTTTTATGTATACCACAGGTCCTGTTAACTATGGTTCCATGTAATACCTGCGCACGTGAGGCTGGGAACGAACGAACGAACGAACGAACGAGCACCGTTTCTTGTGCCCTTCTACTCCTCTCTCGTGCTGAAACTCTGAACCACAGAATATGTCCAGTAGGAGAAGAATCGCGAGGGATTTTGCGGGTCGGCAAATGAAAAGCCGATAATCGCAATATTTATCTTCGAACCGATCATCCTTCCCTTTTCCACTTGCGGGTACCCCCTGATTTCTGATTTCAAGTCAACCACACCGCGAAGGATTCTTTCGTATAATTTTTCTCGATGGAGAATTCGAGGATGTTGATGATGTGTGCCTGGTAGGACATACCCGCGGGGCCATAGTAAATAGGACCTACGGTACAGACAATAACCTATGTATTTACCTATTTTTACTATCAATATTTGGTCCTATTTAGTATGGCCCCCCGTATTGACTACGTTGGTTGACCACGCGCCAACCGCTTTTGTTCTCTTTTGTGATGATGCTTCAAGGTATGATAATACCTGGTACAGAATATTACGGGGGGCCATAGTCAATAGGACCAAATATTGCTGGTAAAAATGGGGAAATATATACCTGGTAGTTTTTTTTCGTCTATACCGTTGGTCCTGTTAACTATGGTTCCCCGTAATACATGGTGGTTTATCTTTTAGTTATTGCCGGTTGCCAGCTATATATAGCGCCGTTAGAATCGCTTGGTTGCACGTATATGGGATTATGACCAGAGTGTGGTGGTGTGCGGAGGGAATCATGCCGGTTGGTTGCCGCTATAATAGTGCCGGTAGAATCGCTTGGTTGCACGTATATGGGATTATGACCAGAGTGTGGTGGTGTGCGGAGGGAATAATGCCGGTTGGTTGCCGCTATAATAGTGCCGGTGGTGTTGGCTGGAGCATGCCGACCCCGGGGCGTTTCGAACCCTTCTGGACAACGTTTTAGCTTATGCTAAAGAAACGGCGTTCATGCAGGTATATATGTATGTATGCAGGTAACAATCCATTTTGCTGTACGTTTTAGTGCCGATCTCGTATGTATGAATAGCAGTTCTCTGGACACAATACGCGTAGTATTTACTGAGTGATCGAAGATATTGAGCTGAACATTGTCGGAGGGCAAACATGCCGTAATCCTAGCAATGGTAGATGACAATATCCCCGTCGCTGCTGCCTGCGTGGGGCTTCGGGGCTGCGCCAGCCGCCCAAGACATCCCAAGAGCGATAGCCTCTTCGGCGGTGCTGGCAGAAAAAAGCGGCCGCTAGCCGCGACGCCCCGGGCAGGACGTGGGCCGTCGCTCGCCTCGCAGGGTGCCCTCTAGTATTCGTTTACCCTCGCGCGATATTGGATTTTTCAGCAAAATACCCTGTTCCTCAATAGAACCCAAAGTATTTTTTTTTCACGAAAAATTCTATTTTAAATGAAATAAATTTCTCTCTTTTTTTTTTTTCTCTCTTCAGTTTCATTTTATTTTTTTCCCCTTGATACAGGCCCTCACGTACCAGGTAGTCCTTATGTTTTTGTTTCACCCACAGAGCGAAACCTTCGAGCGAAATGCGATTGGGGAGCCTACGAAGGTTAATGCTAATTCGTGCAGCTGTACAAACTAATATCAACAGCGGCAGCGACAACGGTAGTGCTTGCCCGTCTTGCGATGTACACTCGATCCTTTTAGGACCGCAGAGTCCTCTTTTGGGGGCAAACTACTTGGAATTAGTGGGTCTTGCCCCCGAAACGGGACTGCGTTGCTGTAAGGGTTACAACCCCTGTTAGGAGTGCATTCCCGTTTTGGGAACAAACCACTTGGATTGTATGTTGTTTGTCCCCAAAACGGGACTGTGCCCCTTTAGAGTACGCCCGTTGGAGTGCAGCACTCCCGCTTCGGGGACAAACCTTGCTTGGAATCAGAGTAAACGGTACGTTTTTCTGTGAGGTTGAAAGGGTGGATGGGTACGTGCTTGTATGCTTCATGTATTGCAGTGTTGGAAACCGTATCGAACGGTTTGGTGCGCGTCGACGGTGTTTTAGCTGTATCCCCTGTCGACGCGGTCTGCGATTGCTCAGCGAGTCAAGCGGTTCCTATACCGGTGTCTCCTCTCCTCTCCTCTTCTCTCCTCCCCAAAGCACCACTCAACCCTTTGACCCCCTGTGGTATTTTGTTTGGCTATAGTGGAAGCATCGAAAACCCTCTTTCGGGAGGCCTTGAAAATACAAAGCACGGTACTCCTGTGCTGTCATTTTGTCAGCTGATTTCGAGATGAATTCCCCTCCCCCTGCTTGCGGAACCCCCCCCCCCCCCCCCAATTCCACCCCCACTACCATCATCCCCCGACCCCGACCCCTCTTCCCCCCCCCCCCCCCCCCAGGGCTTTCGCGAAGTACTGGTCGACGCTTCGGGACTTCATGGGCGGTTGGCTCCCCCGCAGCGACCTGGACGCGTCTGTGATCGAGGCACTGGGCGGGGATAACGTCCACCTGCACAACGAGCTCATGCTCTGCCTCCTCAGCAACGCCCAGTGCAGGCACCTGCCCGCCGAGCTTCTCTCTCAGGTGCCCGCGAGCTGCCGCGACAAGGTGACGCACACCGACGTTCCGGAGACCCCGCCGTCGACGCCGCCCTTGCTGTCTTCGTCGCCACCGTCGTCGTCGCTAGTATCCCCTGCCCCCCTGTCGAGCAACTCCGCCTCCTTGTCTTTTCAAGGGAAGAGGAAGGAGGGGCTGCTGCTGCCGGAGCAGCGCCTGACCACGGACGGCGGAAATAGTGACGAAGCAGCAGCAGCAGCAGCAGCAGCGGCGGCGGATTTTTCCGGCGGCCATAATAGTAACGCCTCCGCGAAAGGCGGCCTCTTCGAGGCGAGAAACGGCGGCGACAAACGCTCCTCGGCGTTCCCGCTGGTCGGACCGGAAGGCGGCAGGCTGAAACCGCCGGCGATGACCTCGGTGAAGCTCGAGACGAGTGGCGTAGGTGGTGGTGGTGGTTATGGCGGAGGCGGTTCCAGGGGTGGTGGTGGTGGTGGTGGTGGCGGTAAGCGGCTTGGGGCTGGCCCAGGAGGTGGCCGTCGCGGCAAGGAAGGTACCCCGTCGGAGGCGTTCGCGTGTCCGAATAGCGGCGGAGGCGCCGAGAGCGAGGGGGAGCCGTTTGAAGCTCGGCTTCTGGACGAGATCGAGAGCAACTTCGGGGCGGGGTCGGACCTGTGGCAGTCCTGGTCCACGGCGCGGGATGGGCCCCGCGAGGGAGAGCAGCGGCTGCTGCGGGGGGCAGGCAGGAAAAGGCTGGCGCCTCCGTCGGAAGCGCCGATGGCGATGGCGAACGGCGACCGAGCGAGGAAGACGAAGGTCTTGAAGGCCGAGGGGGGGGCGAGCCCAGGGGCCGGATCTGCTGCCGGCGGCGAGTTTGGTAAGTGATTAACAATGAGCGATAGCAGCAGTAAGGGTTTCCTGTACCAAGTAGGCGAGTACCTGGTATTCAGCAAGGGACTGCGGCAAGGTATTTCAGGGAAGGAATGCACAGTCGTGAGGGGCTATAGCAGGGGGGGGGCGGGAAAGGTCTCGACGAAGGTGGGAGCCTGCGCCGTTGCGCACACGCCCGGTGCCTGTGCCGAGGGGCGCGTACGGGGAGCCGGGGGAGACGACCTGTGGAAATCCCGCGGCGTTTTCGTGCGACCCTTGGTGAACCCCTGGACGTTTGCTGATTGTTGTTGTTGTTGTTGTTGTTGTTGTTGTTGTTGTTGTTCTTGTTGGTGGTGGTGGTGGTGGTGGTGGTGATGATGATGGTGATGATGATGGTGGTGGTGGTGGCGATGTTACTGATGTTGTCTTCGTCGTTGTTGTTGCTGCTACTGTTGTCGGTATCATTGCTGCTGCTGATAGTGCTGTCGTTTTTGTTTTTTGCCGATTTTTTCGAATGTTGAAGTTTGCTGCTACTCTCGCCTTCGTTGGTTTTCCTGTTGCTGCTACTGCTGGTGATGGTGGTCGGCTTTCCGGGGGGGGGGGGGGGGGAGTTCGTGTGTACTACTGTTGTCGATGCTGACGTGATGTTGATGGTGGCGGCGGCGATGCAGGCGTTGCAGATGCGGGAGGGAGATATTTGGAAAACGCGGCGATCTCGGCGTCGGCCGCGGCGGCAGCAGCGGGGGCGTCGGCGGCGTCATCGGCGGGGGGGGCGCAGTTGTCACCCTGTTATCGGCCGCAGCGGGTTCCCGGAGCGCGCGCGCTGGGTCCTTTCCTCCAGGCGCTGACGGCCTCGCAACATATGAAGGTCTCGCACGAGGTGTGCCGGGTGATGACGGCGAGCGTCAAGGTGAGCGTTTCGCTTTCCTGAAAAATATAGCGAGGCAAAAATCTAGTTTCAAGTACATAGGCAAGCGTTGAGGTGATGGGGTTTCCAGTGAAAAAATGAGGCCATATCTTGTTCCAAGTATATTAAACGCTAGCGTTCAGGTGGGGTTTTTTCCCTGAAGAATGGTGAGGCAAAGAGCTAGTTCCAAGGATAGGGGCGAGCGTTAAGGTGGCTGTTTTCCTGAAAAATATAGTGAGGCAAAAATCTAGTTCCCGAGTGTAAAGCCGAGCGTTAAGGCGAGGGTCTTCCTGAATAAAAACGAGACCAAAAGAAGTCTCCCGTACTTCCAGGTATATACGGTAGGCGAGAGCGTCAAGATGATGAGGGGTGTTACTGACAAAATGACGCAACGCTGCAGCAGTTATCCCACCTGGGGTGTACCTGGTGTGATATTAATCATACGTACGTAGATGGATGGCATCATGACGGTTTTGTAGTTGCGAATTTAAAGGCTTGCGCGCTAAGGTGAGGGCTTTCCTGAAAGGAAAAACGAGACGAAAAGTCTATAGTAGTTCCAAGTATATAGGCGAGAGCCTTGAGATGAGGGTTTTTTTCCTGAAGAAAAAAAAATGAGCCTCCAGAGCGCGGGTGCGGCTCTCGGGCATACGAAGTACATACAGAACGTTCTGGCCGGGAATGTAAGATCGGTTTAATATTTGACATCAGAGTCGAAACGGGTACTATATTCGCGGCCAAGGCAAGGGTATGCGAAAAGAACAACAAAAACATAACCCACATTTTTTTTTTTCGAGTTCCAGAGGGGAGGGGAGGGGAGGGGGGGGAGGGGGGGGGTTACAAAAGTAGTGTGAACCAAAACTGTTTTTTTTTCACTTTTTTTTTCTAATTTGCTTTATGACGAAAATCTCAAAACCCGCTACAGTACGTACGTACAGAAGTTTTGTTTTCAATTCCAACATGGTGACAAATTTGACCCCCTTTTTTGTTTTGTTTTTTTGGTGTGCCCCTGGCCAGAGTGGTATATACTACATACCAGGTACACTATTTATAGTATTGATTTGTATATACACGGGGTTACAGTTGGAACCCCTTGTATGCACGTGTTGATAGTGTATATACAGCAGCAGTACGCACACAGCAAACGGTATTTTATAGTATTACGGGGGACCATAGTTAATAGGACCTATGGTATACATAAAAACCTACCAGTATATATTTAACCATTTTTACTAACAATATTTGGTCCTGGTAACTATGGTCCCCCGTAATAGCAGGAAAAGAACTTAGAAAAATTACTGCCTGGTTGCGGATCGTTTGATTCTTCCATACTTCATTGCGATGGTTGCATGGCGGTTGCTCATTCGGATACTAATTATACTATCAATATTACGGGGGCGCCATAGTTAATAGGACCTATGGTGTTCATGAAAACCTATATATTTCACCATTTTTACTAACAATATTTGGTCCTATTAACTATGGTCCCCCGTAGTACTGCTGCTGTACATATTCATACCAGGCATGTTCGCCGGGGTTTCACTTATACGAACCCTTTTAACCCTTTTAGAACCGTAGTCCCGTTTTGGGGACAAACGATTCTAATTTCAAGTAGTTTGTCCCCCAAACGGGACTGCGGTTCTAAAGGGGTTAACCCTTGTACTGGTATTAATAGGGGCTTTTAGAACCGCAGTCCCGTTTTGGGGACAAACCACTCAAATTTCAAATAGTCTGTCCCCAAAACGGGACTGCGGTTCTGAAGGGATTAACAGGGTTTTTTTATACCGGTAGGTAAGCTGTAAAAATAACGAAACAAAAAACTTACCAGGTACGCAACAACCTTTCCTCGCTCCAGCAGCCCCGCTAAGTCATACTCGTACCTGTGTGGGTACGAAAAAAACAATTATTTAATACCCGATATCTTTACCGTGGCATGGCCCGCATTTTCTGTACGTACTTCGTATGTAAAACCTTTTCGTTTTTTATTTTTACGCACTTCGTCGACGGCAACCTGTTTTTTTTTTTGGAGAAACCCGGTATGCTACAAACTATCAGTTCTCATCGAAACACAAGGCATGTACGTACGTTTTTTTTTTTTTTTTTTTTTGTGGTAATCTTTTTGGCAAGCTTGGCCCTTTTAGAACCGCTCTCCCGTTTTTGGGGACAAACCACTCAAATTTTGAGTAATTTTTCCTCAATTGTCCCCAAAACGGGACTGCGGTCCTAAACGAGTTCATACCCCTTTTGGGACCGGCGGTTTGGGCAGGGCTGGGCCTCGCTGCGGCCGCACCGTGCGACTCATTGCCCTCCTGTAACTGGGACACCTTTTTTGCTATTGCTTTCTCAATCACGCCTCCCCGATGCTGTAATCGCCTCCGGCGGATTGGTGAAAATCAAGCTTGAGCTCACCGCACTTCCCACGTACAAATTTCGCGTCGTGCGTCATTTTAACCTATATACCTCCCGTTGCAGCATCAGAGCAGGCTGCTGAAAACTTAGCTCTGGCGCTTGGGCACGTTTTTTTTTTTTTTTAACCGTCAAGTTCCCCCCCCCCCCCCCCCCCCCCCCCCCCTTCCGAAATCCCAGAGGGCTTACATAGTGTTTTGCGATCATATTGGTATGAAACAACCGTGTTTGTACTGTTTGTACGTAACCTGGTATGTGCTTTCTGGTTCGATTTCAGGAATACCTCCGACGGATCATGGAGGCGTGTCTCGTCAGCGCCCGGGACGGGAAGAGGGGACAGAAGGCGGCGGCGGCGGTGGCTGCGGTGGTGGGTACGAGAGGTGAGGGCGACGAACGGGTTTCGTACGTACCACTCTGTCCCTAAATAAAAAGACCATATTGCATGAATATTAGTGTGCAAGAGGTCCTTATATTTAGGTCCAGAGTGGTATGCGATAGGAGGGAGCGAGAAAGTTAATGGGATGTAGGAGAGTCGCGTGCGCATGGATGTATCCGTAGTGACCCGGGGGGGGGGGGGGGGGGAGGGGGGGGTGTACTCGATAGGAGAGATGTACTCGATCTCATGCATGGCCGCAGTCGTATAACCATACAGTAGACCCTCGCATCCCTACAATGCCGGGACGGAGCATGTCGGGTTTTCACCGACCAGGCAGGCATTGCTTCTTTGCACCAAGCGCGAAGGGCCGTGAGGTGTCTGGCGAAGTGCATGAAGGGTGAGCTGCATCCTACGAAGAATCGCTTGTGAGGCGGACTCGGACTTGCATATGGATGACAGCTTCAATGAGTTGAGGGGGGGGGGGGGGGCTACTATGTGACCCCGGATCTAAGTTGCGACTGTTAATAATGTTAATAATATGAGGGACAGAGGAAAGAAGGGCGGAAGTAATGGATGGGAAGGAGAAGAAACTAGTCTTGAAGAAAAAATAGGGTGTCCGCTTCATTTGGAAAAATGCTACTGGTACGTGTGTACTGCAGAGTTTTTGAATGGCTCTGTTACGTGGGTCGGGGTGGTTATTGGTATCCGTTTCGACCGCTCGCTGACAGCATGAGCTATCTGGCTCTATTGCGTAAGGCGGGGTTGCTGGTGCTCTTCGTTTCGGCCGCTCGCTGACAGAGCATGATCTATCTATCCTCAGGTAGATGATCTAGTTCATCAGCTGCCGTTGTGAGAGGTTGTGCAGGGTCTGCCCTGTAGGGCAAATTCGACCCAGGAAACCTGTGTTGTGACCTGGCAGATTCTTCGGGTCCCACGCGGCAACATGAGCTATGTCGTACAGTAGATTATGAACATTTTACCCCCCCCCCCCCCCGCCCGGCCGTATGAGCTGAATCATACAAGATCGGAAGGAGATCTGTCTGCCTTGGAAGATCTAGATCATTGAAAGTGAGAATCGATGATCTGTCTAAACTGTGCGAGATTGTGAAACGGTTCAAATACCTCAAGAATGGTCCCGCTCTAAACCCAAGCGTTTTTTTTTTGTCGTTGAAATCGTGGACGCGGTCATAAAAGGATCGAGGGTGTCGATGTCTGAATCGCCAGCTTGCCTGTACCCTCACGCCCTCTCTTCCCCAGTGTTTCCATCGTACACGGAAGATAATTGTCGGCAGCGCCCAGCAGCATTGGTTGCTTATTGCCGCTTCTTTTTTTTTTTTTTTTTTCCGGTTCTCGTGCACGCGGCTGCCATTGAGCTATGTATAGTCTGCGCAGTGTGTCCGCCAAGGTCGCCCATGGTACGGCCGATCGACTACTGTGAAGCTTTACATGCAGATGATTTCTCCAAACGGAAGCCTCACAACCTGCTGTGGTCTATCTACCCTGGCTTTCCTAGAAAAATCGCACACGGAGGCTTTTCTCCGTCTTCCAGCCCCTCCCCCACCCCCACCCCACGCCACCCCACGCTACGTCATTCCTTTGGCGTTTTCTCGCGGCAGGACCTTTCCCGCCGAAAACCTCCTCCAAGTACAAGAGCGGTGCACCCTCCTCTCCAAGCGGCACCAGTTACGCCGCAATGAGCGCTGGGGGAACGGCACCGGCGGCGGCGGCGGCGGCGGCGGCGGCTAGCGGCCCTGGCGCACGACGCCCCTCCGAGGGACAGGGGGTGGTGACGCCGGGCCATCTCCGAGCGGCGCTAGAGGTCTCCCCGAGGCTCGCCGGGCCGCAGTCTTTGGCGAGGGCGCACTGGCGCAGGGTGGCGATGTCCGCGGGAGACCACCCGGTCGTGGCGGTCCGGGGATCGTCAGGTCGAGGCCGCCCTTTGTAGCAGGCATGCAGGCGGGGGGAGGGGGGGGGGAGGGAGGGATGGATGGGGCGGCGGCGGCAGGGGGGGGGGGGGAAAGGGGGCGTTGCTTATCCCTTACCGGTACACTATTACTACTACTACCGCGAAAAAAACATTCCACACTAATTTCAGGTAGTTTGTCCCCAAAAACGTGGGTGCAGTTCTGTAAGGGTTCATAGCCGGCGGCGGCCGCGGGGGGGGGGGGGGGGGAGAGGGGTGGGAATGAAGGAAGTTTGCGCGTGAGTTTTGTCGATGAATGGTCAAGAGCGCTGGTAGGCGCTAAGCACGGCCTTGCGAGCCGTGGGTGGTACCTTCGGGCTAGGGCGCGGGGGGGGGGGGGGGATTAGATTTGTGGAGGTGTCGGCCGTGGAGGGAGGGGAGGGTTGGCGTTGACGTCGGTGGGTCCTTGCTCAGGGCTCTTGGGTTTCCGCTGGGGAGAGAGGCGAGTTATTACAAGTTATACGGTGCTGTCGTCTTATTTTTGTTTTTGAGGCGTCTTTTTTCTCTGTTATGTTTCTGTAAGCTGTTGCTGTGTAGTCCTATGCGGGCTAACTACCAGGTACATACATACCTGGAAGGCGTTTTTTCCCGTATTTTTTTTGCCCCCCGATGTGGGCGCCCCACGTCGACCCCTCAAAATGTGCCGTTTTTTGTTTTGAATGAATGGGGGGGGGGGGGAGGGGGGTGATGTAAGTCTCGCCCCCCCCCCCCCCCCCCCCCCCCCCCCCCCCCCCCCCCCCTACCGCCGCGCCCGATTGGTGCCTGCCTGCGCACCTGGACTTTGGAGCATGAGCCCGATTAGGGCAGTCCTGCGCTATTAGACAAGTAGGAGCCTTTGTGTAATCTTGGGTGTAGGTAGCAATTGATAGGCGAAAATAGGCGCGCCTTGCTGCCCTTGACGTTTCGAGTGCAAGACCTTCCGCGGGCTGCTGTCCTTGAGGCACAGGAGAGGGACCCGCTTGCCACCGGTCACGGACGGCTGCAGAGGTAGTTCTGCTAGTCGCGTCCTCGATGTCAACGGTGATACCCCCCCGCTAGCGAAAGAAAAGGCAGACACTCTCGTAGCTCTATCGCTGTGTAACTACGATTATTTAGGTAAGAGTACGATTAATTTTGTAAGAGAATCCTTTTTAAGCGGAGGGGGGGATTGGGGATTGGGGGAGGGGGGGGAGGGGGGTGGAAAGAGAGAAGGTGCTTACCCCTATGGCCTGTCAAGTTATTTCGTGACGTGATACATACCTGGTCTGAAGGATGAAGACACGCGAAATACAATCGATCGCCGCGGCTTGAGGCCTTGGCTTTTGCGAGAGAATTCACACGGCGGAGCGGGTAGCGGAGGGGAGGGGTCGAAATATTTGTTCTTGGGGCGGGCCGTTTCATCCATCCACCGGCATTGTGGCTCTGCCAGCCGCGCCGTATTCGCTGGGTTCCCGCTGGGGGGTCGCTCGCTCGCTGTGCTGCTGCTGCTGCTGCTGCTGCTGCGGTTTTTCGTTTTTTCGGTTTTCAGGGTGGTGGTATGGAGTTACTGTAGGGCTTCTTAATGAAAACTGCAAAACAAAAAAAAAATGGGACAGGGTCCGGTTTGCTCCGCGTCTGCTATGTGGTTGGTCGTCGAACGAGGGAAAAGCAAGCATCGACTGTTCGCTATACCAAGGGTGTGTGCGTTTCTGAGCTTCGGTCATGCGAGCGGTATGATGAGGAGTTTAGCGGGGCCGTTGGCCGGCCACACGAGCACGAGCCCGAACAAAAAATGATCCGGAAAACGCTGTCCCCGAATCGCGGCTGCTGCTGTCGCTGCTTCTACTGGTATACAGCAGGAGTCGGGTATCATCGCGGCTGTTTTTCGTAGAGTGTGTGTGTGCTTTTTTCCGTGGCGTGTGTGTGTGTTTTAGCGCGCCATCGCCAACGAGAGCCACAGCAACGCTTGAGTCCCTTTTTGCATGCGACAGTTTCCCATCATCTTCCTGCGACGTGTGCACCGTTGCTCTTGTACAAAGCGATGAAGATAACGCCCCTTTGTAGCAGGATAGAGGTATTACGGGGGGCCATAGTTAACAGGACCAAATATTGTTAGTAAAAATGGTTAAACATATAGGTTTTTATGTGTACCATAGGTCCTGTTAACTATGGCCCCCCGTAAATACTATTGTGTCTACCGTACAGCCACGTATCCACTCTATTACGGGGCACCATAGGTAATAGGACCAAATACTGTTGGTAAAAGTGGTTAATCATATAGGCTTTCATGTATACCATAGGTCCTATTAACTGTGATCCCCCGTAATACTATTGGGAAACATAGGGACCATATTTGTGTATCTCCTCGCCTTCTTGCACAACAGTCGTACCAACCATACTATCTACCAGGTATCATACACTCCAGGGCTACTGTAGTTTCACTTTAAATATTACGGGGAACCATAGTTAATAGGACCTACGTTGATACAAAAAACGATGTATTTACATATTTTTACTCACAATATTTGGTCCTATTTAATATGGTCCCCCGTAGTAAGGTTCATCAACAGCGTAGGGAGAGTCCCGGATGGGTACGGTTTCTCAATCTACTGTTCTCAGCCCTTTTAGGACCCTTTTAGGACCGCAGTCCCGTTTTGGCGAGAAACTACCTAGAATTTGAGTGATTTGTCACCAAGGCGGGACCTGCAGTCTTAACAGCCCTAATTTTCTTTCACTATCGCTGCGCGAAATGAAATATTCCTGTTACCACTCACTGCTCTGAAGACCTGCGGAAAGAGTGCCAACTCGCGAGTGAGTACCCATTGCGAGTGATCTGTCTGTTCTATGGTGTGTGTTCGCCGAATGACTATTAATAGTAGCGCAGAGCACTTTTTTTTTTTTTTCAATCATCACTTTTACTTCCCAGCCTAACTCGTAGGAGGTTTTACCCTCGGCGATCTTCTGGACAAGCCGTGGTCACAGGTGTCGTCCCTTCTTCCCCCCGGTACGTGCCTTTACTTTTTTGTCGCGCATAGGGTTCAGCATTCCCACTGCTCGTCGATTTTCATCGAATGTAGCTAACTCACGCTCTCGCGCTTTCCGCTGATCAATTTTCTATGCAAGAAAAAGCCCCTACGAGCATGCACTCGGTGAGACTTGAACCCACGAAATTGATCTTGATAGGCACACGGGCCACCTACCAAGCCACCGGGGACGCCGGCATAATAAACACTACCAGGTATTAATATTAAATAAATGATGTTATTACGAGAAATTTTGCTTGTTGTATGGGCTTCATCGGAAAAGTGCGCATGTCGTCTGATAAAAAAAAAACAGTAGCAGCTGGTGTTAACGTACTGCCTCGCGTTTCGGCATTGTCCGGTTGACGCCGTCATCCATGCAAGCATTAGAGAATGATTTATTTCTCAATCAACGTTTCTCAATCCTTTAACGTAGGACCGCAGTCCCTTTTTGGAGACAAAGCATTTAGAATTTGAGTGAGTTGTCCCCAAGACGGGACCGCAGTACTATTAATAACAGCCCTATAATAGGTAATCGCGCCCCAAGAAGAGAACCTTAAAGTCTCTTCCTGGCTTGTTTCTTGCCCACGGGCCGATGCTGGAATCGTCAAGTTCAATTGCGTCACTTTCTCCGGCGGACGCCCCCAAGGGAGGGTTGGTACGGGTTCACGCCTCCACATTTAGAGGAAACCCTGCGACTTGGGAGTGATATTACAGCTGAATCTCGATCACATTTTTATTTTTATTACGTGTACCGTAAGGTTTGTTGCGCCTGAGAGCTGCCGATACGCGAAGCCTATACCGAAAACTGGCGTAAAACCACAGTTATATACTGGTTTAGGGTGTTTTTCGAGGTAGAGGGGTTCGGAGCTTACAGCAGTACAGTAGAAGATCACAGGAAACTGTGGAATAGAAGGGGGGAAAAAAACACCGTTAAAAAAAGAAAACGACGTTGGCCACGCGAAGCAACGCGAGCTGCTGCCAACTTGCGTTAGGAAGAGTTCTTCTCAAGTCGGACTAGATACGTACGTACTACTAAAAGTATGTACTACTAATAGTATGGTACAACGCAAGGAGTCTTATATACAGTAGACACACTCGTATATCAGATACATATCAGGTACACAGCAAGGACGATCGATCGTATATATGCTGCACGCTCGAACAAAAAAAAAACGGCAGCTTAAAATACTACCTGATTCGCTTTTTTTCTAATTCGGATTACCGCGCAACACCTGGATTCCAACAAAGCTATCACTATGCGTGCCTGTCAATATAAGGACCACTTCTTATTCATGTCTATGTAGGCAACAGAGCCGTGAGCCGGCAGGATCTCACGGCTACTAACTATCAATCCGTGGGTGCCGTTCGCTAACTTACTGAAATTAGTCGCCAAGTCGGCAGGCGAGGCCAGCTGGTGGGCAGCTGACTTGTCGGCTTAAGCTCAGGCGAGCGAAGCGAGCCAAACCAGCTCTCTTTTCCCTTGGTTGGTTTTCCCAACCAAGGGAAGAGAGGCCCCGCCCTCGAAACTATAGATGATATATCCCGCAGTCAACAATCCTTCCTGCAGGCATGGGAACCCAATAAGTCGGATAGTTGTCACACGCGGGAGCTACGATGCGTCCGACTAATAGCTTCAGTCGGTGGCTTACCGTAAGACGCGCCGAGTCACAGACAACTCTACAAATATAGCCAATCTCTACCTACTGTAGCGCCAAAGGGCGTGAAGTCGCAAACAAGCGTGATAAAACAACTTTAGTCGTTCTCCTTACACTACGCGAACCTGGTACGATATGCACCACCCTGTTACTAAGCGTGAGGACCGTTTAGATTAAACTACTATTAAGAAAAAATCGGTACGTACATTTACGTGCACAAGGTATTGAACTGCATGGCAGGAAACAACGATATGCGTTTCGCCCTACTTGTACCGCTCCCAACTGCTATACTGCTAGATTCTGAAGCTCTACCAGCTAGTTACCCAGTTGCATGGCACAGATCAAGCCTGTAGACGAGCTACATATGGTAGGCGAGCTACATGCGGACCAATCGGACCGACTACCCGGCGCGAACAAAAACAGTATGAACGGTGCGGTGCAGCAACTCTGTCGAATCCACTATGCCCACTCTGGGTGTATGTAAAATATAAGGACCGCTTGGTCTCTATATTGAACTCTAAACGTTCCTTATATTTCCGTTCAGAGTGGTTTCCATTTCGGTACCTAAACGCTTCGACCGCGAAAGAAAACAGGGGCACAAGGCGAGCGCGCACAAACCAACCATGCGCTAAACACGAAACAACAAACACCAAACAATGAACGAAGTGCCGAAACAAGGGAAGCAAAAACAAAAGAAAAGACGAGGTTCTCGAAAAAAAAAAAACATCTTCGTATGCGAAATAAAAATAAATAAATAAAACGAAAGGCCGGAAACAAAAACAAGCCGCGGCACTCGAAAAAAATGGACGACCCTTCGTAGTTTTTCCTTCTGTCGTGATGTGCTTTCTCGCAAAGAAGAGTGACACTGCGCGCTACCAGTATGCCATTACATTTTTTCCCCCCAAAAAAAACGCGGGTACGTATAGCAGCGCCAGCGCCAGCAACAGGCAAAATAAAAGGTGGGACTACACACGTACACAAATTAAGCCTGCTCGTACCTTCCCGCCCGCGCAGTCCTTCTCGGGGCGACAGAAACGCGAGACAACTATGTGCACAAAAAACGCCTCCTCCTCCTTCTAACTTCTTCTCGTCCGTGTCGTATATACTTCTCGGGGGGAAAAAAAAACGCGAGACTGCGTGCGCAAAATCAAGCCTCCTCCTCCTCCTCCTCCTACAACCCTACAACAACAACAACTACTTCCCGTCCGTGTAGTACTTCTTGAAGAGCTGGTCGCGGTGCACAATCCTGCCATCCATGACACCCTCCACATCTTCCACCGTCCGAGCGCAGTTCGTGAGGTTCCTCACCCCGTCCTCGGTCACCACCACGTCGTCCTCAAGGCGCACCCCACCGAAACCTCGAAACCGAACGAGCTCCTCGGGCACAAAAAAGGGAGACACCTTCGGGTCGGCGAGCGCCTGGTCCAGCAGGTGATCGATGAAATAAATCCCGGGCTCGACGGTGATCGCCATGCCCGCGGCGAGGTCCCTTCCGCAGCGGAGTCCCGAGTGTCCCGGTCGCGGGTCCCGGGCCCGCCCCCCCTCCGGGTAGCCGCCCACGTCGTGCGTGTCTATCCCGATGAGGTGGCCGAGGCCGTGGGGCATGAACACCGCGCCAACGTTAGCGGCGAGCATGTCGTCCACGGAGCCTTGCAGGACCCCCGCCGCCAAGAGCCGCTCGCAGGCTATGCGGTAGGCTAGCTCGTGCAGGGAAGGCCAGGAGACGCCTTTTCACCGCCGTTCGTTTACAGTCGATTTCAAGGGAGGGGAGGGGAGGGGAGGAGGAGAAATTGGGAGTGATTCAATGGTTTGGCTCAATATATTTGCAACGAAGCGTAAGAAATTCACGCTTCAATATCGAAACTGTTGATATTGTAGGGCACACCCTGCCTCACATATTAATAAGGGCTTGAGCCTCACCTCGCCTGAAATTAGAGCTCCTCGAGTCGTGTCGCGGGCCGCGCATCTGGTCTGCGTTACCGTGAGCAACCGCGCTGCGTGAAAAAAAAAATCTAAGCACCGTAACACCAAAGTGGTTGTGGTGACCGTGAATCCAAAAAAAAACTACTAGGTATGTATTCGGGGCGTTCAGTTTTTGCGGAGTTTTTTTTTTTTTAATCAATTCAACACAATACCCTCTTCCTATGCATCGCAACGCATGGATACAAGCTCCCCTGCTCCTCCGCCCTTCTCTTCTCTTCCCCCCTCTCTACCCCCGTCCCCATTCCTCTTCACCCTCACCCCCCTTCCCTACCCTTCCCCACACCCCCCTCCATTTCCTCCCTCTTCCTCCCTCCCCCTCCCCCCCCCCCCCTTCCCGCCCACGCCTTTGAGTTCTCACCGGGCTTCATGGCGTCCATAACCTCGAAGGCCATATCTCGCACCGCCTCGAACACCATCTTCTGGTCGTCGCTGAACTTTCCGTTAGCAGGGAAGGAGCACGTGATGTCGCTGGCGTAGCAGTGGTACTCGCCGCCCATGTCCAGCAGGAGCATCTCGTTCTCCCTGTGCTCAAGCGAAGCATTTGGATGGGACGGGAGGAGGCGGTGTTTTGCGCGAGAGCGCGGTGGGGGGGGGGGAGAGGGGGGTGCCCATGTCATACGTGGCCGAGGTCGTATGTATGACGATATACTCTCCATCCTTACACCACCGGGACGGAGCCGGGGGGGGGGAGGGGGGGGGGGGGGTGGGGGTGGGGGGTGTATTCATGTCATGGATGACCGTAGTCGTATGGCCATAGACCTTCGCATCCCTCCATGCCGGAATCGAGCGGAGGGGTGGTGTACTCATGCCATGCATGGCCATAGTCGAATGACCATAGACCCTCGCACCCCTCCAATGCCGAGACGGAGGACGCCGGGTTTTCCCCGACCAGGCAGGCATTGCTTGCACGAAGCAGCGAAAGCACCGAGAGGTGTTGTGCGAGTCGCATGAAGGGTGAGCTGCATCCTACCAATACTACGTAAGAACAAAACAACCGCCTGCGAGGCGGTCTTTCTAGCAGATGGATGACAGCGTCGAATGCATGGATTCATGTGTGTGTGGGGGGGGGGGAGGAAGTAGAACTGCAACCATGTTTTAAGGACAAACTTCTTGGAATTGAGGTGTTCTTTCATCTTCCAAGTAGCCAAAAATATGGCCTCACTCTGCGAACGCGACAGCACCTGAAGAACCTCCCCCCTCCAATAAATACTTCGCGCGCGGTAAATGCTACAGGTGGCTTTGTGGAGAACTAGAGGTGTCTGATTGTTTTTGTGGATCAATTTACACACCGAGCAGTCCGCCCACTCGGTACAGATATTTGATTTTCAAAACAAATCATGAAATAAAATAAAATACGAGGTAGCAAATATCAGGTATCAAGACCTGTAACATTTGGGAACGCGCAAGTTTTTATTTCGTTCTTGAAAAAAAAAAAAGCTTTCGAGAAACAGTCGAAAGATTAACAATGGGAACGCGACATTTGAAAGTTTTTGAAATAAAAACTTGCGTTCAAGAAACAGCCGAGAGATACTCTCGTACCGCCGCTGTGGGAAGAAAAAAAGGCGAAAACGTTTGTTTTTTATATTATTTTTTTCAAACGCTGCAGGCAGCGCAAATTGTTTCTCCTCGTTGCAAATTGTCAACACGCTGATGAAAATCACGTGCGACGACAGACCATCGATCTCAACATAGACTCAGCCCACGGCCAACCCGCTTGGTGTCGGGCAAGGCCAACGAGTGCAGATGGCAGCCTTGAAGACGATCAGGTGGGTCCATGGTCTAGGGAGCGGGAACTTGCCGGCGGCGTCCTACAGTACCCTCCCAGACCTGTTGTTCTCTTATTTTTTTCCTTTTGAGACGGATCGAGAAATTTGGTCATCAGTTTTCTGCACACCTGCGACCAATTGTTTTTTTTTCAATCATACGCCTGGCCAGCGTCCGCGACATATCGCCAGCCATTGTGTGAGCACGGAGACCTTAGGGTGGGTCGAAGCCGCACCCCGTCCGGAATTCATGACACAGTCGTTGGTTTGTCGATCGATGTCTGTCGAGGACTCGGGAATCTCGCCGCTTCAAACTAAACATCCGCATGAGTTTTTCTGAAGCCGGTGTTGGCACAAAACATCGGCCCCAGAATATTTTTTATCGGGCTTTCCCAAAAAACTTTTGGAGCTTTCCGTTTCAAGAATCGTGTGACCATAGCAAGCTTGTTCTGTGAAATTCTGGCGGGTATCTTCAAAATTCATTTTTTTTTTTCGGAAACATCGCTTCACCCATTGGCATAGGTCTAAGTACCGTATCATATCAGTTTCATCATCATACAGCAATGCCGTCAGTGATGATGGTGGTGATGCCAAGACAAGGGCGATTTCGGTATACTCCGCGGGGAACCGGCTCTATCGTCCGGTCCGGTCCGGTCCGTCCGTCAGATTGTCTACCCCCCCCTCGCTCCAAGTTGGCTCGATCAGCAACACGTATAGCTGATTCGTGCGCAGACAGCTATAAACGTCGGCTCAAGCGGTAGCCACTCATCAACGAATCCCGTTTTTTTCGGAGATTCATCACTATTCCAGGAATCCGGATCGATCGCGCGTCTTGTAGACCCCCCCCCCCTCCCTCGCCCGCCAACGCCACAAAATGGCAACACACTTTGCACCCCCCCGCGGACAAAAAAAAAACTTGACGTACCAGGTACGACAGAAACTTCCGGGAAAATTCGTACCCGATGGTGCGGTCATTAGGTGCCCCCGCGTGCCCGTAGTGAAGGACCGCGCTGTTAGGGCCGCAGCCGCAAATGCTCGTGTACGCCGTGTGGCGGCAACCGCCGTTGTAGTACACCCAATGACGGAACATGCTCTCAAGCTGGAACTCCCGCATCCCCGGTCGGGTGCGCCTCATGACCTGTTGGTGTGGTGTGGGCAGGCGTGCATCGCACAGGCGGTGTCGGCGGGGGAGGGAGGGAGGGAGGGAGGGAGGGGGGGGGGGATGCGGGAGACGGGGAAAGGGGATAGGGGGGGGGGGGGGGAGAGGGGTGTGTGTGCTATTACGGGGGACCATATTAAATAAGACCTATGATACACACAAAAAATTATGTACTTCGCTATTTTTACCGATTATATTTGGTCCTCCTATTTACTATGGTCCTCGTAATAATGTCATGGATTAGAGAAAGAGGGAGGGGGGTATACTCATGTCCTGCATGGTCGTAGGGGGGGGGTCTCGGATCAGTCATGGCCAAGGCCAACTGAAACTGCCTCCGAAACGGGACCTGCTCACAGGTGTGTGTGGGGGTGTAAATCGATAGGAGATATGTACTCGATATCATGCACGGCCGTAGTCGTATGACCATAGACCCTCGCATCCCTACAATGCCGGGACGGAGCACGTCTGGCGGGTTTTCACCGACCAGGCAGAGAGGTACCTATTTCACCCCCATATCGAGTACACCCCTCCCCCCCCCCCCCCCTGCCTGCTTGCAAAGCCTGCCTGGTCGGTAAAACCCGACGTGCTCCGTCCCGGCTCTGTAGGGATGCGAGGGTCCATGGTCATACGACTACTACGGCCATGCATGACAATGAGTACACGCCACCTCCCATGCCCGCGTCGCTAACCTCTCGCCCCTCAAAACTAGCGCCCCAGCGAGACGGAAAATAAACCCGTGAAATATTGTATATACCGTGCGCGAGGCGCAAGCAGCGCGCGTGGCGCTCACCTCGAAATGGGCTTCGCTGCTGAGGTTGTTGATGTGCTGCATCATGGCTATCTCTCGCGGCGTCTTGATCACCCGGCACTCCACGACGGCGTCGTAAAGGGTGGGGGACGCGTCCGACTCTATCCCCTCCATTTCCTCCACGCTCGCCGGAGTCGACCAAGCTTTGCCGTCGGTGTTGTAGCCCTTGTTTAGGTACACCTGCGGCGACGCGTGAGATAAACTTTCAACGCTTGAGATTACAAATAGCCAGAGATATTCGTATAGTAGATTAACCGCTCTTGGCACTTTAGAGCGGAAAATTGTCGAAATTAAACGGTGTTTGCTAGGGCTGTGGGTTGGCTGGACTTCACCTTTGTTTGTTTATTTTTATCATCATAATAGTTAAAAGATGGGTGTGGCCAAGTACAATTGCAACTCTCTACGCACAGTACTATTACTACTACTACTACTACTACTACTACTACTACTACTACTACTACTACTACTACTACTACTACTACTACTAGAGCTCCAGACCATCGTACAACAGCAGCAGTAAATCGGTACAGCAGTGTCCTATCTGGCTTTCTCTGGGCTGTCCTCCTTCCTGCTCGAGGTGAGCTCGTCCACAAAAAAAGCACCCGGCCGACAAACACTAGACTAACCCCCCGCCCTCCCCCCCCCCGCGCAAACGCCTGCACTTCTACTAGAGCTCCAGACTACAGCAGCAGGAAAAAGAGTACATTCAGGTACTCGTTAGGCCTAATCTTCCAAGACGAGCGAAGCGAGCCGTAAGTCGGACTGGGAAATCGAGCGTAGCGAGGTATTAAGACGGCCGCAGGCCGAAATTTTTTCGACTAAGTCGCGCGAATTTCAATCGTCTTAATCCATATTTTGCGTCTTAGCGCGTCTTGGACTCGTCTTAGCGCGTCTTAGACTCGTCTTAGCGCGCCTTAGACACGTCTTGGCACGTCTTAGATTCGTCTTGGCACGTCTTAGGTTCGTATATAGGCACGGCTAAGCTCTTGGCAGTACTAAAGCAATAATTATGTCGAAAACTAAGAGTTAGCTACTTCAACGAGGCACGGGTACAGCATTACAGCACAGCAACCACACAACAGCGTAGAGCGCCAGGAAATACGGCAATAATCCAAGTATCATCAAGCTACCGGTACCTGATAAGTGCGATTATTACGTATATTGATGGACGAACAGTATTATTACGTACCAGGTACCTGGTACTCCTACGTAGTAGTTCCTTGTTTGTTGGCATTTGACGTCACGCACAGCAGTACATAATTGAATACCAGGTATCTATATAGATGTGTATTTGTTTGTACATTAATTCGTACATACGTGCCCATATTCGAAGTGAAAGCTCCGAAATCGCATTGCGAATAGAAGGCACCAGGTACCTGGTTTTATTGCGTCGTTTGTTTTCTACGAGGACGAATATATCATACCGTCAGCAGCCGTGGATACCAACAAACTCAGACATATTTTTTCACGTATTAATAGTGTTAATAGTAGTATTATTAATATCGATAACAACCTACGAAGCCACCAACTTAAAACAGAAAGTCTTACGAGAAAACAGCAGTATTTGTCCTAAAAGATGTCGTTCAAAGAACGACACGTTGCTACCGGTCGGTGGTATAGTGATGCATCCGCGGTGTAAGCATACCAACGGATTTTGCGCAAACCACTACTAATATTATAACAATAATAACTGCCTTGCCCACCGAACACAGAAAGAGAGCAGTTAGTTGTTGTCATATTATGTTGGGCGTCCCAAATAAGGCATTATGTCACCTATATAGTATTATACTAATGTACCACGGTATAGAGCAATACTCGCAAAAATACAGAGAAAACGAACAGCAGGAGAGTAGTCGCCGTAAAGTATACCATCAGGATGTGCAATTCTGTTTTTGCAATACCAAGTACCTGGTACCAGTATATATTACGACGTTAACAACCAACACAATTTGAAACAAAAAACAGAGGTATAGGTAGCAGTATTCCTCAGGTAGTATGTCGAAATAAATTGGAGTGGACCTTCCCCCAACTGCCAAGTAAGTAGGGAGAGAGGATACAGATAATGTTTTGTTTTTCATTCAAAAAAAAATAAGAATGCCATCCTCGAAAATACGGAGAACCGGGTTCGATGTCCCCGGTGCCAGGGAAGAGCGCATGGAGGCCCGAAAAAAGAAGGCTCGAAAGAAGCAAGTTGAAGCAGTCGACTCATCTGCCGTCCTCGCTGTGTTTCCACCTATTTCCACAGCTCGCTGTGGTCGAGTCGACCCCCTAAGACGCCTCGACCGGCGCCTGGTGCATTCTAAGACGAATCTAAGACGTGCTAAGACGAATCTAAACGTGCCAAGACGAATGTAAGACGTGCCAAGACGCGATATACGGTAGCGAGTAAGACGGGCCTCTCTCTGAGAAACGGATTAAGACGTATTTTAAGACACGTCTTAGAAGATTGGGCCTAGTACTCGTACGCAGTGTCCTCTCTCACCTTCTCAGGGCTGCCCTCCTTGATGCTCGAGGCGAGTTCTTCCACAAACAGCACCCGGTCGACCTTGTACACCCCCTGAGAATGTCACAGAGATAAAAACGAACATTAATACGGCCACACACCAGGCAGGTCATCGATCCTCACAGACCTAACCTACTGCTGTAGAGTTTTTTCAAGGACAAATATTATCTTACTGGAGACCATAGTAAATAGAACCTACGGTACGGACAAGAATCAATACATTTACCTATTTTTACTAACAACATTTATAGTCCTATTTCCTATGGTGCCCCGTAACTAATAGATTTCCCGATCTGTACCAGGTACAAGCACGAGTACTGTCACTCATTTAGTCGCGTGGGAGAGTGGGTACCACTCGCATTCGTTTCTGTTTCCCCGCGCTCACCCGACCCCCTGTTTCATACGGCACGAACGGTTTGAAAAAAGCCTCTTTTGGGGTTTCTTCTGCGCAAAATACAACCAAATCGGGAGGGGAAGGAACTTCACACCTTTTTTCATGTGTCACGCGAAGAATTTTCCGAAAAGACCTAGGCTTGCGCGGACACTCTACTTACTTCCACTGTAGACTTTTTCACGGACCGGCATCAGCTGTATTGCAGTGTTAAGAGTTCGAATCATTTCCGAGAGAAAATACTGCAGGCACTTCCTGTACTCGCAGTATTTGGGCTTTACGTACTGCGGGGTACTGCGAGTGCTCGCAGTTTTTCGAGACCCCGGACTACGGATACTGCCATACAGTAGTATTTCCGGGTTCAATAACGCTGCGTTCTGTCGTACTGCGGGTACCGCCGCCAAGCACCCGCAGTATTTCGTTCGTTGGTAGTGCGAGTACTACGAGTACACACTCGAGAGTACGTGTACCAACATTCTCTCCACATGCGAAGTATACTCGGGAGTATGGACTCAGTATACTTCGACCATCTGTGCACCGTTTCGACAGTTTCATCCCCATTTTATTTCAGAAGGCGTTGACGGATGGTCCCATGAGCGAGAGCTGGAGCAAGCTACTATCGGGGAGGGCAACCGAAGTACTACTACTACTAATCCCTTTTAGCACCACACTCCCATTTGTAGTTTGTCCCCAAAACGGGACTGGGGTCCCAAAAGGGTTATTAAGGGTACTGACATAATTTAGGGAATATATACATATACTGCGAGTACTCGCAGTATTTACGAGTTCAATACTCATTGATCCTCTGAGTACTCCAAGTATTGCGGGATGTTTGTACTGCGGGTACTGCGAGTACTCGGCTTCTACCAATATGTACTGCTCATACTCCCAGTACTCGCAGCATTTGGGCCTCCAGTACTGCTCATACTCCCAGGATTCCCAGTTTTTTGGCCGCCAGTGCGATGACAGACGTTCGATCTCGATATAGACTCAGCCCACGGCCAACCCGCTTGGTGACGGGCAAGGCCAACGAGTATAGATGACGGCCTCGAAGATATCAGGTGGATCCATGGTCTAGGGGGCGAGAGCTCGCCGGCCGCGTCCTACGGTATCCTCCCGAACCTAAACCTGGAGTAAAAATCGTTTTTTTGCCTTTCGAAACGGATCGAGAAGTTTTGTCATTTGTCTTCTGCACATTATTAATAGCGGCCAAGTGAGTTTCTTATCATACGCCAGACCAGCGCCCGCCGCATGACGCCGACCATGGTGTGAACACGGTGACCCTAGGGTGGGTCGAAGCCCCTAACGAGCGCACTCCGTTAAAATTCATGACGCAGCCGTGGGGTTTGTCGATCGATGTCTGTCGAGGACTCGGAATCTCGCCGCTTCGGACTGAACATTCGCCTGAGTTTTTCTGAAACCGATCTTGGCCCAACATCGGCCCCAGAGTTGCGTTTTTCGGGGTTCTCCAAAAGTTTGGAACTTTAACTTTCCGTTTCAAAGAACCGTGTTCATAGCGAGCTGTACCTGAAAACTTACGACGGGTATCTTCGAAATTCAATTTTTTTATTTTTCACGTTCGTACGAGTATGGCGTTTCCATTGACATAGGTCCAATGCTACAAGTACTGCTACTGCCTGCTGCTGTTGTTGACAAGCAGGGGGAATTTTACGCACTCCACACTCCACACCACCGCGCACCTCGTAGTCAGACGGCGGTCGGATCTTGCCCATCCACGTCGCGTGATCCGCGGGCAGCCTGGGGATGTACACGGTCGTCCTCTCCGTGGCTAGGTCGATGGTCGCGAAGCAGTCGGGCTCGCGCACCCCGAACAGGTAGTGGAACGTCGACTCCTGGCGGAACACGGGCTCGTGGTCAGTCTCATCCCGCTGCGCCGACAGCCCCCCACGGAACAGGAGCACGCTGCGCGGAGCAACCCCTGCGGTCTGGCGCATCCTGGCTACAAGCCTGCCGCGGTTCTCCGAATGCATGGAGTAATCGACAGGGTACTCTCCAACCGACGGGTGCAAGGCGAGCATCTCCAAAGGGCCGCCTCCGGCGGTGACCCCGTCAGGGTTCTTCTTGGGTCGCTTGTTGACTCCCACTCCCCCCGAGCCCGAGGCGGCCTTGAAAGCTTCCGGCAGGAGAGGGATCGGCGGGGGTGCCGATGGAGACGTAGACGCTGACGAGGTCACCATGATGGTCGCTGGGACGCCGCTTCTTCTCCCAGCAGCAGAGTGAACAGAGGAGGTAAGGGGCAGGCTCCACACGAGACAGGAGGCTAGCGGAAGGTACAGCAGTAGTAGTACGGCACTGAGTTGGGAGGCACCGCCGCGAGAACGCATGTGTTTCGGAACCGCGCGTGGTACCAGCAGCGAGGAACGAGCCGAATCGACTGGGATGATTAATTGCTCGGAGTTATAAAGAGAGTCGGAGGCGGTGTCATTCGGGTTATTTTTGGATATTTTGCTACCCGTTGTTGCAGCGCATGCGCGTTTCAGGATCCACCCGTGCAGCACCACCGTGCAGGCCGAGATTGCAGGAGTCGTGCGAGCTCCACTCAGTGATCCTGAACGGTATCCCCGTGTAAGAGTATGATACCCATCTAAACGGCAAACACTCATGAAATAAGCTTTCGTGTAGCCACATCATAAATACCCGGTATTGACCTTGGTTGTCGTCGAGCGTGGTTTAGGGTGCTATGGTGGCCGGCAAGCTCGTTAGGAAGAAGCAACACAGCTTTGCCGATGGCACGACATACGAGGGCGGCTGGGAGCGGGGAGTGCTTCACGGTCACGGAACGCTAACGTGGGGTAGGTGTTTACTTCTTTAAATGTGTCTACAGTAGTATATGTATGATATGTGCAGTAATCTACTTTGTACCAAGTACAATACCAGGTACGACCAGATACGAGTATGTACTGGTATGTACGAAGAGTCCTCCTGTGGTCTTGGGTTTTTACCAACAGTTAGTGTGAATCAAACACGGTGAGTTGCTCACACGCCTCTCATCTGCGTGAACGTGACCACTCCTTGCTGGTATCGCTGGTGTAATACAGCCTGCTGGGTAGAAAGGACAACATAATGCGAAGACAACACACACACAACACACACACTGACTGGTATGCACAGCAGCAGTAGCACTGTGAGTGCAGCATGTTAGGCTGACCCGTACCTGCGACTGACTGTCAGTACTCGACAGGCAAGACATAGCCTTCGTTATTTTTTTCTTTTTCCTGAGTGTGCCCGGTTGGTACATCCAGAGCTCTCACTTGGACGTCGCCAACTTATATTCGCCTACTTATTATATTGCTTGCCGGCGAGAGCCTTTTAATAATAATACCGAAAATTCGAGAAAATACTGAAAAAAAACTAAAAAACAGCCATTGTTAATATCAACCCTAGGTGTTGAGATAAACGGGGATCAAATTCCCGGTAAGGGTTTGAGCCTGACCCAAAATGTTTGTGTGCATATAAACTCGTGATATTTCGTGCCTGGTACGTAAGTTGCTCCCACTATGCCCATAATTCTCTACCGCTCCGTATCGACTTGAAGCGAATGGCTGCGTCTACGACGGTGACTTCCAACGAGGTCAGCGCCACGGAACCGGCACCTGCACGTTTCCAGGAGGAGAGCGGTACTCTGGCAGCTGGGAGAAAGGCAAAATGCACGGAGAGGGGACGCTTGAAATGAAAGGGAGGACCCTCACTGGTGAGTGCAGCTTATCTATCTGGTGGTGAATTACGCGGTGCTGGTTGGTGATGATGACGAAGACGACAGTGATTGTAGTGGTGGTGGTGATAGGGGTGATAGCGGTGGTGGTGGAGGTTATGATTATGCTCACGATGACGATGATACTGAGGATGATGGTATTGGCGAGGATGTTACAATGGGTGGTGATGATGATGATGACATTGATGATCTCACGTCTTCATGAACTCATTTTCCGGAACATCTACCCGGTGGTCACAACTCAGGTTAATAAGCGTTCTGTTGGAAAAACGACAAAACAACCGACGGCACCGGTGTAGTCGCTAAAACGCTCTGACGACGTTTTCCTCTCAAGGGCGAATGAAGGCGTCGATACATGGTAGAGGTGGCACGGCCGCTTCTTGTTTGCCAGTAACGTGCTCGTGCCTCGCTTTGGGGTAGCCCCTGTCATCATCATTGCGTATCTAGCTGGGGTCGTCTATGTTGTTGGGGTCGAAGCGAGATTCGAACCGTGTCTCCTCGACGCCGTCTGATATGCACAACGTATCATTTCATAGCTTCCGAGCTAACGGGGTTAGGGTTCACCGAAAACCCAACCCGGGTAAGTGTTGTAACTGTCGCTGTCAGTTGATATTATCGTATTTTTGTCATCCGATCATACGTGCAGCATAGGCTTTGATTTGTCGATCAATCGTATATAGCTACATAAACAGGAAGAAAGCTCAGGGAATCTAAACCAGGAAACCTGTTGAACGAATCTGTTGATAGCTCCCATTTCGAAGCTATCTCTTCCAGCTCAACTCGATGTTGAGAGCCTCGGTAGGAGCAGGGGGGCTACCTCAATTTTTCGCTACCGCATCTAGGCTTGTGCCTTAATAAAGAAGGGATCGCGCTTTGTTTCGTTGGCGCAGCAATAACGAACAACCCCGTTCGGCGACGCCTCTCGCGATTTGTTATTGTTTAGCATAAACGCTCAAGATTTACAAGGAAAAGGGGCACGTTATCACTCGGCCGCGTGGTTCTGAGCGGCTGAAAAACAAAGGCTTTCAATTGACCCTCGCTACCGCGATAGGACTCCCAACCTACTCCAGCATTCCATCGACAGGCTTTTCCTTCTGCTCCGTCACACTGCTATTGCGTGGCATAGTGCAGAAGCCTACCACTCTGTCCGGAAGTGTAGAGTGCGTTTGAGAGCTTTTCGGGTGATTATCCAACCGCCTTTTGTATTTTCCGGACTATTGATTACTCCCAGTACATCCAAAGAGCGAGAAAAAACTAGTCAGAGCTCTTGGCCTTTCCTACGTGGTAGGCGGAACGTCTCGCGGAAAGCGGCCGACAGGCAACGGCCGCACAACCCTCTTCTGACTTAGAAGTGTGTATTCTAGCTTGGTAAGGTATGCCGCAGTGGGCACGTAACTTCAAACAACGAGCTGAAATATATAGACTAATCGCCTTCTTGGGTATTCAGGGGTTGGTAGGGAATACTGTGTTGGACATGCAGTTGTAACGGCGGGCTAAATACCGTACAACACGCGAAACAGCACACACACCGATAGCAAGGTGGTTTGAGCTGATGTTTGCCAAACCAAGGGGCTTCGTGTACACAGCGGAAATGGTGGGCTCGGAAGTACCTCGTCGAGGTAGTTTTGTAGGCGCGTCGTTTCGACGTTTGCACTCTCTCCGTGGTTTTCAAGAAAAAGAGCCCGGAAAATCGTCCAGAGGGTTGTGTCATATCATCACCCGTGTGATACGGCGTGTTTTCCTTTTCACCCGTGTGATACGGTGATTTTTTCTCATCACCTGTACTATTCGATACGTGTTATCTTACTGCCCGTGTGATACGGTGGTGTGTTGAGCGTGTCACCCGTTCTATACGGGATGTGTTTTATGTTATCACCCGTGTGGTACGGTAAGTGTGTTATCTTATCACCCGTGTGATACGGGATGTTGTCTTATCACTCGTATTATACAGCATATTATGTGTTATATTATCACCCGTGTGATACGGTGTGTGTTTTCATATCACCCGTCCTATACGGTACCAGGTATGTATTTTATTATCTTACCACCCGTGTGATACGGTGGTGTGTTGATCTTATCCTCCGCGCTATACTTAAGGCATGCGTTATCGTTTCACCCGTGTGATACGGGCGTGTCAGTTTATCACCCGTGTGATACGGTATGTTATCTTATCACGCTCGTTATGCGTTCTGTTATCACCCGTGTTATACCTGGTACAGCTTATTTTGTAGTATGTGTTATATTCTCACACGTATTGTACGGTAGGTAGTTATCGCCGACTCTTCCGCACCAACTACTGTAGGTGCCGCCGCAATTCCGCGCACGGCATTATGGTGCGGCGTTTCCCCTCTCATATACGTGCACGGCTCTGCAAACAAGCGCGCATGGTCTACAGTTTCCCGCCGTGGAAAGACCGGGTAAGTCAGTACACGACCACCCACACACGCCCCCCGACAATTGATTGCCGCTTGTCTGCTTTTATTCACACAACTTCAACCCAAACAAAATCACCTTGGAAGGGGTCTGGGACCAGGGGGTCCCTGACTTTGGGCCCCCTACCGACGGATACAAGCGTTTCGTGTTTCCCGACGGGAAAGGCGTGTACGACGGACACTGGCGAGGCTGCAAGCGCCACGGTCAGGGCTCGTTCATTTTCTCTAACGGCGACGCCTACGAAGGCGAGTCTGGAGACTGAGAGCAAAAAATTCACGTCGAAAGTGGTTGCTCTTGGGAGACCACTATCTCCCTTGCGAGTCGCCAGCAGGTCCCGTTGTACCGTGAGGCCCTCAGGTGTGCTGCCCTACGGTCGTCCTACCGCTATCTCCCTTGCGAGTCGCCAGCAGGTCCCGTTGTACCGTGTGGCCCTCGCGCGTGCTGTCCTACCGTCGTCCTAGAGTAGCAGCATTCTTTTAATGCTCATTAATGTCGTCGTCCTAAAAGTACCAGCATTTTATTAATGGCCATTAGTGCTCTAGATGAAAGTGCTCAAACCTGTGTGCTCGGCTATGCCTTGCACAGAACCCCTACCCCCGATACGAGTAGGCATTTCAAGCAGTACGCCATCCGTTCCCGCACTCCTTCGTACAACAATCCTGGACCTGCACAGGCCTTCCAGGGCAATAGTGTACTAATATGTATCCTACCCCACGCGGCAGTTGACGATTCCGTTCGGGTTTCAAGAGGTGGGGATTTTTACTCCGACAGTACTCACAGTGGTTCCGTTGACCCCCCCCCCCGGTACACTTTGCCCCGCACCCGTTGGGATTGGCGCTGCCGCAGGCATGTGGTACCAGGGAGAGATGGCGGGCGAAGGCAAGTACAAGCATGCGTCCGGAGAGACCTACACGGGACAGGTCAGAAGAATGACCGATCAGCGTGTTTAGCAAAGTATTCTCGCCTTTTGTCCCCCAGCAAGCATGCGACGGCCTTTTGATTGAACAATTCTGGATGTGTCGTAGATAGCTGTAGGCATGTGTATGTGCAAGTTTTCTGAATTAAAAAACTTACGGCATGTACGTGCAAGTTTCCTTGAATTGAAAAACTTATGGTATGCCCCGTGCTGAGCGACGAAGGATTGTAACGGCTTCCTGACAGTGCCATCACCACGTCGCGTCGGTTGCGCCACCAGCGTTTGGCCACCAGGTGACCGCTGGCCCCTATCCCCTCTCTCTGTCAAAGCCTTCATATGTATATGGCAACCCCAATATGTAGTTTTGCCCCATGTGGCAGGCTACTTGCGTCGTCTATCAGCAGTATTTTTTTCTACCGTTTGATGAAAAATGCCTTCTTCGTTCTAAGATCGTCCGGGCTGTAGACCACTACCGCAAAAGCGAATTCCACGTATAGCAGTAATCCCCGTAACGTTGGGTGGAGGCAGGGCTGTGTAAACGGGGGGGGTTAAATAAAAAGTGTTCGACCATAAGTTTATCCTCGGAAATAATTGCCGTTGCGAGGCAGTCGGCTTGCCCTCTCGAAACAATGAGCACGATGGTAAGTATAAATGCTAATAGCTAAACCAGTCGCCGCTATAG
Organism: Nereocystis luetkeana; assembly: GCA_031213475.1. Lineage (NCBI taxonomy): Eukaryota > Phaeophyceae > Laminariales > Laminariaceae > Nereocystis > Nereocystis luetkeana. The sequence goes on from JARUPZ010000031.1 coordinate 1,735,224, forward strand.
CATTGGCCACTCTGCGCCTCTTATCAGATTGCTCATCGTCCTCCACCCTCTCAATTTATTCCACGGACCTCCTTTTCTCACGTACGCACGCGCGTACGTACGTACGTACGTATTGTCGCACTTTTCCAAAAAAACAAAACAGTTCAAAGAAGGCCAGATGCACGGCAAGGGCACCTACGTCTGGCCCCATACCAAGCAGTGCTACACCGGGCAGTGGGCGGACGGTAAACGGCACGGCAACGGCCGACACCACTTCAGCTCGCGCTCGCCGGACCCGGCGGCTGGAGACTTTTACGACGGAGAATGGAAAGAGGGTGTGATGCACGGGAAGGCGCGCTACGTGGACGCCGGGGGTGAAGAGCACGAGGGTGTTTGGGCGGAGGGGGTCTGTCCGGAGGTGGACTTTTCGCACGTGCCGGAGAGCGGGAGCTTTCGCTACCGCTTCTCGGTGAGGACTGCCGGCTTGTAGTGTGCGTCATAGGGTGACGCAACACAGATGGCCGGGAACACCCCCCCCCCCCCCCGCTGCACAATGTGGGCCTAGAAAAATTCTTCGTGGAGACATTGAACACAATGTAGCAAACCCCAAGATATGGACAACGTCTCATTTCGGTGCGCCTAAGTAATGGTGTGATACGTTGCTCAACGTCTCTACGAGGATTCTGTACCGCCCACAGTATTCACGGGAGGGGTCCCTGCCACCTGTTAACGGTTTCTCCAGGCGTTTCCTTCGCCGGTTTTGCGCTCTGTCTGTGTAACCGGGGGGGGTGTCGGGTTGTATATAGGCGCCGCCCCCTAGACGTTCCCAGTATGTAATTTGCTCTGGCTATTGGCAAGCGAGCGATTGAGCACGGGATATACTTCGGACAAAGTGTCGGGAATAGAGGAAGGGGGGGGGGGGGGGGGTGTAGTGTCTGCGTCAGCTCCCCCCGTCTCTCTCTCTCTTATGTGCTCTCGACCTCCAGGCATCCATGAGATGCAGAAGACTATCACACGTGAACGGATGTAATAGGTCCCTCTCGGAGATCCCTTACCGCTGGTACCAACGGCTGGGGGCTGGTTTCTTTTGGGGCGCATCGTACGCCCAGGCACCCGTCGGAGCTCTTTTGAAGGCCCTCAAACACTAGCCATCCAAGGGTCGTCTACGTAACACTCTCTGATTTTGTCCCACATTTATCTGTTCGTGCTCAGGGGGGCACGTACGACGGAGACTGGTGCAACCGAGCGCCTCATGGCCAAGGGCGCATGGTGTACAGCGACGGAAGCGTGTACATCGGGGGGTGGGAGAACTTCAAGTTCCACGGGCACGGAAAGCTGGTGCAAGAAGGAGGCGTTGTGTTCGAGGGGGAGTGGCGAGAAGGGCGTATGCACGGCTCAGGCCGTGTGGGGGCGCAGGAAACATCTAGCGATGCGCCTTTCGAGGGTGGTGGAGAGAGAGCGAGCACCGGGGACGATATCGTCGGGGATACCATAGAGGCGGGGGGGGGTTAGATGAATCCGCGATGCGCGATGCGGCTGTTGAGGGTGACGGAGAGAGAGCGAGCACCGGAGATAATCTCGTGGGGGATACGTCAAGGGATGGGGGGGGCAGATGAGTCATCGAACGCTCCTTGTGACCCACCGCGCTTTTGCCAAGAGGAAGGACTAAATGATGCTTGTAAAATATATGCAGCTCCACTCTTGCATGCTCATGCTTACAAAGCAGATGAGGAGTGCACGGTGCGATCTGAATATGGGTGGGCTCACCTTCCCGGTTGTCTGGGCCGACATGTATGTGTGGCGGGAATGGAGCACGGACACCCCAATCACGCTGAAAACCTCAATATTGACACTGCTGTATGTACAGTATTTTTTGCCACTTTGACACACAAAGAGCGGTTCTGTTGCTCGTAAAAATAGCAAAAAATCGCTAAAAAATGAACAGTGACAAACAAAGAAACGGCGGTTCCGCGTAAATACGTACGTACCTGCTGTAGGGGGCACAACAGTACCAGTACCAGGTGGGAGCCGGTCGCCCCGGTGGTTCAAGTGGTTAACCTCGAATTCTACTTGTGTTTGAGTCCTGGGTTCGAGCCCCTGGTGGGTCGGACATTTGACTTTGAATAAAAATAAAAAGGATTCAATTGTTGAGAGCGCCTTGCAGCGTGGGTAGGCACAATTCGATGCGAGTCGACGAGGGAAGAAAAGGCTGAAATCTTCTCGCGATAAAAACGAAGGCACGTACCGTAGCGGAAAGGGGGTAGAAGAACCTGCTATGTGACCCCGGATCTGAGTTACGAGCTGGAAGGAGAGAGAGAAGGTATATGGGATGAGCAAAATTTATACCTGGTATATATACCTGGTTCGTATATGTATACGAACTTGTGAATTGGGTGTTGGGTACATATGACAACGCTTTCGACCCTACCGCAGAAAAACTGGTTTGTTTTGCTGTGCCAGTGATACAACCCAGCAGCTGTTAGTGGGCGGGCGTCTCTGTAACGTGCTCGGCTGTCGGGAGGGGTCATACGGTACTGCTGTAGTACGCGTATTCCCTTCTTCGAAACGCCCCTGAACTGCTTATGAAACCCACAACAAAAAATGCGGCGCAATCTCTCGAGCAATGGGAATGACTATAGTCATTCCCATTGCTCTCGAGCAATTGACTTCGAGTTCTCGAGTTGGCTTGAGCCTGGAGCCTGAAGTCTACTGTAGCTGCACGCCATAGCTGCACACATCTTGAGGCCGAAATACAAGCTGCCTTATGGTCGCCACCTGCTTTCTCGCTGGAAAAATCGCTCCCACCAGTCTATCCTCTTGCGGTTGGCGCGCCAAGGCGGTGTTCACGTTTAGAGGAGCTGCTGCTGGTGCTGCTGGTGCTGCTGGTGCTGGTGCTGCTCCATTGTCGTGTTTGTGGTCGTCAATGTCGATCATGACGGCGGCCACCCCCTCTACAAGGCTGTTCATTGCGAACAAGTTTCTGGAGGCAAGGTGTGTGGAGCGTGGAGCGTCAAGGGCTTTGCGGATATGGGGCCGCGCAGAATGCGGTCTTTTGTTTTTGCTGCGTTCTTGTCATGGGCGCGTAGGCGAGGGCTCGCTTTGTACCTGGTAGACTTCATCGAACTTTATACCTGGTACGTATGTGTTCGTAGCTTCAGGATCCAGGATTAGCGTTGACCATTTATTGATTCAGAGCAGTACGTAGTCGATAATGGTTTGACGCACCTTGTGCACGTACATACGCACGAGACGAAAACGATAACTGCAGCAGTACAGCCCTAACCGTATGTAACGCTAACCCACCTAGAGCCGCCAACCAGACCCGATCAACCAATGGGTAGCTTCAGTCCTTTTCCCTCGTAGACAGCGGTGTGTCTTTACCATTTTGTCGAATAAATGGTACTGGTACCTCAGTTAAAAGCTCTACCGAAAGTACAAAGTATCATCCCTCAAGCAACAACCTACCTATCCAAGGGCCCTTTTAGGACTGCAGTCCCGTTTTGGGGACAGGCCACTCAAATTCTAAGTAGTTTGTCTCCAAAACGGGACTGCGGTACTGAAAGGGTTGCTACCACTGTACGAGTAGCACCCTCAGGAATTCGTCGTCAAGCACCCTCGCGTAGGCGTTTCGGCAACATATACTTGTCTTGGAATTAGGGCAAGCAATTTGCAACCAAAATCCGTACTTTGCAGTTGCAGAATAATTGATGCAAAATACAAACTTTTTCGCCAATTTTTGCCATTTTTGGGGTCAACAACTTTCTATTTGTTACCTATCACGGGAACGCAGTTTTACCTCCCGCAGCATCTTCGACGACGGCTCGAAAAGAGACAAGACCATCCGCCTGGAGAACAGCAATCTTTTGGTGAAGGCCATTCCTTCTTCGCTGATGCGGCCGTTGTACTATCCTCCCGCGCATGAAATCAAACATTTTTATTTAGCGATGTTTTAGCGAGCTTTTTGTGCTACGTACTCGCTCGCAATTTCGGGTACACGAAAGCACCCTCGTGAGTCGTTTTTGGCTGCCTACGACTGCCGTCTTGCGCACCCGACGCCCTCACACACCCCATCAGGAGCATGCCTCAATTTCGCGGGCTGTACTTTTTTGTGGCTATCCGCAAATTAAGTGTAAACGTTCAGTTAGGGGTTGTTTTCTTTGTTTCGTTTTCTGCACTCCGAATTTCGCCCAATTTCGCCCAATTTCGACGACCGCAGCACCTCCAAGTGGAGGTGTAGGTCTCTGTTAACCCTGTTAGAACCGCACTCCCATATGTGGGGACAAAACACTCTAGTTATAAGTATGTTTGTCCCCAAAACGGGACTGGGGTCCTAAAAGGGTTAAGAACCTGCGGTAGAGCTATCTCGAGAGAAACACAGGCTGCTGTGGTGTGATACTTTTTCGCGTCACGGTCGTTCTCCGGTGAGAGCGAACCAGCCGAAGTTCTAAACGCAGCGTGTTAAAATGGCGCTTTTTTTTTTTCTGTCCCGATGAAACATCTAGAGATCAGAGTCACCGGAAGCCCGAGGACCAGGAGACGCTAGAGAACAAGCGTGGCCTTAACTTCGTTCGACCCGTTTGACTGGCAGGAATGGAACGAGATTGTTCGTGGTCGTTTGTTCGATTCCATGCTGTTTTTTGCAGTTTGTGTCCGATCGAAATTCTGGACGACCGACCCTGGAACAAACCGACACAGAGAGAAGTTTGCCGCGGGACCAAGCGGGGATACCGTCACGGAGGTAGCGAATGCTCCTGACACAGAAAATAGCTTCACACAAAAACAGAGCGCCTGGCATGCCTCAGACTAGGGCAGTACTCGCCGTCCAAGTGGCACCCTCCGGAAAAATCTGGAAGGTTAGATATCGGCGTCGCGACTCGAAGAGGAATCCTGGAGCTTCAGTGAATATCGGTTCAGCACTTTTTCTATATAAAAATGCATCGCCAGAGCCTCTTTCGCCAACCATTGTATCCCCCTCGCGAGCCTCCTGGTCAGGCCATGGCCATATCGCGGGGGTCCTACCGCAGGCGAAGACCTGTCGCGTCTACATGTGCTCCATCGCGTGCTCCCATGTCATCTCAGTTTGCCCCATACCCTCGGGGCTTCCTTGCAAATACTGCAACACTACCGGCACCGATCAACTGCCGTAGATCTCGTTCCAGGTGGGCCGTTCGGTCTTCCGGAACAAGGATTACTGTTCTTTCACCTCCTCTTCATCTTTACAAAAAAATACGGACGGGATAGGAGCGATTGGAACCTCTTCATTTTGAAAAATAATCAGGACCCATCAGCAGCAGGTAACCACGCAAATAATATTCCGTTCCTTCCCTTCCAGTGCTTGTGGAAGGGGGTTTAGACACGCCTCCATATCAACAAACAACAACCTACAGCAGTAGTAGCACCTGATATATATGTATTCAGCCACTGCAATATGCCAATCAACCTCGAGCACCAAAAACATCAACATGAGCCTGAAGTAGTGCACACGTGCGCTAAAGAGTGCCGGGTGCTGCTGTAGTATCGCAGCATTGTAACTTGCGGACTCGCCCTCCGACAACACCACAGCAGGTACAACAAGCGGTCCTAGTTCTACCCCCCCCCCCCCCCCCCCCCGCCCTCCCTATTTTATATAGGTTGGGTTGGCGTCGGTTGGCAACGACACTGTAAAACATGCCGCTCACTACGTGAGCTAGACAACCAGGGTACCGTTTTTTCTTGTTTTTTTTTTGGCGGTCGCCCACAGCTGGTTGTCGAGTTAGATCATTTGTGCGAGGTAAAGAACCTTTACTCCGCACAATTGGGAATGATCGTATCACATAGTGTTCAAGGTAAGGCACCCAAGAGGCAGTTACATACTACTCCCATTGCTGTTTCTGGAAATGCCTACACCGGAAATTAAATTAACTCATTGAAGCTGTCATCCATATGCAAGTCCACCTCACAAGCGGTTCTTAGTAGGATGCAGCTCACCCTTCATGCGACTCGCCAGACACCTCACGGCACTTCGCGCTTGGTGCAAGCAATGTCTGCCTGGTCGGTGAAACCCCGAAGTGCTCCGTCCCGGCATTGTAGGGATGCGAGGGTCTATGGTCATACGACTACGGCCATGCATGAGATCGAGTACATCTCTCCTATCGAGTACCCCCCCCCCCCCCCCCCCCGCCCTCACCTCAAACCTCCTCCATCGCCCGCCCGCACAATCGCGACCATACCGGCACATACTCCATCTGCTCTGCTATCGGTTCGCGGAGCTCTACTTGTGTCAGTCGCCGGACACCTTGTGGTTTGGATACCCGGTAAAGGCCTCGTTCAACTCGAGAGATATTTGGTCTTTGTTGTATCGACATATATTGAACTTACATGCATTCATAGTAGTACCGTATAACACGCAAGACAACATGCGCCGGAGGATGAATTTCCGAGCTGGTTTTGTCCGACACAAAGAGGGGCCAAACACAACCGAAAATGGCGGCTTGGGAAAGGGTCTCGTCGCGATATTTTTTATGTGCATCGACGCATCGCTTGGCGTCAGCACTCTCTTCAGTTGTCGAGGAAAACCACCTTCGAAGTTCGTTCGAGGGGATTTGTTATAGTTTTATCACCCGTGTGATAGTGTTATCACCCGCGTGATAGTTTTTTTTATCACCCGTGTGATAGTTTTATCACCCGTGTGATAGTTTTATCACCCGTGTGATAGTTTTATCACCCGTGTGATAGTTTTATCACCCGTGTGATAGTTTTATCACCCGTGTGATAGTTTTATCACCCGTGTGATAGTGTTATCACCCGTGTGATAGTTTCATCACCCGTGTGATAGTGTCATCACCCGTGTAATAGTGGTATTACCCGTGTGATAGTGTTATCATCCGTGTGATAGTCTTATCACCCGTGTCACAGTCTTATAACCCGTGTGATATGGTACCAGGAACCAAGAGGGACGGCCGAAAGTCCCGGAGTTAGGGTCTGGAGAGCAAATGTACGAACCTTGTCGTGACGAAAGCTCTGGGCCACCGCGGGCGCAGAACTGAAAAAAAAAACGCCGCAAGAGCTGCGCGGCGTGGAATACTTCGTACCAGTATACCTCAACGTTTTGTTCACGTGTCGGTCAAGTACTAGACTTATCAATACACCAGGTTTTCCAGGATTATGGCAGTGCGCTTTTTACCGTTGCCTCTCGAAGAACGGAAAATGCTTCATTCGGTCATGTTTTCAGGGTGCTGCCCTAAATTTTCAAGCCCCGCAGCACTACCGTAAGTACGTACCGGGTAAATGTTCCCTGGTTCATTTATGAAAACCAACTGCGATTTTCTGTATTTTTGCTCTGCGCCGCTCCCCCCCCCCCCCCGATTATCTCCTCTGCTTTTTTTTTGTTCAACAAAATGATATCAGCCAGGGGAGCACATTCGAGGTGATCAACCCTGCAACCGAGCGGCTCGTCTCGATTTGCGCCAACGCGGGGAAGGAAGATGTCGACGCAGCCGTTAAGGCCGCGCGCGCCTGGTGAGAAAGTGTGCTACGATGATGGCATGTTTATGGAGACCGGTATTTGTGGACGCGTCAAGGCCTCGCTTGGACCTTTTATCATATTGGTTTTAGTGTAGGGGCGGTCTAGTCAAGCCGTCAAACCGCGGTCTCCTAGGGTATTTACTGCTGTAGTGTAATGGGACTAGTGTAATGAATGTTCTAGTGTAATGGGAGTTCTAGTATTGAGTGTTGTAGTGAAAAGTGAGTTTTAGCATTGAAAGTTCTAGTGTTTTGGGACGTTTCGCGTAATAAAAGTGTGAAGGGGAGTTCTAGTGACATTGGGATTTCTAGTGTAATGCTAGTTTTAGTGTAATGGGAATTTTAGTGTAAGAAAAGTTCTAGTGGAATGGGAGTTTTAGTGTAAGAAAAGTTCTAGTGGAATGGGGAGTTCTAGGTACAATGGGATTTCTAGTGTCGTGGGAGTTCTATTAATAGTGTAATCTTAGGCTGAAGTTCTTGTGTAGTCGTGTAGTAGAGTATTAGTGTGAAGGGGAGTTCTTGTGATAATGGCATTTCTAGTGTATTGCGAGTTCTAGTGTAATGAGAGTTTCTGGTGTATCGGCGCGGTGAGTGAACGGGTCAAACCGCGGTCTTCCCGAGTGGTAGCAAATTTGGTGGTGAGCTGCGGGATGTCAACTCGGGACAAAAAAAACGAAACTGAAAACGAAGCCGAAGCTTGAGCTTGTGTGTGTATGATTTTTCTTGCGTGGCCGCATTGCGCGTATTGCGTGGTATGCATGCACGAGTCAGCGCGGTTGAGGTGGCTGGTGACGCTCTTGTGCGACGAAGGGTGGCGCGAGTCGGAGGGCGTGGTAGGCTGCTGCTGTCCCTCGGATGGAAGTGCTGTTACACCTCGGACTGACGGGGGAGTCCCACAGTTCATGGTATACGGTGGCTCCTTAGGGGTAGATAGATTTCCTGGTCTGTATGATCTGTAAGATCTGTATGGTCTATACGATCTGTATTATCTGTATTATCTGTATTATCTATATATTCTTGTATGATATACCTGGTATATGATATGCATGGTCTGTATGATCTGTATGGTCTACATGATCTGTATGATCTGTGTGATCTGTAGTATCTATATAATCTTGTATGATATACCTGGGTATATGATATGCATGGTCTGTCTTTCTGTTTGTTTGCTATTTTTTTTTTGTTGCATGCCTCAGTTTCGAGGGGCTTGACTGGGGCATGAACAGCACCGGAGCGCAACGTGGAGCCTGCCTGAGAGCACTCGCGTCCGCCGTGGAAGCCGACAAAGAGGTAACAAGATGCCACCGACACGCCCTCGAAAGCACCGTTCACTCAAAAAGTACCGTTGACTCGCACGTACCACTCTGCGCGGAAAATATAAGAACCGTTGGGGTATCAATTTCAGCGCACGACGTTCCTTACGTCCCCGTCCTCCTTCTTCCCTTGAGGAGCTCCCCACCACTATTACTAGTACGGGGGACCATAGTTAACAGGACCTATGGTACACATAAAAACCTATATGTTTAACCATTTTTACTAACAATATTTGGTCCTGTTAACTATGGCCCCCCGTACTACCATCGCTGAGTAAACCAAAACTGAATATTTTGAGAAAACATTCAGGCTTATGCCGATGGAACAACGAGCCCATCCATGACCAGGGTAATCAGGACCAAATATTCTCAGCAACAGCACTGGAAGATATAATGGTTTTGTGTAGATGATAGGTCCTGATTACTGCAATGCGGGGGACCATAGTTAGCAGGACCTACGTTACACACAAAAAACTACCAGGGTATATGTTTGCCTATTTTTAGTAAGAACATTTGGTCCTATTCGCTATGGTCCCCCGTGATAGCCAGAAAACTATATATTTGCCTATTTTTAGTAAGAACATTTGGTCCTATTTACTATGGTCCCCCGTAATAGCCACAAAACTATATATTTGCCTATTTTTAGTAAGAACATTTGGTCCTATTTGCTATGGTCCCCCGTAATAGTCCCGCCGTTTTAATGTGTAACGCACATGGGATATAGACACCGGGCGTATTCAGGAGAGCTCCGTCGGCCAGAAAATATTTCGGCCCAAAAATGTCGCTGGTAGCAATGTACCCCTTTCGCAGAGGCGCGTCAGGGCCGGGGATCGACCAGCACCATCCCCGCCTAATATAAATAAACACAATGATTGCAGGATTTTTTTTCTCCCCTCCCCCCCCCCCCCTACTCCTTTACCCCTCTCCTGCCTCCCGCCTCGCGCCCGCCCGCGTCGTTGGGTTTCCACTGCGCGCCAGGCTTTTGCTCTTGCGGAGACTCAGGATACGGGCAAGCCCATCGAGGAGTCGGAGGGGGATATCGAAGAGGCCGTGGGCTACCTGAGGTACCCAATGATTGGCTGGTCTCGCCTACTGTAGGTCGATTGCTCTGATTGGCTAACCTGCTTCTGGAGCAATGCCACGGTATATGGGGTTGGCGGCTTACTATCTCTCCGCCCGATACAAAAAGGACTTGAAAAACGTTTCTGTTCGCGAAACCCTGACCCTGACCAACGTTTTCTGTGCGCTACATATAGTCCCGAAAAAAAATAACAATTATCGGAGTGACACATCATATCATACTGCTGTATGTATCCGGTCAGATTTTGTTCTGGGTCCCGAAGAGGGCAACAAGCCCCTCTATCTTAGGGTGAATCTTTGAAAAATGACAAAATCAAAAAACGAGTTGTACTGCTGTTCCGCTGGTCCGTGCGGTGTGCGATGTTGCCTCCTTTTAATCGGTTGGTTGAACCCAGCCCCCGCCGACTGCACGGCATGTGCTGAGTGAGCGCTGGTTTGCGGGGGGAAGGGAGGGGGGGGTCCGTTCAGGTAAGGGCTGAGAGCTGGCTTGCAGGGTTCTTGTTGTGACGGTTCAAATGCGCGGCATCGTTGCGCACCTTGGAGAGATCTATTCCCACCTGGTGATTCAGATTTTTCTGGGCAGGTGGGTACTACGGGGGACCATAGTAAATAGGACTTACGGTACGCACAATAACCTATATGTTTACCTATTTTTACTAACACTATTTGGTCCTCTTTACTATAGGTCCCCCTGATCTGTATGACCTGAATGATCTGTATGATTTGCATGATATGTACTATGATCTAGCTCATGTTGCCGGGTGGAAGCCGTACTGTATATATAATCTGCATTGATCTATCTATTGATCCTGTTCCCTGGGTTTTCTATATCCGTACTATACAGACACTGCGCAACGCTCGCAACAGCAGTTAGGGTGTAAGTATCTGCGGTAGATATGCCCGACGTGTACATCTATGAAGCAGCTATTATATACCAGGTATTATGTATACGATGTTGAGACGGTGTCAGTGCGTTGCATCGTTGTAGCGGGGGTGGAAGGCGTTGCATCGCTGTAACGAGGGTGGAAGGCGTTACGGCGTTGTAAGAGCCGGCAGGGAGGCGTTGCTGCGATGGGGGGTAGCGGATGTTTCTGATTTGACAAGAGCTCCTCGACTGAAGAGACAAGAGTGCCGTTAAAATGCACTTCACTCGTGATGTACCAATGTTTTTCTACGATAGGCCACGGGATTGCCCCCAATTGGGGACTGCGATCCGACGAAGGCTTAATTCTTGTTTCAAGGCTCCTCGTTTAAGGAGCAGAAAAAAACAAACTTAACCCCTTTAGAACCGCAGTCCCGTTTTGGGGACAAACTACTTGAAAATGGAGTCGTGTGTCCCCGAAACGGGACTGCGGTTCTAAACGGGTTAACCCGACGAATATGCCCATGTTTTTTTTTTTGCTTGGTACCTGATTTGCTACTGTTAATACCGAGGAGTCTCGCCAGTCAGTACCCCCATCGTGGCGTGGTGGAGAAGTGGAAGGGGGTAGGAGGGGGGGGAGAGGGTACTCGGGCCCGTGGATAATGGTTTTTGTTATGCCCTGGATGTTGAAGCTAGAGCAACCAGAAATGTTTCGGCTGCTGACACTCCCCGATTTCAATAGTATACCTGGTATATACCCCCCCCCCCCCCCCGCGACCTGGTCGGTGAGAACTCGACGTGCTCCGTCCCGGCATTGCAGGGATGCTCGGGTCTCTGGCCATACGACTACGGCCATGCATGACGTGGGATGTCTTTATTAGTAGTAGGAACGGTGCTCCGTCTCAATTGAGATGGATGGTCAATGGTCAAATGACTAGGGCAAGAAGCAATCGAGCACGCCCCCCCCCTCCCCCGCCACGCCACGTCCCCCCTGCCTCCCCCCCCCCAACATCCCCGCTCCGTCCCCCTGCCTCCCCTGACAACCTAACCCCTCCGGCAGGTTCTACGCGGGCCTTGCGGAAGGCCTGGACGAGGAAGCCCCCGAGCAATTGACGACGCCTACTTACAACAAGAACTTCCGGACGAGGGTGGTCCGGGAGCCTATCGGGGTGGTCGGTGCCATCACCCCTTGGAACTACCCTCTGTGCACGGCTGTCCTTAAGGTGGCGGCCGCCCTGGCTGCGGGCTGCACCGTCGTCCTGTACGTCCGCTATTTCCGTTTCCATTTGGTTTCGTGTTTTTCTCTTTTTCTTTTCTTTTTTCTCGTTTTTTCGTTTTTTTTTGTTTTTTGTTTCGTTTTTTTTCGTTTTTTTTTTTTTTTTCATTTTCTTACAATTTTCTTCTTTCCTTCTTCTTTGCTTTGTTGCGTTTTGTTTTTTCGTTTTGATTGATTTTGTTCGTTTGTTTGTCTGTGTCCTTATTTGTGTGTTTGTTTGTTTGCTTCCTTGTATTCTTTCTTCGTCTCTAATTCTCGTCCTCTTCTTTCCTCGTTTTTTTGTTTTTGTTTTCCTTTTTTTTCCAAATTCAATTCGTTATTTCCTCTGTTTTTTTGCCTATTGTGTTTCCCTTGGTTTGACTGTTGTGCGCACGCGCCGCTCGGACTGCTCAGGGTGCAGGGGGTTTGACAGGCCCAACCACGATTGTGTTTTGTCGCGCACACAGCGTAGATAGTAGCGGTTGTTAAATATATTTTGACTATTACTACTCACTGCTGTGTTCTTTTCCGACTCTAATTTCAAGTGTAACCGTGCCTTACTACAAAGTAGGTGCAGACCATTAAGAAGGGGCAGCCAATATACCACTGCAATCAGTATACGAAATCTACTATTACGGGGGGCCGTAGTTAATAGGACCAAATATTGTTGGTAGAAATGGTTAAATATATAGGTTTTTATGCATACCATAGGTCCCATTAACTATGGTCCCCCGTAATAGTTCAAGGTTTCCTTTCGGACGCATTCGGACGTGGGGCGACGGGGTGACTGGCGCAAGCTAGAATCCGACGGCGTTTTGTCCAGGTGAAAACGAAGCGAAGCACCCACAAGGCGTTGAGGCTTTGAAGTCCGTACAGCCCGAAAAATGAAAGAATACAACGACCAGCGAAAATCAATCGCTTTATACTTACATATATATAATGCCGTGGTAGGTTTTCCATTGAGGCGTTTTCTGGCGCTGAGTGCACCACTCGCAAGTGTTCTTGGTCATCCCCGCCTTCTCTTCGCCGCCCCTTTTACGATTTTTGCAGTCCCGTTGTGATGGCAGAATCACTACCACTCTGTCGCTGAACGTAAGGACCTTTTTATATATTAATAGTATATCAAACCGTTGCTTATTTTTAGGGACAAGAGTGTCATACCAGTACAGCAGCAGTAGGAGCTAGGACCAGATTTAGGCGCATGTGCGGGCCAGCGCGCTATTCGCTCCTGTTGGGACTTCGGATGCGGGACGGATACGGCAACGATGCCTGCGTGATCGGGAGATTACATACACAATGGTTGGTATCCGAGTGACAATGGTTGAAAATGCAAGGTGCGTTCGTACGGGCGTGGGCGCAAAACATTACCCTAAACCCGTACTTTTGCTGCTCGTAGACGATTTGTTAAGTCCTGAAGGGGTTGCTGTTTTTTTTTGTTTTTGTTATTTTTCCCGGTGGGGGTGTGGGGCGGTGGGGGCGCGCGCGCGGGGGGGTGGGGGGGGGGGGGGGGTACTCGATAGGAGGTATGTACTCGATCTCATGCATGGCCGTAGTCGTATGGCGGGGGGGGGAGGGGCTATATAGATTGCGGCCGAAGGTTTGGCTCGTTTGGTGTACGTACGTACGCAGGTAGGTACCTACGTGCGTGCAATGACTTTTTGCTTTCGCGTGAATCCGTTCGGAAGTGAATGCCCCCACGCTTTTAGTTGCTGTTAACTATGTTGCAGTGTCTAATGGGTTATAAGCCTCATACATGACACACCACTGCAATAAATCGATTCCCCTCCTTTCCCGCCCATCCCCGACGTGCCCGCTCCGTCTGGAAAGGGATGCGAGGTCAATGGTCAAATGCCCAAGGCAGGCAACACATGAGTACCCCCCCTTCCCCCCCCCTGATGTGCCACTCCGTCCCGGCGTTGTAGGGAGGCGAGGGTCTATGGTCCATACGACTACGGCCAGGTATGATATCGAGTACATCCCCCCCCTCCGCAAAAACACCCCCCTCCGAAAAAACACGTGTGTTCCAGCTGCAAAAGCGCCGGGTTAATCATCTCCTAGTTTGGACCCAGGAAGTATCTGAACCTTACGAGTATGCGTGAAACTATTAATATGTATACGTCAGACCCCACTCTTTTTAAGCCTTATTCGCGTTAACCCACAATTGTTTAGCCTCTTCGGCGCCTGCCACCCCCCCCCCCCCCCCCTACCCCCCGTTTCCTCCCCCTTTGACGCATAGGAAACCCTCGGAGCTTGCCCCTTCTACCTGCCTTAGGCTGGCGGGGCTTGCGGAGGCCGCGGGATTCCCGGCGGGAGCACTGAATGTCGTCACCGGGGAGGGTTTCCCAACGGGGGAGGCGTTATCAAAACATCCGGGGCTGGACAAAGTTTCGTTCACCGGGTCGGTGGCCACGGGTCAGCGGTGAGGGAAAAACATATACGAAGTACACCACTCCCTGGACGGTAGACAGTAGGATTATTGATATTGTTGCATGAGTAGACAATAGGATTGTTGATGCTGTGTCATTCGAGTAGACAATGAGACTGTTGGTATTGCGTATGAGTGTATGAGTAGACAGTAGGACTGTTGATATTGTTGCATGAGTAGACAATAGGATTATTGATGCTGTGTCATTTGAGTAGACAATGAGACTGTTGGTATTGTGTATGAGTGTTGAGTGTGTGAGTAGACAATAAGACTGTTGATATTGTGTATGAGTAGACAATAGGGCTACGAGTATCAGCAGGAGGGGGGAGGGAAAACCAGAAAGAACGAGTGGGCCTCCAGCCACGCGTCCGGGTGAGGCGCCATTTGACGACCACGGCAAGCATACACGAAACTGCTGAGGATAAGGGCGCTGGGAGAGGGCAGGGGGGGAGGGAAAGGAGGGTGGGCGGGGGGGGGCGCGCCTTCTCCCAACAGGAGAAGCACTGCCATGCCACACCGGGACTCGCAGGCGAAGCTCCCATCATCTCCCGCGGCTAGTTCCCGTCGTGTCCTGCGACTGACTCGAGAATCATCCACTGATTACCACCTTATCCTATTCATACGACTGAATCTCAACCATCTCCTACGACTGGCCCCCCATAACCTCCTGCGACTGACTACGCGAAGCGCGCTAAGCACCCAACCTCCCTTCCCTACCCCCCCCCCGCCCCTCACCACCTCACCCCCCCCACCCACCCACTACCCACCTAAAACCTATGGTCATAAGACTACGGCCATGCATGAGATCGAGTACATCTCTCCTATCAAGTACCCCCCCCCCCTCCCCGCCCCTCCCGCTCCCAACCCCCCCCCCCCCCCAGCCTTCCCCTCCGTCTCGAAAGGGATATGCGTGGTCAATGGTCAAATTACTAAGACAAGCAACTCATGAATACGCCCCCCCCCCCGACCCCCCCCCCCCCCCCCCCCGCCTACCCCCGGCCCAATCCATCGGGACGCGTGCTTAAATCTGATTGGCCAAGGGTTATGGAAGCCGCGGCTAAGGCCGGCCCCACGGACGTGCACCTCGAGCTCGGAGGCAAGAGCTCCATGATCGTTTTCGACGACGTGGAAGATATTCGAGCTACCGTCGATTGGGCGTGCGTGGGAATTTTCTCCAACTCCGGCCAGATCTGCAGGTGCGTTTTGTTTGTTTGTTAGGGTTTTTAGGTTGCAAGGAGGGATCGGGTGTGTGTGGGGGAGGGGGGAGGGGGGGGGGGGGGGGGGAGGGAGGGATCCCTCATGTTACTTTGCGGGTAGGTTTCTTTATGTTGTAATGGTGAGAGGGACCAGGCGGGAAGGTCGGGGGGGACAGGGAGGGGAGTAGAGGAAGGGGAGGGGGGAGAAGATTGGAGGGAGGGAGGGGAGGGGGGGTGTACTCGATAGGAGAAATGTACTCGATCGCATGCATGGCCGTAGTCGTATGACCATAGACCCTCGCATCCCTACAATGCCGGGACGGAGCATGTCGGGTTTTCACCGACCAGGCAGACATTGCTTGCACCAAGCGCGAAGCGCCGTGAGGTGTCTGGCGAGTCGCATGAAGGGTGAGCTGCATCCTACTAAGAAGCGCTTGTGAGGCGGACCTGCATATGGACGACAGCTTCAATGAGTTGATTTAATTTCCGGTGTAGGCATTTCCAGAGACAGCAATGGGAGTACTATGTAACTGCCTCTAGGGTGCCTTACCTTGAACACTACGTGACACGATCAATTCCCTTGTGCGGAGTAAAGGTTATTTACCTCGCACAAATGATCTATCTCGACGACCAGCTGTGGGCGACCGCCAAAAAAAAAAACAAGAAAAAACGGTACCCTGGTTGTCTAGCTCACGTAGTGAGCGGCATGTTTTACAGTGTCGTTGCCAATCGACACCAACCCAACCTATAAAAAAGGGGGGGGGGAGTGGGAGGGGGAGGAGGTTGGGGGGTGTGTGCTACAACAAAACATCACGCTTTCGGGAGTTGCTTTGGTTTCTTTCCGATGGTGGTACAGGCAGGGTGGATTCTGTTTAGTTTTTCAAGCTTGCTATATATGTACCTGGTGTATTTTTCCAGTAGTAGGATCGCTGCCTATGACAGACCTATTCAGTACTTTCCATTTCCTTCGTTCCCATGGTTGTCATACGTACCTTGCCTTCGATTGGTTCGGCCACCCTGAGGTGAAGGAGCAAGTAGAACGCACGTTTAATAATTTACTTTTGTTGTTGTTGTTGTTGTTGTTGTTGTTGTTGCTGTTGTTGAGTTCGGCAGCGTGCGTTTTTGTCCACTTTTATGGTCTTCATTTTTTTTTTTAATTTCGTGTTTCACTGCTTTTATAATCCTGTGTATATATGATGATCAACAAGCTTTTTTTCTCGTTTCCGCCTGCCTCATGCACTCACTCACGCATTTTCCGATAACGTTCTTCCTGTCGCCAGTGCTACATCCCGCCTGCTGGTGCAGTCCAAGATCTACGACGAGGTTGTCGGCGCCATCGTAGAACGAGCATCCTGCGTCTCTGTAGGAAACCCCCTGAGGAGGGGACCGGATGCGCCCGGCCCCTGCATGGGCCCCCTGATCAGCGCCACGCAGAGGGACAAGGTGCAAGGCTTCGTCCAGCGGGTGAGGATGAGTACATACTATGGCGACACAAATCTCTTCTTTGCAAGCGTACCCTTGCCTCTCCGCTTGTCCTCTTAGACACACCCCTTGTGAGGCTGGAGATATACGGTAGTAGGGAGTAGAAATGACAAACATAGCTACTTTTTAGTTTTTTTACGTCTCTGTATCATACGCGATATGCAGGTGGTGGAGGGAGGGAAGGACGGAGGACCCCCCCCCCCCCTATATGATTTACCTGGTATATACCTGGTATATATTTATATATATATATATAATCAAATGTTAGGTTGGGTTGGCGTCGGTAGGCGACGACGCTGTAAAACACGCCTCACTGCGTGAGCTAGAAAACCAGGGTACCGTTGTTTTTTTTTTTGCCGTCACCGCGGCTGGCGGCCGAGTTAGATTATTATTGTGCGGGGAGAACCTTAACGCCGCACAAGGGGGATGATCGTATCACTAATGTGTGTATGTGATAAGGCACCGACGAGGCAGCTACATTGTAAACCCATTGTTGTCTCTGGAAGTGGCCACACCAGAAAACGAATCAATTCATTTGACACTGCCATCCGTATGCAAGAAAATCCTCCTCTAAAGCGGTCCTTACGGTAGTAGAATGCACTCGCCCAACACCTCACGGCGCTTCGCACTTGGTGCAAGCAACGTCTGCCTGGTCGGTGAAAACCCGACGTGCTCCGTCCCGGCATTGGAGGGGTGCGAGGGTCTATGGTCATACGACTACGGCCGCCGTGCATGATAGAGTACAACTCAAACCTCCCTCCCATTTCTTTCGAACTGAAAAAAACATGGACCTTCTCAATATCACACGCGAAACAGGTGGGAGAGGGAGGGAGGGAGGAAGGGGAGGGATCCCCTCCCCCCTATCCTCCCATTTCGGCCGAACTGGAACTCCTTAATTTTGCCAAACTCGAAAAGCAATCTGGAAACACCTCAATGTACCCGGCCTGCTACGTTCGCCAAGCAGGGGGTTGGGGGACCCCCCCCCCCCCCACCCCCCGCTGTAGCTTCCCCTTTTGTTGGAACTGGAAACCCCCTTCATGTCGCATAGCTCGAACGAAAAATATCACCTGCAGTGGGCTTACGCGTATTCTGCGTTCGTTTTCCTAGATCTTTGTGGGTTTGTTTTTTCTCTTTTTGCTCTTGTGCCTTCTAAACTTTCGCCCAGCTACAAACACCTGTTGACCTCTTGAAAATGCCCAATCGTTATATAATAATACTTCATGTTCCTGAGCAAAAAATGCCCAGCTATGCTGAATACTATGTATGTGCCAGCAGAATGTTAAATCGCGAACCGCTCAGAAGAAACGTCAGGTGTTGAGGAAGAAAAAAAAAGCTGAAGGCACGAGGCGTTCACTCTTTTTCCAAGCCTACCTACCCTGCGAGATCAGGTTAACAGGCACAGCATGCTTAGTACTACAGTAGCCTAACCGCACCCCGCTTCACGGCCTTTGTTTTCGGTGCTTTTTTTTTTTTGTCCAGAATTTCCACACTTGTGAAATATGTCAAATTCGTATCAAGATTAAGTGGATTTCAACGGAGGGAGAAATATCAGGACAGTTGAAAACAAAATTTTCCACCTATTTGGGGAAACAAAATCAAACTTGCGTGAAAACAAGAAACAAAAAAAACTCCCAAATCTAGAAATTTCTGAAAAAAAAAAAAATTCGCCGATATCGACGGCCCTCTACATACTGTCCGGTGCATGCAATGACGATGTTTTGCGCCAAGCAGGCGGTGGCGGGAGGAGCGACGGTCCTCTTCGGCGGCGGCGTCCCCTCGGACACAGACGCTAACGCCTCCGGCAGGAAACCCGGGGTGGGATACTACGTGCCCCCTACTATTTTGGCCGGAGCTGCCGACGGGGACGAGGCGTGGGAGGCAGAGATTTTTGGGCCGGTGGGTGTCAATATTTTGATACAATAATACTTGTACTGTTAACACCCGTAGTTTTTTCTTCGCAAGCTCCAGAGTGAGTGGATGGAGCCCGTCTTTGGTGTGACCGCAGCCTAGATTATTTTTCAAGTACTGTACGTAATTATTACAAATGTGACTATCGACCTATCGAGTGGTTGATGCTCAACTTTCTCCGTGCGTGAGCTGCTGCTGCTTGATGCATCGGACGTGCGTGTTGGATAGTTGCGTGACCCCAGATTGTGGGGGGGGCGTAGTATATAGGACCAAACATTGTTCTTACGGGGGACCATAGTTAATAGGACCAAATATCGTTAGTAAAAATGGTTAAATATATAGGTTTTTATGTATACCATAGGTCCTATTAACTATGCCCCCCCGTAATAGTAAAAATAGCGAAATATATAGTTTTTTTGTTTGTACCATAGGTTCTATTTAATACGGCCCCCCGTAATAGTGCTGGGCGAGGGGAGTGCTCCTGAGATTAATGCGGCGATGCCTGTGAGATTTCAAGGAGCTCCCTCGAAAGCGTACATTTTGTTGCCTGTAGATATCGTCGCGTTACTCAGTGGGCTAGTGGGCATATAGTGGCATGACGTATAACCCACAATTATGACGATGAGCTACTTACTCACCGTGAGAGCTGCCACGAAAATCAACGACATCGCCTTCTTACTGTTTTTACTTTTACATTTAATAGAGGCACTGCACTTTTTATCAGGCACCGGGAGGTATACCAGGTGCCTGGTATAGCAAGTAGATTTAGGGCATGTCTCACTCACATTAGAAACACACGACATAGGCACTATACTTCTCATAGCGGCACTGGGAGGTAGGTGCTTATCGTAAGGTAGGGCACACCTTACTCCCGCCAGGCCAGCAGGAACTCGCGCTGGCGGTTATTTTTTTTTCGTAACCGTCAACTATTACGAAGGGAAACATACAGTCATACGTATTCAGAACCAAATATGGCGTACCAACATATAGGGGGGATGCATGTGTGTTTTTGGGTCCATGATGAGTTCTGATTCTTATTACATTAGCCCCCCCCGCAAGAATGTGCGTGCGCTGGTGGAAGCTGTGGACACGTTTTCTTAGATACCACTCTATTACGGGGGACCATAGTTAATAGGACCAAATATTGTTAGCAGAAATGGTTTTATATATATATAGTTTTTTATGTCTACCACAGGTCCTATTAACTATGGTCCCCCGTAATAGCCGTTTGGGCTGCGCGGATATCCGGCGTCGCCCCCGGCTCAGAAAGCGCCCCCCCCTTCGTTTGAGGCCGCTCCGTGTAAAATGAGCGACGCGATTTCCGCTCGCTATTCTCACGTACAGTATGTCTTGGTAGCTGTTCTCACGTGCTGTACGCCCTGATCATTGACGTTTCTCACGTGCGGCGTGTGTTCAGCTCTCGCGTACGTACTGCTTGCTGTTTCTCACGTACGTCCGCTCTGCCCGTCTGTCCGGCTGTTGTTATTACTACAAACAGGTGCTGTGCGTGAGGCGGTTCGAAGAGGAAGGGGAGGCGGTGGAGGCCGCCAACAGGTCGGAATTCGGCCTCGCCGGGGCCGTCATGTCTTCCGACCCAGACAAGTAAGTGTCGGCCCCCAGAAGTTCGGGATGCTGGTGTCATCTTATGTATGCGTACGGTGTCGACGTTGTTGCCGCCTGGCCCTAAGCCCAACCCCGACCCCAGGCTTTGGCCTCCCACAGTGCGTCCTCTTTGGCAGGCTTTCACAGCTGCTGCTATAGGACAGATATATCACGATCTATGCACTATACGTATATAGACCGTCTGCAGTATACCTTTACCTGCCGTTCTGTGGTGCTGTGCAGGATTGCACGGCTCCCGCCCGGTAACATACATGAACTAGATCATACAGATCATACATATCTATCTGCCCTGAAATATCTAGATCATTGAGTGGGAATTGATTGCTTATTTTATTCAACGCGTGGATTTTTTTTCCCCGGAAAGCCCCCGCCAGAGACACGTTTTCGAAGAAAACGATCAGCTTAACTCACTTCCCCTCCTAATCAGCATAACTATTATATATGCGTTGGGTTGGCGTCGGTTGGCAACGACACTGTAAAACATGCCGCTCACTGCTTGAGCTAGACAACCAGGGTACCGTTTTTTGTTTTTTTGGCGGTTGCCCACAGCTGGTCGTCGAGTTAGATCATTTGTGCGAGGTGAACAACCTTTACTCCGCTCAAGGGGATTGATCGTATCACGTAGTGTTCAAGGTAAGGCACCCAAGAGGCAGATACGTAGTACTCCCATTGCTGTCTCTGGAAGTGCTATACTGGAAATTAAATTAACTCATTGAAGCTGTCATCCATAAGCAAGTCCGCCTCACAAGCGGTTCTTAGTAGGATGCAGCTCACCCTTCATGCGACTCGCCGAACACCTCACACCGCTTCGCGCTTGGTGCAAGCAATGTCTGTCCGGTCGGTGAAAACCCGTCATGCTCAGTCCCGGCATTTGTAGGGATGCGAGGGTCTATAGTCTTACAACTACGGCCATGCATGACATCGAGTACATATCTCCTATCGAGTACAACCCCCCTCGGACCAGGTAAGTTCGTACACTTCAATCTACACCCCGTTTTTTTGGCGACAATATAGTTGAAATTGGTGTGAGATAGTTTTGGTATATACAGCTGTACCGTACAACACTATCACACTATTAATAGGGTGATAAGATAACACACCCCCTATTACGGGGGACCATAGTTAATAGGACCTGTGGTATACATAAAAACCTATATATTTAAACATTTTTACTAACAAAATTTGGTCCTATTAACTATGGTCCCCCGTAATAGGACGATTTTCAAAGCTGGGTTTCTCGACAACGGAGTTGGCGTACTGAATACGACGAGCGGTGCATCTATGCCACCGAAGCCACCATTTTCGTTGTGTGTGCCCCCCCCCCCCCCCCATAATGCCGGTAGAATTACTGGCATATATTACGGGGGACCATAGTTAATAGGACCAAATATTGTTGGTAGAAATGGTTAAATATATAGGTTTTTACGTATACCACAGGTCCTGTTAACTATGGTCCCCCGTAATAGATGGGATTTGAACTATTTCGGGGGGCCATAGTAAAAAAGACCTACGGTACACACAATAACCTATATGTTTCCCTATTTTTACTAACAATATTAGGTCCTATTTACTGTGGTCCCCTGTAATAGAGTGTGGGTGGTGTGGGGAGTATTTAGTGCCGGTTGGTTGACGTTATATATAGTGCCGGTATGTGTTGGCTGGCGCATGTATACCGGGACTATATAGAGGGACCCCTATCAATACTGTACCTGGTAAACGTATTGGCATGCCTCGCATAGAGTGATATCACCCGACAGAAGAAATATCAACACTGATAAAAAAAACGAGCTCCAGCACCAGCGTCGCGCCCCTCGCCCCCCGCCCCCCCCCCCCCCCTCTCATGCCTTTTCTATTCTCCCGTGCGAAGATGCAAGAGGGTTTCCAGAGCGCTGCGGGCGGGAGTCGTGTGGGAAAACTGCAACCAGTGCGCTCCCGTGGAGTCGCCGTGGGGAGGCTTTAAGAAGAGCGGGGTGGGGGGGCGCGAGCTCGGGCGGTGGGGACTGGACGAGTTCTTGGGGGTGAAATCCATCACCACCGGCAAGGGGTCCTTCAGCTACAACTCTTTCGGCGGGGCGGCTTAGCCCTTTGCAGTTCTGCAGTGCGCAGAGAGCTACTGTAAACCTCACCCACAATGGGCTATGTACCGCTCTGCAATGATGGCACATTTCTCGGACAAAGAATCGATCACTGCCTTTTTTTCTGCCAGAGAAGATGTATCACGGAGCTGAGCGGGTGTGTGGCTCATGTGGCTGGGGTGTGAGGCGTGCGACCGGCGCGATCTTTATATCCGTAGGACATGTTTCCTTGGGTTAGGTCTGTGCCATACAGATTATGCAGAATATATCATAACGGCGGGTTAGGATCCATGGAGATGATCTAGATGATCTATCTGCGGACGATCTATCTGTAGATGGTCTATCTGATCTATCTGTAGATGGTCTATCTGATCTATCTGCAGATAATCTACCTGATCTATCTGCAGATAATCTACCTGATCTATCTGTAGATGGTCTATCTGGTCTATCTGTAGATGATCTATATGATCTGTCTGTAGATGATACGTGTACCTGATCTATCTGTAGATGATCGATTTGATCCATCTGTAGATATATCGTAGATTACCTTTCTGGTCTATCTGTAGATGGCCGATCCTATCACTGTAGGTATATCGTAGATTACCTTCTGTTCTATCTGTAGATGGCCGATCCTATCTATTCGTATATGATCTATCCGATCTATCTGTAGATGATCTATCTGATCTATCTGATCTATCTGTAGATGAGATACCTGATCTATCTGTAGAAGATCGATCTGATCCATCTGTAGATCTATCTGAAGATGATCTATCTCGTCTGTCTGTAGATGGTCGATCCGATCTATCCATAGATGATCTATCTGATCTATCTGTACATGATCTATCTGATCTATCTGTAGATGATCTACCCGCCGTGTGAACGGTTTTCCCGCACTAGCTCCGATCGGTAGCTGTTTTGTCCTCCTAAACACATGAGTGGAGGCAGCAGCCCTTAAGGACTTAAAAGATAACATATTACCAGGGTATGATTCAATCCCATTTTTATCCCATGCATGGAAAATCATACCAGGGTATGTGTGTGTTCTGGGATATGTTAGTTGTTTTCTCGCGGGGGCAACGGAGAGAGGAGAGGGGAGGGGAGGGGAGGGGAGGGGGGGGCAGGGGGGGATGTATACGGGGTATCTTAAAAAAGTGTCCGGCTTCTGTATGTATGAACTATAAATTTATACGTATACTTCGTATTTCGTATGTAGCGAATAGTGAGTGATAGCTGTTGTCCTGGGATTCCCTAATAGTTTTGCAGGCGGGGGAGAGGGGGGTTGGTGGGAAAGGGAAGGGAAGGGGGACAAGATGCTGCTGCACCTTTTGCAGAGAGCCTATTGATGTGGCCGTTTTATTTCCGACGAGCGAAAGTAGTATATTTCAGGGAGGAAAATGATGACTTTCTTCAGAATTTTCTACTCCTTCAGAATTTTCACATTGCAATTTTTAAATGTTGTTTACGCCTTGCGGGAACGAGGGGGGGGGGGCGGGCAGGTGCGCGCTAGCAGACATACTGGGCTGCTTGGAGCGATGCCGGCACTGTTTGGTGCTTCCAGTATGGAGGCAGTTACATATACAGTATACATCCATTGCTGTCTCTGGAAGTGGCCACACCGGAGAACAAGTAACGCAATTTCGACGCTGCCATCCCCATTGTGCACGAAATTACGCACGTGGAGCTGAAGTCCGCCTCACAAGCGGTTCTTAGTAGGATCCTGCTCACCCTTCATCATGCGACTCACCGAACACCTCACGTTTGGTTTCGCGCTTGGTGCAAGCGATGTCTGTTTGGTTGGCTTAAACCCGACGTGCCCCGTCCCGGCATTGCAGGAATTTCGGGGCATATGTATGGTCATACGACTACGGCCATGCACGACATGAGTACCCCCCCCCCCCCCAACACTACATGAAAAAAGTGGGCCCTGTGGCCCACACGGGGGTCCGACCTCCGGACCTCGACATCCCGAAGGTCGAATCATTCCACTAGAAGACCATATGGGCGGCTTGTGACGGAAGTTCCACATAGCATCCAGACATGGAACCACAACTCGACACTATACATGGATCGCCCCCCCCCCCCCCCCCAAATCTTATTGTAATACGTATACGTAAAAAATAGAAGGGACAAAGGTCAATGAGTAGGGTGATAGGCGCGCATTGCCACTGAAGCCGAAGATACCTGTTAACCCTTTTAGGACCGCAGTCCCGTTTTGGGGACAAACTACTTGGAATTTGACTGGTTTGTCCCCAAAATCGGGACTGCGGTTCTAAAAGGGTTAAAGTTGCTTAGATTTCGAGTCCCTCACGAGCTGACCGGGGAAAACTGAACCGCGGGCATGAATGACATCGAGTAGGCGCCATGACATTGCTGTTCTACCCCTCTATGCGGAAGAATCACAGTCGCAAGGGGTAGCTGACAGGCTAGGGGGATCGAGAGGTACCCCAGACCGCTTGCGTGCGCGAAAGCCAGGGATATACGGAGAGGTATGCCTACTGTAGTATATGCATGAGGACCGAGATATTTCCAGCGCTCTTCGGTCGCTGGAAGAAAGAAGGGACAAGGTTTTCCCCTTCGGGATTTGGTTGAATTGAAATTGGTGTGTACAAGAGGCGAAACAGGATAGAGAGAGGGATGAGACAAAGAAAGCTCGATTTTTACCATGTACCAGGTATTATGTAACTTTTTTTTGAGATACCAGTAACTGGTATACAGAAAACAAAAAGGTGTCGAGCGCCCTTAATGCCGGAGGTGTCCCCATTAAGGGCAGAAACGGTGCTCGGTCTCCGTCTCGAGAAAGGGGTATGCGTGATGCGTGGTCAATGGTCAGATGACTTAAGTGAGGCAAACAACGAATAAATGCTCCCGTTTATTATTGATGGTAACGTTTTTTTTTTTTATCTTACCATCGGTTGTGAAAGCGAGGCCCCTCTATGCCTACGTACCTAGTTGATATACTGGTGCAGCAGAAAGAAGTCTCCCCGACGTGCGGACCCGGGACGTACATGATAATATAGTCCTGGGAAAGGAAAGGCCGCACGTATACGTAGCGTGGTTTGCCGAGGAAGGATGGACGGAGCCATTCAAGCCTATAAATACCGTATACCACTATATGGATCGAGTGGACGCGTACTTTTCTTCCCACCCCTCACACTATATACTTCGTGCTCGCCCTGCACTGTCTGTACATACATGTGTATATACATACCTACAGCTAATCTGTCTCTAGTTCCAAGTGTTTAGCCTCCAGAACGGGAATGCGGTACAAAACGGGGGGTTAGACACTATTACGGGGGACCATAGTTAATATTACCTATGGTATACATAAAAACCTATACCAGGTATGTATTGACCCATTTTTACTAACAAGATTTGGTCCTATTAACTATGTGGTCCCCCGTAATACTACTGCTGTAGTTCTAGTCCCCAACCCTGGCCCCCACAGCTCGGGAATTTTCTCTGGGATTTTTATTTGGGAACTTTATCTGGGAATTTTCTGGGAATTTTCCCTGGGAAGCTTCTCTGGGATTTTTCTCTGGAAATTTTCTCCAGGAAATTTCTCTGGGTTTTTTACTCGGAATGAAGATGTAACGAGAAGGTCGTGTAGACTATCAACTGTTTCGTCGAAGCTGGGTGGGCCAGACCGTAAGCACGGCAGCAATGTATATACCACGTACCTGATACCACGTACCTGACGGCGTGACGGCGTGATCTAAACGATGAGTGCGTGATGAAAAAAGGGAACCGCGGCCCACACGGAGATTCGAACTCCGGACCTCGACAACCCGAATGTCGAATCATACCACTAGACCATGTGGGCGGGGTATGGATAATGACATCAAGTCGCGCCTTCGATACCTTCAACCAGCAACAATTACCCCGTACCTGGTATACGTATACCTATATTCCAATTGACAGACTGGGATATGATAAACTGTATGTCCCCTGTATAGATATATCCTGTACATGGACCGTAACAAAGTCTTCCATGTATGTGGAAAAAATGTTTGGAAGCATCTCGGTAGAAAAAAATGGAGAAACAAGAAAAACTCTGAATCGCGATCGACTTTTCACACGGCCAGCATCTATTTACAGTATTAAATAGTAGCAATCAATGTGTCCATGGCTTGGCCCACAGCTTCGGCAGCGTGGTTGGAAGTCCGCACTTACTTATTATGTACCCTGGTAAGTAATACATCCTCATTACATTTTCATTGCAAGAATTTTCCCGGGGGAGGTTAGGGTTCTGTGTAAAGTATATCCGCGTGTATCATGCCCCACTGTACTTATTATACTAGCTGGCGCGTTTTCTATCGAAGGGCAAGAGACAGGAGATAAATATTATACTACAAGTATACGCGATCATCAGCAAAAATGTGCTCTGTCTGGATGAAAAACAGAACCATGGCCCACACGGAAATTCGAACTCCGGACCTCGACAACCCGAATGAATGTCGAATCATACCACTAGACCATGTGGGCGGGTAGATGCAAAAAATGTCCACATCACATCGCAAATTTGGTCGCCCAGACAACATACTTATAGTTAACCGCGACCTTGAGGTCTTCCACAAATGATCCTCTCATTAAAAAGTGTTTGTACTCCGTGAGGGTAAATATACAGCACATACTACGTACCAGGTACATAATACTATTAATATATAATAAGAACAGCAAGGGGCGGCATAAGTACTGCGAAAACTAGATGTATGTATAGGAGCACAATAACAGCACTACTACTACTGAAGGCGCACATGTACTGCGAGTGAGTGCTGCGAGGCATGTGGGAGTATAATTGAGCATAATAATATATATCTATGATGCAGAACCCCGAATATCAAGCAGGATTTCGAGTGGATAAGTGCGGGGTAGCAAGAAGAAACGTGGCCAGAGCTACGCGGACGCTATTATTATAGCGAGCTGCCGTTGTCGCCGGAGTTCATAAAGGACTTTGCGGCGTGTGCGGGTAAGGACTGAGTTCAGGTGATGGAATTTTTTTGGGTGAGACTTTTCTGCCCCGAACCAGCGGTCACAGCTACAAAGAAAGGTAATCTGAAAGGAGGCGTAACGAAGTATGGGCGGGACCACAGGCCGGCGCAGGAGAGGCCTCATCCAATCCAATACTTACAGTATATAATCCACGATACAGAGACACATAATACTACAGGAAAATGGCGATCCAATCCACGGACTCAAATTTGGCACGAATACTGGAACCATTCATTGATTATATCGAAATGTCTCGAAATGTCTCGGAATTTGTGTCGAATCGAGGTCACTTCTTCCTTTCGCTCCCGAAACCTCGGGACTAAACTTGGTCGCGTCATTTCTTGAGACCATCCCACCCACCCAACAGCAGGATTAGTACTCTTGTGGGCTCTTGTATACCCACAGATCATTTACAGGTGCTAACCCCCGCGCAGAGTTTGTGATTCGCCACTTTACTCAGCGCGGGGGGAAATACCGGACGGGACCTCCTGCTCGGCGCAGGACTCACAGTAAATGACCCACGGTAGAGAGACAGAATACAGGCAGTATAATTGAGCATAATATGTACCAGGTATATATATGGTGCAGAACCCCGAATTTCAGGCAGGATTTTCGGTCGGTACTGCTTGTACAAATACTCATGTATACCAGGTAGAGGTATCATTTTTGATTGTTTGATGGCGAAATTCCACCATCCGAATCGAAGATGAATACCGGTAATAAATAAAATGGTTGAACGCTTCGTAGATCTTTAAATATTTACCAGGTAGGTTGTTGTTGTTGTTGTTGTTCTCACATTAACTCTCTGACGAAGGAGTCCGTGGTCACACAAAGGTGCTGGAGCCCTAGGAAGATCCGAAAAAAACGAAAAAAATCGAAAATTCGGCTGCCTCAAAATACACGAGACGAAAAAAGGGCACACAAGTATACTCGTACCAGATATACGAGTATCTATCGTAAATGTATACCGTATCTATCACACGCCAGGTTTATGAACATCAAGATGGCACACATCCTCCCTCAGCCTGTGGTGTTCTGCTGGCCCGCCCTTACGAGGACACATTCAATACCTACACACACCACAAGGATCCGATACGTACACCTCCTCCCTATAGCGTCCCCACACCCCTTCAACCTCCTCTCTCTCTGCCCTTCATCGGTCAGCTCAGAAGAAGGAGGCAAACGACAGACCAACCACATATCTTCCATCTGATCAGATGTGAGTTGAGACTCAAGCAAAAACAACGTCTTCCCTGTCTGTCTGTACAGAGTACGTGGTGGCGTACAGCAGCATACTGGTAACCATTAGTGCACTGGTGTTGTATGCACTGCAGTACAGAGTTGCTGTGCTGTGTTGCTCGTGCTCTCATACGTTTCGCATAAATGCATACCTGGTAGCTGGTACCAGGCAATGTTGTATAGTGAGGTGAGGTATACCTGTCCGAGAGATTTATCTGTTTGTTGTATCTTCGGTTTCTACCAGGTATGCAGCAAGCAGTAGTAGTAGTACCGGATGATATCATACCTGAGTGATATCCGAGTGCGTATATCTTTATTTTTCTGGTAACAACTCTGGATATATACGTATCCATAATAATATCCATCCAGCCTGTGATGCCTGGCGAAGTGTATCTTTTCTGGTGGCATGTTACGAGTATACCAGGTACTAGGTAGCTTTGCATACCCATGTACGTCGCGAACATCGTAGCCCACACAAGCTTTGTCGTATTATTGTAGGACGAGGTGTCAGATGCTGCAGGATGATTGTAATACAATATAGTAGGGCGTGAACAAAGCCTTTTGGTTCATGACTGCACCACAGGGGCGGACGGTACGTACATCCAGACGAAACAATAATAGCACAGCGAGCCGCCCGTTGAGTTGTTTGTTCCGTGCCGCCCACGAGGTCACGAGACGCTCGCTATAGCACTAAGGGTCGATCTTATAACGAGGAGTGTTTTTCAGTTTTTTTTTCAGTATTTTCCCGAAATATGCTGGGCGCTCATCTTAATAGCAGGCGGTTACGCCCGTTCAGCCATTCACGGATATGCTTCGAGCCACAAGCATTAACCTACATATATAGTATATGGATCCAATTCTGTGACTTGTGAAAAACTCCATAAAAAATAATCATCCGATGTGACAAAACAAAACAAAATAACGGACGAATTGGTCGAAACATCATACCCTGGTACAGAATTCGAAAAAAGGAACAGAAACGAAAAAAGTAAAATACTGGCCCGCACGGAGATTCGAACTCCGGACCTCGACAACCCGAATGTCGAATCATACCACTAGACCACGCGGGCAGACGTTGATATCTGCACCAAGTTTTTTTTCTATATAAATAAGGAGTTGTACTGGGATGTAACGTTTTTTTTATGAGTTGTTGTGACTGGACAAGTGGACGGGACTGTCACCTCAGTGCTGCTCTACAGCAACGAGCGGAAGCAGTACTTTTGTCTGCAGCTTGTCGCACCAGAAGGCTCCGCGCGCGCCCGTTAGCCATGAAGCGCACGTTGTGGCGCAGCACCAGCGCGAGCTGGTTAGCTGCCGCCTTTGTAGCATCTGGGGCGCTGGCGCTCCAGGCTCAGGTATGCTGGCAGTGGTCGCCCAGGATGTCGAGAGTGCTTTGCAGTTCGTATTATGTCAGGTAGAGTGTAGCAAACGCTCAGCATGTGGCACCGCCAGCCAGAAAGCTGTCCACTGGAGGCCCACCTCAGGTCTGTAGCGCGCCAACGGCAGTCGGTCTCTCGCCTTGGTGTAGGGGTGCTTGATGGCCTGGTGGACCAGCTCTTCTTCTGGTCAGTCCACGAGCCACTCGTTCAGTCTGCCAACAACAAGGAAGGAGAGGTTGACAAGTTGCATTTGATTCACGTGACGATGTACCCTGTCCGAAAATGTAAGGGACATTTTTAGAGTAATATTAATATTCAAACAGTCCTTACATTTACGTACTTAGTGGTACCTGGCACTGAAAGTCAGTCAGTTACAAAACAGCAGCTGTATTGCCCTACAGCACCTCGTTGTCTACTTCTGTAGCTTACCTGGTGTCTGCCGTGCGGTAGTAATGTGACCACATGGCTTCTACCATTTCTCTCTAGAGGACTGAAGAATAGTGACCGGACACTGGTTGTCCTAGGCGTCGACGGGTAGAAAAGACGGTTTCATGTGAACAACATGCACACCCTGGTCTGGAAAGCATTCGTATATACGTACGACGAATCGATGTATCGCGGAACGTCGGGCTTCCCGGTCGCCCCTACGCATACGCATACTCCTAACCAGAATTACATGTATAAATTAGCACCAGAGATGCTCGTACAGCTGTGCTGCAGTCTGCTGTGGACGTTCAGTAATTATAGCTGTGTGCCAGGGTTTACGGTATTGCTGCTGCTTACCCAGCGTATACGATACGGTGCACAGCAGCAGTAGGAGCAAGACTGGACACGGCTGTCGGACCTACCAGGTATCATATACCAGGTACCAGGTATGGGCGCTGCTGGTACCTTGCACATAAACAGACGGACGCACCTCGTACAGAGTATGACGCCAGTAGTACGTATATAGAACTACATACTTAGATCACAACCCCTGAGCGTGCTCGGTTGGTGCATCCCTGGCCTCTCAGAGCTCCCACTTCCAAACCGCCTCCTTTCATTACTTGCCGGACCTTTCCAGCAGTTCTTTGTTTTCTCGGTCCTTCCTTCCTTTTTTCTTCTTTCGTTTCGTGTGCGTGCGTGTTCTCCGAGCACGGCATCGCGGGAGGACCCGGCACCGTCGCGGGTGCCAGCGGGTGCTGGCGGGTAGAGGGGGGGTTGCAAGGAGCGCGGTCGCCGTTTTCGTGCCTAGGCGTCGCGTGTGCCTCGCGACACGAGGGATGCATGAACGGGCTTTGTCTGGCTTCGATTTATGATTGTTGATAGAGTATGTACGAGTTTATAAAGGACGTTCGGGAGGGCAAGATACTATTCAAGCAGTGCTTATTTTTGCGACCACGCTGAAGTTGAAAGAGGGAGGTGTGCAGTTTGAGCATCAACGTTATCGAGCTGGCGAACGACGGCCACAGTGAGCACCGGGCTTCACGCGCGGCGGGCTACGGGGCTGATTGTGGCAGGGAGTGATAAAAGCTTTACCCGGACCGAATCGGTAGCGAGGTGGTCGCGAGAGGGGCGGGCGCCGTACGAGGCTGAGAGAGAAGCTCTTCTGTGCAATTTGTTTCTTTTCTTCTTTTCGACCGGGTGTTTGGTGTTCCAATCAGGCAGAAACATATTACACGAGAGGGGACGGGGATTTTTTTTCCTTTCCGCGTTTTCGGTTTCATTTTCATTGTTTTTGCTGCTGTGCCGTGCTGTGCTTTCGCTTTCTCCGTACATACGAGTACAGACATGGAGCATATCGAAAGAAGAAAATAAGTACAGCAGTAGTAGTACCCCACCTGGGGTATGTACGTACGTACGACATCCGCGACGCGAAGCGTATGTGGCGTCCGAGCTGACGTCGGCGCAGTTTTTTCCTGAAGCATGGCGGCGGGACTCTTGGCATTATCAAGTCGCCGGTTTGCAATTACGATCCTTGAAAAAACTAAACTCACAATCGTGGACCTCTGTTCGCTTCGCATAATTTGATGTACTTTTTTCCTTCCTGAGCGAGCGTAGCGGGCGGCGTAGGCCGCCCGCGGAGCGAAGCGCCTTGTACGTACCTACTGTAGACCGAATACCATATGGGCACGCCATGGCCCAAAATGCACGGCGTGATGACGGGACATATATAACTCAACCGTGTTTCTCGGTTTGTGCGTTTCGGGAATTTCCGGTCGTTGGACGGGGCACAGAGACTCCGGTACATACGCGAGGCTGAAGCGGAGCCCCAATTTATGTTCTTGTGTTTGCGCTGTCGCGAGCTATATAGCAACTCGCTATCTACAGTATCAGTAATACGGGGGACCCTAATAAATAGGACCTACCTGGTATGGTACACATAAAAACCTACCAGTATATATTTAACCTTTTTTACTATCAATATCAATCTTTGCTCCTATTAACTATGGTCCCCCGGAATAGTAGGCTCTACTGTTCTGATTCGAAAAAGGTGCTACAGCCAGTAGTACACATAGCACTATCTCCCTCAATATAAGGAAAGTTTGTACACTACTACCAGGTATTCACACAAAAAAAAATACTTTTAGGGACAGAGTGGTATGCATGTAAGAGGTATACCACAGCAGGTGCACCGCGTGTTTACGGCGTTAATTGTAGCGGGGGTAGGGGGGGCAGATTATTTTTCTTCTCGTGATTGGAGGCGTGGACACCCACCTACGGAGTACCTGCTGATGGTGGATATTTACTGTGGTTTTGGTTCTCGGCGCCTCAAGCTAACCCTCCCTCCCTTCCTCCGACCCGAACCCCAACCCGAATTCTAAGCCAGTGATCAGTGCTGGGATGCTGTCCTGCTGCGCTCCGCAAGACTCCGCAGTATGTTGATTCGTATGTCGACTCCCCTCCAAAAAGACGCAGTCGAAAGGTTGGCCCATCCCTTGGAGCTCGCACATACCGTATGATATCGATTCAATTTTGACCTAATTAATCACTATCTAACTGCTGTGCAATAATTTTGGTCCCCCCTGTTTGCTCTTTCCGCTTGCCGAAATCCAGACGCTTGCCTGGGTAACGCCCCGCTCGTTCCCGCCGCCACGATCCCACCCCTGGCGCCGGCACCGCACGATGCACACGTCGTCGGTAGTGCTGTCCGTAACGTCGGTTACTTGCAATTCCACCGCCGCGGCCGATGGCGGCGACGGTTTCGCCGCACCGTCTCACGGCGACGCCTCCGTGCTCTCCTCCGCGGGGGCATCGAGCATCCCTCCGACGGCAGCAGCCGTAGCATCGCCGCCAGTAGCAGCAGTGGCAGCGGCCGCCGCAGCCGCAGCGGCAGCAGCAGCAACAGCAGCAACAGCAGCAGTAACAACAGCAGCAGCAACATGGCAGCAGGCGCGCTTCTCCGTCACCCTGCCGCCGCAGCGAGGTCCGGGGGACAGGCGCAGGGTGGTCACGGCCGCGGTCACCAACGGGCTGGCGCCGCTCGTGGAAGGTGTGGGCGAGGGAATCGGGCTCCTCCATGTGCTCAACTCCACCGCGCTGCTCGCGGTAGCCCCGACAATGCTCCCGAGCGCACAAAATGACCCTGCCGACGCCGCCGTCGCTCCGGCGACGTCTTCCGTTGCGCTGACGCTCCGCGACGGGAGCGCAGCGTGGGGGACTGGACAAGAGCTTGTTTTATCGTTGGTGGAAGAGGGGGGTGGGGGGGAGGGCGCGGTGGGCGGGGCAGGTGGGGAGAGTGGGGCGGGCGTGGCGGGGGTGGAGGGCAGCTCACCGCCGTCGCCGCCGCCGCCGCCGCCGCCGCAGCAGCAGAAGCAGAAGCGGGGGTCTGCGCGGTACGACTTCCTCGTGCTTTGGTCTGCGCTATCTAAAATCACCGCGGAAGGCGTTTTTGTTGCCGCCTCCGACGGGGCCGCGACTTGCGCCACCGGTGCTATCCGTATTGCTGTGGCCGGTGAAGACGTGGGTGAGGATAAAGGGGAGGGAGTCGTAGAGGTTATTCGCAAGGGTTTCCAGGGTGGCCAGGAAGGGCAAGGAAAAGGGGAGGGGGAGACGGGGGGGCAGGGGGAGGGGCGGGGTTCGGGGCCTGCTGGGGGGCATGTGGTGGGCGAGCTCCGACCGCTGAGCGAGTTTTCTGCTGCCCGGCAGGAGGCACTAGACGAGGTGAGAGATGTTTGTGTAGTGTGTGCCTTTCGTCTGGGATGTGTCAGCTGGGTGGTGGCTCTATTCAGGTAGGCACATCCAAACCCAAGACAACAGACCAGGTGCGCACTTATCGACGTCGACGCTCCCTCCTTCTCCCGGTGTGTACGTTTTTGATTTTCACGTGCCGGTGTGGCTAGCGTTACAGGAAGGCGTAGCAAAGTAATACCCTAAACCCTAGCGTCTCCCTACATTGTTCACACACAACATTTGGTTCTGAACCCCACCGCATGCCCCCCCCCGCCAAACAAGACGAATATTTAGTCGAGTACGAAGCTGTTTCTGTTTTGAAAACCACTCCGATCGGAAATGCGAGGACCGTTTGAGTCTCCATATTCATGCCCAGACGTTCCTTTTTATATATTTCCATCCAGGGCGGCACCACTGTAGTCGCAGAAAGGTGCCATCGGCCGCCTCTGGCGAAGCTAACCGTCTGTCGGAAGGGTTTCCACCGCGTTTCATCGGCGTACGCAGCCTTTGTTCACGTGCTATGAGCGAGCGTGAAGCGGCCGTTTCGGGAAAGGGTTTCCCCCGCTTTTGTCGGCGTGTTATATCCACGTGCCGTGAGCGTGAAACAGGTTATTTCTGTCCGCGCTCAGGCACATGTAACGGTCGGTCGGTGGGGATCCGAGGGAGTTGACGGGAGGCCGAGGGCGTTTTTTTGGTAGAAGTCAGCCACCACGGGAGGTATACTCGACATCATGCGCATACATGGCCGTAGTCGTATGACCATAGACTCTCGCATCCCTAGCGAGGAGCACGTCGGGTTTTCACCGACCAGGCATAAACATTGCTTGCACCAAGCTTTGAGAAGCGAAACGTATGGTGCTGGGCGAGGTCGCCGCATAAAGGGGTATGCACTAAGAAGCGCTTGTGAGGCGGACTTTCTTGCATGTCGGATGGCAGCGTCGGTTAATTAGCTTCATTTTCTGGTGTGACCACTCCCGGAGAACGCGTTCTACGATAGAGGTACCACATTTGCGCTGAAATATTTTCCCGAATGACGGTGTTTCTTAGCCCAAAATCGTCGGAAAAATGCCTTAATCTTGCTCCGAAAAATGACGTTTTTTTGTACTTGGGGCCGTGGGTTTATTCATCGAAATCCAATCTGATTGTTGGCTGAAGTCAGTTTTCGGGTGAGGTATGGAGCTCCTCAAGTGAGGAACATCATAAATTGAGGGCGAACCTCTATCGTAGAACGCCTCGGAGACGGCAACGGATGTTGCTTGTAACCATACGCGAATATCCGCCATTTTTAGGTCCATTTTGACGCTCTGATTTTTAGATCCCTTGGTGAATAGCTGCAGGGTTTCCACCGTAGTTATCGGCGTAACCACGTGCTAATATATGATACAACGTTATAACCCGTTTAGGGCCGCACTCCCTCAACTGGGGGAGAAAATTTACTTGGAATTAGAGTAAGATTTTCATGTGACTGTGCAGTGCAGTACTGAGAAGGGTTAAAAAATAAGTTTCTGTTCGCACCTCAGGCACTTGTAACCGTCGGCGTGGATCCGAGGGAGCTCACGGAGGCGGACGAGTTTTACGGGTCGGCGGCGCTGAAAGCGTACAACACCTTCGTGCGTCCCCGGCCGAAACAGCTGTCAAAGGTGGGTATGATACGAACGAGCATACGTAGGGCAGATCACGATCTGGATAAGAATCTAGATCACGATCTGGATTGCAGTCTATGGTATAGATCACGGTCTAGATCACAATTTGCATCACGATCTAGATCACTGTCTAGATCGCGATCTAGATCGCGATTGAGATCACCATCTGGATCACGATCTAGATCACAAATAGTCTACGGTACAGATCACTGTCTGAATCACGATCTAGACCACAGTCTAGATCGCGATCTGGACCAGGATCTACATCACAATCTAGATCAGGATATATCATGATCTGGAGAAGGATCTAGATCACGACGCAGGTTACGATCCTAGATCACGATCTAGATAATGATGTGGGTTGCATTCTATCTACGGTACAAATCACGATCTAAATCACAGACTTCATCACGATCTAAATCACGGCCTGGATCACGATCTAGATCACGATCTAGACCCACAGTCTACGGCATAAATCACGATCTAGATCACAATCTGGGGTGGGTGGGGTAGGGGAGGGGGAGGGGGGGGGGGGGGTACTCGATAGGAGAGATGTACTCGATATCATGCGTGGCCGTAGTCGTAAGACCGTAGAGCCTCGCATCCCTACGATGCCGGGAAGGAGCACGTCGGGTTTTCACCGACCAGGCAGACATTGCTTGCTCCAAGCGCGAAGCGCCGTGAGGTGAAGGGCGAGCTGCGTCGTACGAAGAACCTCGTGTGAAGCGGATTTTCTTGCATATGGATCAATGAATATGGATTTATTTTCTGGTGTGGCCACTTCCGGAAACAGCGATGGGTACGCTGTGTGACTTGCCTCGTGGGCGCCTTATCATATACACACTACGTGGCACAAGGATTTGGGGGGGGGGGGGGGGTACTCGATAGGAGATATGTACTCGATCTTATGCATGGCCGTAGTCGTATGACCATAGACCCTCGCATCCCTACAAGGCCGGGACGGAGCGTGTCGGGTTTTCACCGACCAGGCAGATATTGCTCGAACCAAGCGCGAAGCGCCGTGAGGCGTCTCGCGAGTCGCATGAAGAGTGAGCTGCATCCTACTAAGAACTGCTTTTGAGGCGGACT
Source organism: Nereocystis luetkeana (assembly GCA_031213475.1). NCBI lineage: Eukaryota > Phaeophyceae > Laminariales > Laminariaceae > Nereocystis > Nereocystis luetkeana. Next base: position 1,772,413 of record JARUPZ010000031.1, read on the forward strand.
TGCGTATGGATGACAGCTTCAATGAGTTGACTTAATTGCCGGTGTAGGCATTTCCAGAATGGGGGCGGGGGAGTTTGCACGGATAGGTGGCACACGCAAGAATATCAACGGGTTTCCTCAGAGGCATTCCCGCGGGTAAGATCGAGGTTATCAATACGTCTATTCTTGATCAAAAGGTCGAAGCACGAGCATGGTCGGTGGGCGTTTGCCCCCGTCCTCGTTTTCATGTTAGCGTACCCCCCCCCCCCCCCCCAAACCATCCCCTTGCTCCGTTTTGAAAGGGATGCGTGGTCAATGGTCCGAGGACCGGGTGAACAACAAATGAGTACCCCCCCCTCCCCCCTCCCATTGATTTTACGCTGTGCCATCCACTTGCAAGAAAGCCCCGTTCCACACGCGATTCTTCGTACATACAATGCAGTTCACCCTCCATGCGACTCGCCGGACACCTCACTTTTCGCCTCGCGCTTGGTGGAAGCAGTGTCTGCCTGGTCGGTCAAAACCCGACGTGCTCCGTCCCGGCATTGTAGGGATCCTAGGGTCCCTGGTCATACGACTACGGCCATGCATGATATCGAGTACCCCCCCCCCCCCCCCCCCCGCCAACCCCCCGCCCGGCATCTAACGTGGAGAAGTTTGTCACACTAGATAGTCGAGAGGAAATGGGCGCGTTCCTATTACGGACGACCATAGTACATAGAACCCAATATTGTTAGTAAAAATAGAGAAATATATAGTTTTTTGGGTTTACCGTAGGTCCTATTCAATATGGTCCCCCGTAATAGGAGGTAGATGGTGGCCACAGGCGGCGAACCAGGAAGGGGACACGATTCGCCAAAAAGTTTCTATCTAATTTACCAGGTACGGAAACAACGGAATGAGCGCCCAGCTGTTGGAGGTGTCTCTATTAGGAGCAGGAACGCTGCTCGGTCTCGAAAGGGATGCGTGGTCAATGGTCAAATTACTAAGGCGACCAACGAATGAGTACCCCCCCCCCCTCCCCGCCCTCGCCCCGCGTCCCCCCCCTCCGCTGGTAGGTGGTCCAAGAGCCCATCCCGAGAGCGGCCCTGCGCACAGCCCACCAGGTATCGTGGGAAAACGGCGCGGACGTGGGTGGGATGTTTTGACGCGATGTGACGGGGGCGTGACGTGACGAGATTTCGACCTGTATTCATATCAGCTGGCGTGGCCTTGGGCACATATAAGGACCGCTTAATATTTTAACATTATGGTATTAATATTAATGTCTAAACAAACTGTTGTTGTGTTGCGGTTCAGAGGGAGAATTTTCAAAGAACATATAGCAGCAGCGCAATTGGGCGTTTTTTTGGCACTACGGTGGGTACTTCTACACTATTATACTTTAGAATGAGTTGTACGTTATTTAGGAGCGAAGCGGGCACAACTGGACGAAACGTTTCAACAAAAAAAAACATAAAAAACATTCTGGACAACAAAAAAAAACACGCCATAATTTTGTAGAGATAAAAAAGAGCAGAATTGATGCGAGCCCCTATATATAGGCGCGGTGGGACGCGATGCTGATGGAACATCGTGTGGCGTGGTGTGACCTGGGGTGACGTGGTGGGACGGGACGCAATGTGGCGTGTCGGCGTGTGCTATGGGTTAGGGTTGGGGTTAATTTAGTATGTTACGAGGCTTAAGACACATGCTACCTTAAGGTAGAGGTGCGCCAATTTTTTTTATCTGAGGTTCCTCGCTTGAGGAACTGTGTACTATTTCTAAGTCATTACTACAGTAAGTCACCCAAAAACTGTTTTTTTTTGTTTTAGAAAAATTGAAAAGTGCAGCCCGACGATCAATCCCATGGCCTGGCGGTACGAATAACTTCATATTGCGAAAAAAAAAAATGCGTTCTTTTCCGACGAATATGGGGTAAGGAAAAACCCCGTCACGCAGAAACGATTTTAGCCCCCAAAAAGTGCCGCGAGTATAAATACCCGCGTATCGTAACATGCATCATTTCTTTGAAAACTATAGGAGCTCTATACCACGCTGTTCCTAAATACAAGGATCTTTTTTTGCTTGTCTTCAGTATAAAAATGATCCTTGTGTATTGTGGGACGGAGTGGTATCTCCCCCCCCCCCCCCAGAAACTGTTTATGAAAAAAAAGAAAAAAAAAAGACGGAACTTCGAACTTTGAACAATTCAAGCAACCGGCGAGAACGTCTTCCGGTCTCTCGTACTCGTACCATTCATTCCGTCCGCAACCCTTGAAAAAATAAATCTGTTTTCGACATTTTTGTGAACCAAATCAGCGAACGCCGTTCGGTCTCACACCATGCCCGTCTTGGCGTTGATAAGGTGGCGTTTTTGGTCAGGCGGCACCGGGCAGACCGCGCGGAGTACCTCCGGAACAAGGACGCTAGCATGACCGAGGCGGAAAGGCGGGGGCTGACCCCCCACCCCGTCGTCCTCGTATGCGACAGCGTCAGGTGCTTGGCTTGGGCGCACGCCGGGTGCTTGGCCTGCTTGGGGGGAGAGTACCTGGTATTCGATAGGAGAGATGTACCCAATCTCATGCGTGGGCGTAGTCGTACGACCGTAGACCCTCGCATCCCTAAAATGACGAAGGGCAGGGAGGATAGGTAGGGGGGGGGGGTGTGGAGTGGGTTGGGGTAGGGATAGCTTGGGTGGGGTGGGTGGGATAGCTTGGGTGGGGGGGTGGGGGTGCACTCGATAGGAGAGATGTACTCGATCTCATGCATGGCCGTAGTCGTATGACCATAGACCCTCGCATCCCTACAATGAATGCCGGAACGGAACATGTCGGGTTTTCACTGACCAGGCAGATATTGCTTGCACCAAGCGCGAAGCAAAGCGTGAGGTGTCTGGCGAGTCGCATGAAGGGCGAGCTGCATCCTACTAAGAACCGCTTTTGAGGCGGACTTGCATATGGACGACAGCTTCAATGAGTTGATTTAATTTCCGGTGTAGGCATTTCCAGAGACGGCAATGGGAGCACTATGCAACTGCCTCTTGGGTGCCTTACCTTGAACACTACGTGATACGATCAATTCCCTTGTGTGGAGTAAAGGTTCTTTACCTCGCACAAATGATCTACCTCGACAACCCGCTGTGGGCGACCGCCAAAAAAAAAACAAAAAAACGGTACCCTGGTTGTCTAGCTCACGTAGTGAGCGGCATGTTTTACAGTGTCATTGCCAATCGACGCCAACCCAACCTATATAAAATAGGGGGGGGGGGCGTATCTTATGAGTATGTGTTTTTTAACCTCCCTCGCGCTTTGGAAACGAGATTAGGCTTGAAGGACACGTATTCCCTGATACCTGGTATGCGTTTTCGGCATGTTCGGCTTTTTGTTTTTTGCGTATCTGATGCAACTCGTATAAATAGCGGCGGCCTGCTGTTGGTGCGGCGGGCACGAGAGCCGCAGCCTTGATACATCAATACTTTTGTACTCAACAACTCCCGCAGCTTGTCATTCGTTGTCTGTCCCTGTCCGTCATGTTTTAGCCCGGCATCCGCCGAGCTGCCGAGGTCGTCTGCGCGGTGTCGCCGTATAACAAGAGTTCAAACATGTCAAAATACTCTCACCCCCCCCCCCCCCCACCCACCCCACCCCACCCCACCCCACCCCCCCGCGTCGACGCTTTCCGGACGTTTGCACTTCCCTGCGACCGTCGACGCGCTGGACCGAACAGGTCGGCGTACAACGTGGGATCGATTTTTAGGTAAGATGCGGGGGTATGTTCTCGCAAGATAAAGTGGGATACTGGACGAAGAAGAATCGATTCTGGAGTTTCGTGGAGTGTGCACACCTGTGATGAGTATCAAAATGTTGCCTCTTATACGCGTTTCACATATTGCTTTATCTGTTTTTGTTTCGTCTTGGGCT